>JAMZAV010000447.1:0-600000 GCA_024449915.1 Sweltsa coloradensis
AAATAAATAAAAAATATCTTAGCGGGGTATCGAACCCTCATATTACAGTCTCATATTAATGCACTTTGGCTAACCGAGACGATGAGTGGTGATATATGAGGATGAAGTATGAAATAAATGCAAATATTAATAAAAAAAAGAAAAAAAAGAAGGGAGGAGGGGAAACCCGGTACCGGCATGTAGCCTACTGCTTTCGAGAAGTACCAAGGGGACCAACGGCTTAAGGCTATTGTAATCAGGGTAGGATCAAAACCATAACAGTCTATGAAAGTTGGCTGAATGAAAGAGTATCTTTAATAAAACAGTGAACATTTTTTTTGGTCGGGACATAACCTCACAATCTGCCATTATATGTCGTTTTTGACAATAGAGTGAACAGCACAGCTAGTTCAAAATTAAGTTTTGAGAATCGGTTTTCTGGATATAGTTTCTAGACTTTTTTAGCTTCAACTTCAGCTATAAGGACAAAAAGATTTCTGAAATAATAATAGTTGGTTTACGATTTTCACTAACCCGGACTGCCGAGCAGACGTCGAGGAGAACGAAGCCGTTACACTAGCTCTCGAACCCTTCATCTGCTCTAACCAGCGGTATACGTGAGTTTCAGGGCATAGCGTTCACCCACTCTACCCCTGACCACGCCCGATTCTGCTTAACTTCGGTGTTGGAGTGGGAACCGGTTAAACGACCTCGGCTAAACCGCTGGCTATTATTTTATACGTGAGAAGACAACATTAAAATATTTAATAAACTATGTTTTACCCACCCTTAAAAAAAAAGAAAAACTTATAAAATTTACCATTAACGTGAATTGTAGCTTTAACGTTTAAAACGAGCTATAATTATAAAATAATGATAGGGTGCATTTCATAATTAAAGTTTCTAATAAAAAGTATAAAAATAAAGTTACAAAACTCGAATTACAACTAGATGATCGGGCGTGGACTGACCTACTCTCCGAGGGTATCAAGGCGAGCGCTGTTCTGTAACCCGCTGTGTCAGGGTAGGATAGATTGCTGTGTGATGACTGCTGATCAAAGAAACTAGAATAATAGAACAATATAATAATATTGAACATTGGTGCAGTTAAACAGGATGGGTTTGGACCGTTATGAAGTTTGCTGAATAAAAAAATTAGACGAGGCATGTGCGAAGAACATACATTCTGATAATGTTCGCGAATATTTTTTTTAGATTAATTACAATGTAAATAGTGCAATTTTACACGGTGAAAATTTCACGGATATACATAACAAATATTTAAACAAATGATAAAAAACGAAATTCATTACTCGAAACTTAAAAAAGTAGTTATGTATTGTCCGTGTTTTACAAAGTGTAAATGTACGTGTTGTGGCTGTGTGAAATGTGTTTGTTTGTGTATTAGTTTGTTAGAGTGTAAAATAATGTGTGTATGCAAGTCTGTGGAAGATATCACTATACAAACACTTTTTATAGCATCCTAACCGTAGTCATAAGCATTTTGAGAAATATGTGTAATATAAATTATGTATATTGGAAAACATTTAAAAATTCTAATTTTACAATAAGAGGGTTTCCCAGGCCTATTACAAATTAATTAAGCATTGTACATTCATATCTTACTTACATGATGCAAAAATTAAACTGCATGGATTTTATAAGTGTATATTTGACCAAAATTTACTTTTTGAAGTGCAAAGGACCTGGTTTTGTGGAAATAAAAAATAGATCCTAAAAATTCAAAATGTTTTCAGATTGTTAAAATATTTAATGTTTTTTTTATGCATATCTAATGACTTTGCCACTATCCTATCACACACACTAATGATATTTACCAATATACCTTTACAATAACGTCACATAACTCCCCTTGACAATAATTATTCGAGTCAATGTAATAGATAATTAACAGCACGGAAGGCATTCGGTCCCGTTGCCTCTGGGCCAAGATATATTATGCTCTAGTTTTCATCCGTCATTCAATATCAGAAGTGATTAATTACACGCGATGCATATGGTTGACGACAAGCTGGGAAGTAAACTTGTATTAACTATTTAGGTTAATAAAAGTACTTGAACTAAAAATGGAGAATAATAACAAAGTTGACTTTGTGAGTTTACATGTAATAACTTATCAATTTCATCTCCTTTAAATTTAAAAGCAATAATTTACACTTTGAAATTAAAATCGGGCTAGCTCGATTAATCTTCGTTTGGTTGGAATAAAATAGAATCCTGTAGGTGTAGTGTTATCTTGTTTGCATGAAGATAGATTTAAAACGTACGATACCCACATAATCCAACAAGCATACTACAGTAACTTTTCCGTGAGTAAATAAATCATGTTTGAATAATGCTTGTAGGTTAAAATGGTGACATTACCCCATAATCGTTTGACTTTGATCGTCTAATAAATCAGTTTTCGTTTTTATTTTCGTTTTTATTTTTTTTCTTATTTCTCTTTAACTAATTTAATTAAATATCCAGTTTTGTTTGTCTTAATTCGCATCCCATGAGTTCAGTTTCTCACAGTTGTTAAAGTATTATTAACTTTACTCGTTTATTTATGTAATAGGGTTCGTGGGAGGGTTGGGAGCCATCAAGGAATATACCTATCGCTGGTTATAATGTTATATCCATGTTACAGCAGTTTGCATCACATCCAAGTCAATCCTTGAGGTAGGGATTAACTCATGACAAATATGGCACCTCATCAAAGATATTAAGAGATTTAGGGTTAGGTTTAATTAAAAGCTTAAGGTAATCAAAGATTAACAAAGATCGTTTGAATCTGCTTTTAGAGTGGTTAAACGTCAATTTATCAAACGAAATAAACTTTTCGTGAACTTGACGTCTTGAATTATGTCAGAGGATCGAGTTCGGGCTAAGCGTCTTAATCTCCAAGACTTCACTCTTCGGAAGTAATTACAGGATAAATTATTCGTGAAAAGCTCTGTGTGAAATGTATGGGATCAGACGTCGAGGGTCAGGCTTCCTTCCTCACAGAAGAAGACACACATCAGTGATGTTTTAGTATGTGCGACGGTGCGTATACAAAACTTTTTAAAACACAGAAGGGCAGAAAAGTTCCGAAACATTTATTTTAAGTGTGTCCCCGAATGCTGTTTCAGACTGAAAGCTACCTTCATATTCGTTTGAAGTGGCACCTTATAACAAATCAGCATTTTCTTTTTGAACGTTTTTGAAAAGTTTTTGTTTCTCACCATTTTGTTTTTCTTTTAACTAAATTATCTTTATTCTATTGCCGTTTTTTTCTTAAATTTTAATATTAGATAAGATAAATTTTGAATTTGTTATTTAAATTTCGATTGATATCATTCCAACGTTGATTGTATTATTGAAAATGTTATCTCAAATATTTTCTTTTCATACATGGATGATGTTATTTTATTATTTATAAAAAAAAAAAAAAAATTATTACTGTTTGTTATTTTGTGAGCATTTATGAAATCTCAGTTTGGTTCATTTAACTCTTTTTAAAATACATTTTGACAAAAAAGCATAGACTTTAATAAATACATTTTGTTCAGGAGAAATTGTATCCAATAGATGCAGTCTACGCATAGAACGCAATGCGGTACCAAACGTATGTCGCAGAGTAAATCTAATTTATTGACTTTTGTGCTGACCAACCTTTGTTGGGTGACCACTAGAATCCAGCTTAATTGGATGAGCGAAGCGAAAACTTCAATTTCACTGACCCCTCAAAAAGTTTTGGTTCCAATGTTTTTTTTGTTTTTTTTTTTGTGTTTGTTTTTTTGTCTGTTTGTTCGCTTGATTCCGGGCAAACGGCATGAGCGATCTTGATGAAAATTGAAGGGGACCTTCGAAATTTCTGAACTTAGACGTGCCACGTTTTTGGGTACAATAGAAGAAATATTTCTCATGAATATCGCACTTTTACGATTTTTTCCGATTATTAGTGCGATATTTTCGTGACATTTGGGCCGATTCTGACCAAACGGGTGGGACTACAAAGTTCATATTTTACATGGACATTAAGGTTATGGTGATGTAGTACCTTGTGAAAAAAAAAGTTGAAAAAGGTAACTAAAACCCATAAAATAAACGTACTTTTACGATTTTTTTCGATTTTTAGTGCGATATTTTCGTGACATTTGGGCCGATTCTGACCAAACGGGTGAGGCTAAAACGTTCATATTTCACATATACATTAAGGTTATGGTGATGTAGTACCTTTTGAAAGAAAAAGTTGAAAAAGTTAGTCGGAATCCATAGAATAAAGGTTTTGATATGAGTTTTTTTGAGGTTTATAAATTAAGAAGTAACATTAGAAACTCGACAACAATCGCCTAAAATGCATTCACAAAGCACTTGCAAAGGAAAAGTGGTCCCACGCAAACTAAAAACTTACAAAAACGCTCATCCATCAACGCGGCGGGACTTTAGCGTTTTCCTAGTTAAATAAACAAAAATTACATTACAAAAACTATAACCGAATTACAGGGGTTGTAATACAGGCCTAAATGGTTTTGCAAAATAATTGCCTAAGCCTTCAGAATTACTTACTCGAATGCAATGCATTGTGGTTAATCAGAGGTCAGACCGAAGGTTAAACCCTGACGTTAATAATTAACGTACAACCCTTAAAACTTGTAACATCCTATAAAAAAAACTGCGTAAAAATGTAATTATTACATTTTTACGCAGTTTTTTTATAAATGTGTATATATGTATACATATATGCACATATGTATGTATATAAATGTAATTATTACATTTTTACGCAGTTTTTTTATAGGATGTTACAAGTTTTAAGGGTTGTAGTGTGTGGAGGTCATGGGTGTGTTCTGCAGCACTCATAACATTGACACGAAACATATAGACGCGTTTCTGTTTGTGCTCCGAATATCTCGTCCGCACGCACCGGGTAGCGACTAATCAAGTTAATTAACGCTGATAGAATGAGCTATGAGGTACAACTTTCTGTTTCGTTCAGTTTTAATACAATAAAAAAAATTATCCGACCGGGGTTTGAACCCGGGCGGGTCAGTTTCATGTTTCTCTCAACAAGACTTTTAAAACCATCTCAAGGTAATTCTTCAAGTATGATGAAGTTGGTAAAATAGAGGCTAATTCATTGTTCGGTTATTGTCCGGCAACAATTATTGGAAATAACTTTCTGCACAGTTACACAAATGTCATCTAGAACGATTTATTTTAGTCATCAACAAATTTACATTACACCAAGGAACCTTAGATGTACGATCCGTTTTAAACATGAAGGTACAAAGCGCCCTTGTTTTCATAACTTCTGTCCCCGTCTGTGCGTGTGTCTCGTCTCACGATAAAACTCGAACACGACGTCCGGTTGACATGCGGTTTCTGACACAAACCCTGAACATTGAACAAGGATGATACAAAATGTTTTGGAGATCCTGAAGGTTGAAAGCCTCTCAGCAAAATTTAATACTCATGTGATCTGATTTTTGGCAAACCTCATATTCGTTTGAGTGGGATCGTCTAATAAATCAGTTTTATCTTTTCTTTTTTCTTTTTTGAGGTTTTTTTCTTTTTTTCTTTTCTCTTTTTTCCCACCCATTGTTTATATTTGATTAATTAATTGCATATACTTTTATAATTTGATACAAAAATTGTTGTGTTTTATAACATTGTTGTTGTAATATTACTATTTCATATATTTACTTAACTGAAGTTCATTGTTGTGTCTGCATCTATGTAATTAGATTTATTTAGTTGTCCATTGTTACTCAGTTTTTTAAATGAATAGGATAGACGTTAAATAAATAAAATTAATAAATGTGCCCGGCACCTCCACCATTAATAAAGGTTATAACAAGTAGGAAATAATAACAAAAAAGCTAAAAGCTTCACTTGTAATTGCTCAAACATGGCATAAAACGTGTTTAAGATTAAAGCATAGCATTTATTTTAAAACCCTTTGGGAAACAAATAGTAAATCTTCAAGTGATCAACTAAATATGTGTGTGATAGTAGGGAGTGGATATCCAAAATCTATTTAATAGCACCCCACCCCACCCCGACATGGAACAAGCATTTTAGGCTATAGAGAACCTCAGGACAAAGGTATGTGACCTCAGTAGAGCATAATGTACAGTCTCGAACCAGCGATTCTCAACCTAATTAATAACATTGTTCCCCTCTGTTTCTAATTGGCAGCATCGTGTTCTAATAGGCTAAAGTGATCTTGAACATCGTGTTGCAATGTTCTAGTTGGGTGCTGTACTCAAAGTGCACTAGTAATTAATGGACTCGGGGAATAACACGTAAGTACAACAGGCTTCGGATTTCGGCTAAATAATAGCTGTTGTACGTACTAACTCTGTTGAGCAAGAGTCTAATTGAACAAGGGGGGGGGGGGGGGAGGGGGGGAGAGTCTACACTCCATGCAGGCTCTCGCATGACAAGCTATTCATTTCTCACTGTGATCCTTGCTTTGTGTTAGCTATGCTGGAATCGAAACGCGAAATTATACTATAATATTATTTCCTACTGAGAATTATCAGTCTAAAGGCAAACATTAAGTTTATAGATCGAAATATAATTTAGTTCAAAGTTTTGTGTAAAACTATTTAAAATATTTAATTTTACTGCCATAAAGAATGACGTTTAAGACACCAAACTAATTTTAGTTGATGTGCTCATAATATTACATTTATTTGCGAATGTTTCAACATTGTCCGAAATATTTTTTCCGTGGATTTTAAAACAACTTGAAAAGTGCTGCATGATGATTTACCAACGATTCCTACAAATTAATAGTTTCACTATCCTTAAAAGGTAAATTAGGAAGCAAAACTCATCAATAAATATATCTTATAGCATCACTTTCCTATCTGTTGTCCGGTCGTCCGTGCGTGCGTCCCGTCTCACGATTTAACATGAGCCCCGATTGAAATGCGATTTTTGTTTTTGTCATTCCCTTCAACAAGGATGATATAACGTATGTTTTTGTGGCTAGGGGTGGAAGGAGTACGGGTAGCGTCATCCTAAAGTCTAGATAGTAAATACCCGGCACCTCCACCAAATAAATAAAATAAAAACAAAAAGTATTTAGAGTCTACCCACTCAGTCACATAACTGATTTTCAGTGGGGGATATAACACTTTTAAAGCAAACCAAGCCAACCATTTAGGCGCCGATACCATCGACGAACGACCGACTAGAGACCGGGATATTTAAGTAGGAAACAACACCGATCAATCAAGCTGGACACGATTCCACCCGCGGACAGCGCCAGAATCAACAATGCAAATTCGTAAGAACATTATAATTTATGTGGCTTTTTGCGAGGACGGCTCCAAGGTCACCGTTGACACATTTCTAAGCCAAGAACTGATGGACTTTATTTTACATGAGAAGTTAAACTTCTGCCCACAGCGGTAGTCGAACCCTGGACCTCCTGCATTGGAAGCAGAACCTCTAACCCTAAGACCAAAGAGCCCCACGAACCATAACTAAATTTTAGTTCTATATCCCTTTGTAACCTGGCAACCCCACCAACTAACAATTTTAAGGATCGCAGCCAGCGGTTTAGCCGCGGTCGCTTAGCCGGTTCCTACTCGAACACCGAAGTTAAACAACCTCGGGCGTGGTCAGAAGTAGAGTGGGTGACCGCTCTGCCCTGAAACCCACGTATACCGCTGGTTAGAGTAGACGGAGGATTCGAGAGCTAGTGTAACGGCTTCGTTCTCCTCGACGTTTGCTCGGCAGTCCGGGAGTGGAGGAACCTATATGACTGTCAAAGTTACACCGTCCTTTCGGATGGGACGTAAAGCCGTTGGTCCCCTTGGTACTTTTCGAAAGGAGTAGGCTACGTGCCGGTACCGGGTTTCCCCTCCTCCCTTCTATTCATCCTTTACCGTCATATATATCACCACTCATAGTCTCAAATAGACTTATGTGAATTAATGAGACATTAAGAAATAAAATCAATTAATCAATCAGTTACGGAACGTCTTATTTTATTTTATTTCTTCTTCGACAATCTGTTGCTGAAGTAGCTTTGCTCCCTTTTTGGTATTTCCTCACTCGTCCTTGTAGACGAACATTGCCCTCCGTAATAACTTAATCAGTCAGTGTCGGAAATGAAAAAAAACGCGTATTATTCCGCTCTTTGTCGTAGTAATTCCTGATTTCAAAACGAGCACATCAATCACCTTCTTCTTCTCCTTCAAGCTTTGATTTAATATTCGCTTGCATTCCTGCCTTGACGTTTTACATCCCGCTTTTCCTACAATGAGAATTGATTTCCCGTCCGCGGAGCCAAAGGAAATTATACGTTAATTCAAGCCGGCGTCGAGGCTTGATTCGAATATCGCGTCTTTTAGCCGAAAAGTAAATGGAGATTAGTTTGGATCGATATTAGTTGGGCAGAAACTCGTACGTTACTCCTAGAGCAGCAACCTTGGACAACGGATTATGTGATATGGAAATTAGATTGATTTTTTACAATTTACATAGATGTTTGTATGTGGTTAATTTCAGAAAATGCATATCTTTGGATAAACATCTAACAATTAAGTTTTGGCAAATTGCTGTTCACTCGACCGACTGACAATACAGGTGTTTGAAATTTGGAACATATATCACGAAAGTTGATATATAGGGCTCTGCAGGAACACATTTCTTTTTTATTATAATAAATAATTTATAAAAAATAAATTAGTTTTCACGAATTTCAATTTGATTAAAAAGTCCAAAATTGACTATATTCGTGATTTTTTTCCTGCCTGACTAAGACAATTTTTGAAAATCTATGACTGTAGGGCTGTAGGTCCATGTATGCTTTATTGACAGCTTTGCAAAGTTTTGTTTACGTCAGTGCTTCCTGGCCGAGCGAATATTGCTATGTGCCACCTGCCAAATGTGTCCTATATATTCCATCTTAATATTTAAAGTCTTTCTTCAATATCAATCAATCATTGCTGTTACGGGGTAAAGTGAGTTTGTTTCCTAAGTTTGGCCCTTCTTTGAGATCTCAATACTTTTGAGTGTGAAAAATTAATGTTTGTCTGTATTTTTTGTAAAGATTTTTCATCCTTTCTAAAAACACAAACAAATGTATCCGTTTAGGTTGAAAATAAACGAAAAACTTTGTTTCAGAATAAACTCTTAGATATTTTGTCCGGTTTTCCAAAACTCATCTGACAGTCTTAAATCGCAATATCTAAACATGTGCATTATATTAAGGAGCGAAGCTTTTACATCAGCAACACTTTTCTGTTCCTCCGTCTGTGCGTGTATCATGTCTCACGATAAAATCCGAACACGACGTCCGACTTGTATTTTCCGACGTTGCCCTTCAACAAGCATGACACAGCATGCTTTGTGTGATCATGAGGGCCCTTTCTGAAAGTGACGAACATCTTCTTAATAGATAGTTAACCCGGCACCTCCACCAAAAATATCAACTCAAGGTCATCTGTCTTTATGTTTTTTTTTTCGAAAATCTGTTGATTAATTCGCTTCTCTTCCTCTTTTTAATACTCCCGTATATTTGTATAAAAAACGAAATCTTATTTTAATAAAAGCCAAAACATTAGCTAACTTCACAATTTTCGGCAGCTACATTTTATCAAAATTTGAATGAACTGGACAGATGAATGAGTTGATAATCGTAGCTTTTTTAAAAATAAGTTCTCACTTTTAAGGTTTAATTTAAATCATTATGTTTCGCTGTATCACACAATGTTTTTATGTGTATATTTTTTAAAGGTATAGAATGTTTAACTGACCTTAATAACTCCTTTAATAATAAAGACACTTAATCATTATTTTAATTAATTACAACCCCAGCACATTATCCAATAAAGAGTATCATCATTTCATCTTGATGATTCCGTTCGCTAATAAACTGGCACAAAACACGTGCATCTCGTAATGAAGACAGATACGCAACAACACGTTCAACTCTGACATTTTAACTATTCCCCTGACATTTTCCCTCGCTCAATTGTCTGCCGCCGTTGCCGTTAATCGCGCCAGCGAACCGACCGTTCCCGGTAGCGTTGTAATCTTCAAGCTAGTATCAATAGAGGAGCGTTCTAATCTCCCAGAGCGCTAATTGCGCCTACAAGTGCCTGACTTGGGCCTACACCAGCTCGAGGCAAATCAAATGTTGGAACTTTTATAAAGGTACGAGTTTCATTGTAGGAATGTTTACAATGGCACGTTTCCTTTTTTAAAAGAATTGAAACGCAACGTTACGTTCACTATAAAGTTACTTTAACAAAGGATTGGTTTACGAATTATAGTAAACCTCCTAGGTGTATATAGGGAGGGGAAGGGGAAAGGGCTTATTTTATAGTATATATTATAATATGGTGGCGATGAACGTGTGGATTTAGTAATTTTTGTCGATTCTTTCTCCACCATTATATTTTCGTACTAAATTAGCTATGTAAAATATAAAATTTTAAAGGATTTTAAAGGATAATATTCAAAGTTTCTGTATTTTTATTTATTTGTTGCTGCTCATTTCATACTATCCACTGAGTTATATAACTGATGCTCAGTGGGGGACAGTAAACCAAAGCAACCAAGCCTATCCTGTAGGCCTCGACGCAATCGACGAGTGAGATATAACCAACCAAAGATCTTTGTTTTTTAATAGGAAATATAGCAATCAGTGGTATGGATAGTGCGAACACCCGCGGATCGACGCCAGAATCAACAAGGCAGAACAAGTCTGAATTTGTTAAAAAAAGCTGCCTATAACGAGAATCGAACCATGGACCTTCTGCATTGGTAGCAGAGACGATAACTACCAGACCAACACATTAAAAAAAAAAATGATTAAAAATCAACTTTTTGTCAGTTCCCTTAACAATTAAAATCAATTCATAGCTCTTCCCATTACATCCTATAACAGATGTTTAGGTATACAGTGGGGGCAGCAGGAACGAACGTTTGTTTTAGAGTCAACATTTTCGTTGCTTCGAGCGGCCATGCTGATCTGACAAACAACTAAAATAGTTGATTTTTCATTATCTGTTTGTCAAAGGTGATAAAGAGTATGGCTACTTGAACTTACATCGTTTCGCCGTCAGTGAGACTCGTGGTCACGTGGTACACTCTCCAGTCGTCTCGTGATTGTATCCTGCAGGAAAATAAGTTTGATTTACTCCAGTGTTCTGGCTTCTGTGATTATGAAGTATATGAGAACAAAATTTATGGACGTTGTTCTACTCTATAAAATTGCTAATAACTTGCTTGACTCGCCTGTAATCGAATCATTGAACTACAATGTGCCACCGAGGAATACACGTATTCATTAACTATTTCAACTTCCCCTCAGCCGCATTGATGCGCATAAGTATTCCTGTTTGATAACGTCACAGTCCATAATCGTAATATTCATCTCTTTCAAAATCCAGTAAAAGAAATAACCGATAATTAACTTCACTAATCTCTTCAGTTACTCCTTCATGCAACCACAATTTGTATTTACACTTACACACTCACTAACACAACCATACATTCAATCATACATACAACACCATTCACATACATTAATGTTTACATCATTTTAATAGTCATCTTTATGTAACTAATTTTATGTTGTGTTATTTTGTTACCCTATGTAATATTTGGTAAATTGGACTTGTTGGACATTGCATCCTGTTGTAATGTAGCCACAAATGAACAAACAATCAAGACCATACAACTGCTACCACTACATCTTTTACCGAAATTCTGTTCAGCAGAATTTTAAAAAATTTCTTGTGGTTGTATTTTATTTTGTGGGCATAGAGTAAATAAGTGCTTATTAGTAGGTCATATGAAGTGTGCATATCCAAAATGCAGAGCTTGTTAATTGTGTCTCGGTGTTATTCTGGTTTGTCTCTGTGGCCAGGTTTTAAATCCCAGCCCAGAAAGAATTAGCTTAAATTAGCTTAAAAATAGAATTATCATTCAATTTGATTTCAGGGTAAATGATATACCCTAAATATATAAAAACTTCGACTTCTTTGTAATTTTCGTCTTATAATGATAATTTTTGTGGGAAGCCTGCCCAGGGTGCAATTCATGCCACTCTTCAGGTGACTTACTAGGTATGTTGTGGATAGGACCATTGTGAAGGGATATCCGTGGGCTGTTTAAGAGGACTCAATCTCTTGCGTTCACATTGACGACAGAGGAAAACCTCGGAAAAAAATCTTCAGTCAGGATTGCCGGTCTCGACGGGATTTGAACCCGGGACCTCCCGAATCAGAGCCGCGCACTTAACGCTCAAGCCAACACTGTCGGTTTAATTTTCGTCTTTAAAGTAATCGTAAAATATAAGCTCGATAGAATTTACCAAAATAGATACGAACCGACGAACTTTCGCTTGAGATACTTTAAAATTAGTTTTTAGATAATCATCTCGAGAATTCAAATTTGTTCTCTGAAAATTGAAGAACAGAAAGATTAATAGAAGCTATTGAACAATGACATTTGAAAAAGTTGAAAAAAGCGTTCGGGACCGTCTTGAAAACATAAACTTTTTAAAATATGAAGTCAACATTACTGGAGGCCGACGAACGCCAATCTAAAAATAAGGCCAGCCATTTTAATGCTTCATTATGTTATTCATTTTAATGTTGGAGTGGTTACAGGAGCTTATTTAAGGAAGTGTACTCAATACTGTTACATTAAAAAGTGGGTTTTAGGGTGAAAAATGATATTATTCTCCGATTAGATTACTTGAAATATATTTATTTATTTATTTATTTATTTATTTAAAAGTTTATCCTAGTCAGTTAAAAACTGATTTACAAAGGAGGACAACCAAATAAAACTAATTACATTAGTGCAGAAACAACAATGAACTATAGTAGAGTAAAGTCGAGTACCAGCGAAAATACTTAAGGTTACTCAATTTAGCTGTCAATTTCAAATTGTGCAACGTGAATATCTTTCACTGAAGTAATTCGTCAATGAATGAGAATTGTTTATACAACAACCTGAAGTGGGAAGTGCGTGCGTGGAAGATTACCATACAATGTATTTCTGGACCAACTTTGTAAATGCCCAGAAATACTCTACAACTATTGACATACGCGTCTAGTTCGCTATAAATACAGCTTCCTAGAATTCATTACCAATGTTGTGATTAGTATGGACGCAAGTGCTGCCTGTTTGTGAATACTTTCTCCGCAATCGAAGGTTAGATTACTCGAAGTTCCTAGTCATTGAATTGAAATAATCTAACCATTCACGATCATCGATGATAAACGCACGTGGACACGTGGGCATGTGGAGTTTGAAATGAGAGGTTTGGAATGATTTTGAAGGGTAAATCAATAATATAATACTCCTTTTTAACACGATTGTCAAAATCACGAAGTATTTGTTTAAAATGCACTGAGAGTGGTATTTGTTCTATTCTAGTTTTTAGTGAATCTTTGATATATGTTTGGCCACGGTTGTTTTAATAATAATTGCAATAATTTTGTTTGTAATGTAATAAGACACAAGAGTATTTTTTAAGAAATAGGAGTTTGAAAGATTTAATCTTCCACCTACCATGTTATAAAAATTGTCCAAACTAGAAACTCGAAGTTGTCTAAATTTCCTATTTCTTTTCGAATGCTCTCTTTATTTTTCTCCGATAATTATTCATATACACTCAACTATCATTGATCACTCTTTAAGTTCACTTAAACCAGGCACTGAAGGTTTCAGCCGCAGCAGCAACATTTTTACAATTGAAGCTTTAGGAAATGGTTGAGATATGTGCATGACTCCGTATCTGCCATTTTTCCACATATCAAATAAATGTCTGCTTCAAAGTATAGTGAAATTACTACAATGTTAATATTACAAATATTTAAAATCAATTACTTTTAACTAAACAATATTATAAAAATACACATTAAAAGAGACATGATCAATACCTTTTCTAATCCACCTCATAAAATTGAAAATTTTGTGAATTTAAATTAGTGGCCAAAAAGTGCCCCATAAGGTTAATATTATATATCTTGCATTCCGCATTGAAGCCTTGTTTGGCCCACCTCAACAACATTCTACCCTGGATATAATAATTAAAACAAAACATACTGCAGCGCCGGTAACACACAACGCGCACACGAGAGGCGCCCCCCCCCCCCCCCCCCCCCCCCCAGAGCGTCGGAGATGACGCTCCTGCGCCGCGACGAGGGACTCAGTAACGTCGCGACGCTCGTACGAGACGCCGGTACAACAGGTCTCGTCTCGTTGGTACACGCGCACCCGAGGACGTCGTTCGCAGAGGAGGGGTAAATAAAGAAGTTTTGTTTGGTTGGTACAAGGCGTGGAAGAAATATATAGGCAAGTTCTAGTCGGAGGGGACAACTGTTGCACTTATAACTTAATAAAGTTATTGATAATTGTTAATAACTATAACATTAAAAAACTTTTTTAATTTTTTATAATTCCCTTTAGTTTTTTTCATATTTGAATTAATTATTTTAGATAAAGTTAAACCCTTCAAAAACTCATTACATGTATTTCAAGCCTTATTTAAAACTGGGGCGGAAAATCGTCAGCGACAGCTTCATAAAAAATCTAACTTACAGAATTTTTCATAAACTACGCACAATTGTAGAAATCAAATAAATTGCTTTTATATATATATATATATTTTTTATAATTAGACAGGGTAGAAATAAGTAAATTTAAGAATACGGTTTACATTTATCACCATAATCGATTTAACATGGTAAACTATAATATTTTAAATTACTGTATAACCCCAACCACCTGTTTTGCGGGGGTATTCAAAACTAAATTTGTCAAGTGGTTTATTAGCAAAGAAATAGAATGTTAGTGAGCGAAAAAAATGTTGGCAATTTCAGGCGAATAACATTATTCAACAAAGTAGAAAATAATTCAGTTTTCGTGTTCTTAAAATTATGCGATATTATGTGTGATTTTATACATCTATGTGAAAAATGTTGCTTTCATATGTGGAGACGAGAAGATAATTAGTTAATTAGGTAAATTAGTAGTTGTTTGACTACACACACTTTGTCTACCCGGTCTCGAGTTTAGAGGTAGTCGTGAATTAGCATATTAGTTAACTGAACAGCCTGAGGGTGTAAATATTTAGCTAACACAGATGGCATAATACACGAAATATAATACACTTGTGTAACTGTATTATTGTCACATAAATGTATTTACTGTGCAAACGCTAACAATATTCATAAACCAAACTCTGATGATTGGATTATAAAAAGACGTAAAAATAATTGAATTAGATAATTGAATGACAATTTTATTGAATTTATTTATCATTTCACCAAAGCAAACGAATTTTACGAGTCTCTTTTGCTTTAACCAAAATTATTTTTCTGACAGTTGTCGAATAGTTTATTTAAAAAGTTGGGTTCCACTTTACCAAGATGGCGGATTGTGTAATGTCTGCCACTTTCAAACAGGTCAATCTTTGTCTGTTTAGATATGAAAATTAGTATGTGATAGTCACTATAATTTAAATAAATTAACTAGTATTATTTGTAAGGTATGTTGTGAAATTGTATGCTAAATCTATCACTTCGCAAGACTTTTTTACTCTAACAACAGTAACTAAGGATGACAAGTAAAATGTTGAAAATAGTTAGAAAAGTAAGCGTTATAACGTGTTTTTTTAAAATTGAAAGTACTCCCGATCATATTCAACCCAAATCTGTTTAATGGGCAAATAGCTTTTCATGACAAAAATAAAATTACAGTTAACTATTCATCCTAAATAATATACATTTATTAAAATACACGTATAATGCTCGTTTCACATTATTACAGTTTTCGATAGACCGAAGGCTTTTCCAAATAAACGTTTTCCAGATATATCATTACCGAGATAAACGTTTTTGTTTGGCTGATTGCCAACCCGCACAAACGTCTTCGAGGCACCGGGAGCAAATTAGCAATTAATACTGAATCCACTGAGTCAACAGTTGCGGCGTCGCTCTGCTACTTGTTTTAATTGCAATTATAAGTGTTGGTAATTAACAATTATTCTTTGTTGTAAACAGAAATCGCAGTTGGTTGAAGAACCTCGATAGATTATAGCCCATTCATTGTCATTTAAAAAATAAGTGCAATTTTATAAAATCAACCTAAATACAATACTAGCAATAAACCGTAGTCATTAACCGTAATATATGACTTTCAATATAAACATATTATAATCAATTAATTAATGTTATATGAGTATTTGTATATTTACAATTTCATATATTGCCTAAAGGTGAAATATTCCATGGTTTAGATCTAGCAAGAATATAAATACCAAATATTATAAAAATTTTCTTTATAAATTTTTACCAGTTATTCGAAATTTAAAAAAATTATAAGACTGATCTTACCAAAAATAACATATGCCTCTCCTGATCTAATTGCAAGTGACTTTACTCAATGTTAAGATAATTAATAAAACGAAAATAATTAATAAATTAAAATATCGAAAAGCTTAAAAGTTGAATTTACTCAGCTATCGATTTTGACCTTAGAAAGCTCGTCTAAAAATTTGCTACATTCAGAACAAATCAAAATAAATTGAAGGTATTATAGACTAAATCACAGGGGGAAAAAATTGTTTTGGAATTGAGTCATAAATCCGAATCTTTGTCTTATATTTCCATATTCCCTAGTCTTGATCCGGTCACGCAATCGTGGCGTGTGATTTGATCATCACATCACTCTAACTAACATGCACCACCTGTTTTCCATATCCCCACAGTTGCAACAGTTCCATTCGCTTCTTCGTCTCGTTGACTCACGTCGCGCCCACTAGAGAACTTTCAAAGATACGTCGGTCATTGAAACACGAGAACGTTCTAGAACTTTCCGAAACTCATTCCGACGTTCATCTGTTTGTTTTCCACAAGACTCACCGATTACGTGAAACTTTCTTGTGCGTTCTTGTGCACAAAACTATCATAAACTTCAAGATTATAGTTTTATTTTCATATAAACATGACCTTATTTGACCCCGGAGTGAACAGCTTATCGCCGAAAACTTTGCAGCGATAAGAAACCGGGAATTAACTGTTTTCGTCTGGAAAAACAATTTAATTAGTAGTGGAAATAAAAATGTGCAACGATGTCGTCAGTGTTGTGACTGAAACTGTAACGTACGTTTTGATTGGTGGTTGAATAAGAAGATGAACTCTGATTGGCTGATTGGCAACAATGTGTGAAGGAGAGGTCAACATCGCAGCTGAAGAAGAGATGGAGGATTCGGAACCTGCCGTGGTTGTTGCTGCTGCTGCTGCTAGCGCTAACGTACGGTAAGTTTCAGAACTATTAATAACTGATTTTCTTCTTGCTGATGGTTTGTCGTTTCAACTGTATTCTGTTCATTGTTTATACGATTAAAATTAAGTGAGGAAGAAATGGCGTAAACTTTTAAGTTCTTGACAAAGGGTAATCAACGTCTATCATTCAATTCTATAAAATGAATCATAACTTGTCGTATACATTAGCATTAGCTCCATGGTTACGACGATAAAAACGCAAAACCACCACATACTGGTTCTTTAAACGATAATTCACCGTGTTCTATTACTAAAATCGATTTAATGAGGTGTTCCATGAAAACTATTTCTCCACTTGAAAATTCATGTTCTTCTACATTTTACAACAAAAAAGTTTATAAACATCTTTAAATCTGAAACGAAAATTTAACTAATCTCCATGATTTTGATAAGATTCACAACAAAACGAATTCGCTGGATATTTTCCAGTCCAAAAACTTAAATGATTTTAATAATGGAAGAATCAACAAATTCTTGATAACCTACATTTTTAGCATTGTTTTTCACACCTATTATTAATGCTGCCTAGTGACAGGAACGTTTTTCAGGAATTTTCAATTTCTTCGACAATTTTTTCAGTCAGATAATAACTTAAAAATCACTTTTAAAGTTGTTATAATAAGAGAAATGATATGAAGTTTATATTATAGAAATTTCCCGTCAAATCCAACTAATTTAAAAAAAGGTAGAATAACTTGACTCTAAAGTTTTTTGTTTTGTCGAACAGTTTTTAAAATGTATGAACAAACGCGGATAATTCTTGATTGATGAATTGATGAAGTGTTAATAACAATTGGAATCTATGAAAATGGAAAGCCACTTTATCCATTATACCATTACGCAAATTTATATTGGCCTACGTAATACGTGCGTAGCTCTTCTTGTCTGTAAGAATGTGATAATTGATGTGCTAAAACTAAAAGTTTCAACTTTAAAGCGGTCAGCGTGTTTTTCATCCACTCTCCCTGCCTAGATTTATCTGTGATAGTTGATCAAGTGCTGATACCGGTAGAGGTCAGGGAGGGTTAATGGGTTGGAGCTAGGCCTAGGCGTGCTGGGTAGGGCATTATGTCACCCTTATCTCCACCTGTTAAGACCTACCCTCATGTTAGGCGCGCTGATACTTCCGAGGGCAATGAACTTTGAGTGAAGTCTCAAGTGTAAAGCGCGAGATGATGAGTTGAGCGGACTCGGGTTCGAATCCCGCCACAGGCAATCCTGACTGAAAGATTTTCCCGAAGGGATTAAGAAATAGTATTGATTTTATAAATGGGTTTAATAAATATTTTTTTGCTCGTTGGCAATCCGTCCTCTTAAACAGCCACATCCCTTCACAGAATTGATCAATTTTGTAACTTTGTACATTTTGTAAATTTGTAAATTTTTAAATCTGGTTATTTAGATTAATTTGTTAAATTTAGAATTTTGGAAATTTGGTGATTTTGTTAAATTTGTAGATTTGACATTTTGTTAATTTGTAAATTTGAAATTTTGGTATTTTATAGAGTGAGTATTTGTATTGAAATAGCTATATTTGCTAAAAAAAAAGAATAATAATAAAATAATAACAATAATTGTCAAAATTATAAATTCCCTGGGATGGGCATCTATAGCACCCTGGTCAGGTTACCCACGAGAAATATAAAAAATTAAAACTATAGCAGGACATTGGTGATAACTGATAACTGAAAGTTCTTTTCGGGAAAAAAATATTAAGAGCAACGACTACCGCCAATCTTTAATGTATGTTAATAATTAAATATAATTTTAGTAATGTTTCACAGAACGCCACGCAAAATCGAAAAAGTAACCTTTCGTTAAAAATAAATCCTTCATGAAAGAATACATTTATACAAATCATGTTGTTAAATACTAGGAAAACGCTCAGTTGGACGCGTTGTTGAGCGAGCACCGGTACGTGCAACATGACCCGAGTACGACATTCCCATAAGGCCCACCACACAGTGTAGGCCTAACTGGATATTGACATTTTACACTATATACTATTCCAACATCTTTGCATTGTACTAATTCACGTCATGCCTTCTAAAGTGTATCTTTGTATCTTCACTGCCTCCTTCATTTTTTAACATAATTTTTCGAATTATGATTACCAATAAGTCTTTAAGGTCTTGACCGATTTAGCTAAAAAATTTGGAAAATAGGAGAGAATGTTGTACTTATTGACCCTGCAAAATTTCATAACGATCGGAACATTTTTTTTTTTTTTATAACCAACGATCGGATTTTGTTCAAAAACTATACAGCAACCCGCCTAGGTGGTATGTACATGTGTAAAAAATTTCAGGTCGATCAGAGAAACGGTGCGACCTGTATCAAAGCAGTAACAGAAAAAAAAACAGACATTCGAGCCATAAGAGTCAAGTGGAGACGCTCTCTACGCTCGCTCAATGACCTAAAGTCACGTTTCAATTTTGCGTTGAGTTTTGAGAAATATTACGAACTCCAGGTAATTTGGGTGCTTTTTATATTGGAGGACAATTTGAAGTTTTCACGTTTTTTTAAAATTAACATATTAAATTAAACCACAATATTTTGCTGTATGTTTTTACTAGAGAAAATTAAGGGTTAATAAGTTATTATAAATATTTATTTCATAATTCTGTTAATAACGAACGGAGACCAAAATCATGCAGTTAAATAGCTGATGAAGGTTGACTGCGTTCTCGGTCCATGATAATAATAAGGGCGCGTCAACCGTTGATTCATTAAGTGCGTCCTAGCCAGGAGATAAGGGAGGAAAGAACCATGCTCCAGGTAATTTGGGTGCTTTTTCTATTGGAGGACAATTTGAAGTTTTCACGTTTTTTTTAAATTCACATATTAAATTAAACCACAATATTTTGCTGTATGTTTTTACTAGAGAAAATTAAGGGTTAATAAGTTATTATAAATATTTATTTCATAATTCTGTTAATAACGAACGGAGACCAAAATCATGCAGTTAAATAGCTGATGAAGGTTGACTGCGTTCTCGGTCCATGATAATAATAAGGGCGCGTCAACCGTTGATTCATTAAGTGCGTCCTAGCCAGGAGATAAGGGAGGAAAGAACCATGCTCCAGGTAATTTGGGTGCTTTTTATATTGGAGGACAATTTGAAGTTTTCACGTTTTTTTTTTAAATTAACATATTAAATTAAACCACAATATTTTGCTGTATGTTTTTACTAGAGAAAATTAAGGGTTAATAAGTTATTACAAATATTTATTTCATAATTCTGTTAATAACGAACGGAGACCAAAATCATGCAGTTAAATAGCTGATGAAGGTTGATGGCGTTCTCGGTCCATGATAATAATAAGGGCGCGTCAACCGTTGGTTCATTAAGTGCGTCCTAGCCAAGAGATAAGGGAGGAAAGAACCATGCTCCAGGTAATTTGGGTGCTTTTTATATTGGAGGACAATTTGAAGTTTTCACGTTTTTTTAAAATTAACATATTAAATTAAACCACAATATTTTGCTGTATGTTTTTACTAGAGAAAATTAAGGGTTAATAAGTTATTATAAATATTTATTTCATAATTCTGTTAATAACGAACGGAGACCAAAATCATGCAGTTAAATAGCTGATGAAGGTTGACTGCGTTCTCGGTCCATGATAATAATAAGGGCGCGTCAACCGTTGATTCATTAAGTGCGTCCTAGCCAGGAGATAAGGGAGGAAAGAACCATGCTAGTCAGAATTAGCCACAGGTAGGGAGAGAGAAGGCGGGACATTGACGGTTTCTAGAGTGCTTTTGTCGATAATTTATAAAATTGTGAAGATCTACATACTGTCAGTTTACAAAATCTTGCCTACATATATATTCCATATAGTACATAGTACAATTTAGTATTATTATAACCCTTCTTCTGATTTAGGGGGGGGGGAGGAGGAGCGTCGGACACTCTGATCCCCACCCTCCCTCCCTGAGGGGGAGCTCTCACTTCGTGGTCGTCATCGGCATTATAATCGCTTTTATTGTCATTGTCGTCTTTGTCGTCGTCGGTGAGGTCGTCGATGGGAGGGGGTGCCGTGTAGCCTAATGAAAAATTGCTTTAAGAAGAAGAAATAATTATTTATGAAGTGCCTTCATAGTCAATAGTCCCAAATTTATGGTTTCCAAGTCATCTAAGCAAAGTTTCGACCATCTGTCGGCAGTCGAAACTAAGTTTTGTCTAAAACTCTTGGACGTCAGTCTATTAAGGGAACTTTGGGGTCGGTGGGCTTTCACCGAAGAAAACAAATTCGGATACACCTCAGCGGATCTCACTGGCGGGAAGTAGGGTGGGAGGAGGGGAGAGTAGGGGAGGGAGAGTCTGGCTCGTAGACAGAGTCATAACTCGATTACAACATGGAAGGGACTTCTTTATTTTTTGCAGATTTTTCTTGGTTTTTAAACGATTTTAAGTAAAACATAGCGATTTTAAAGTCTTGCATAATGAGTAGAAGATCTTTATGTGTAGACTTAACGAAAACATAAATCTTGTTTTAATGCAGGCGAGCGAATGTAACTGTTTGATGTAATAAAAATATATTCCCTTACACTTTGATTTCTTAATAGTTTAGGGTCATTTTCGACACTTTTGTGACCGTTGAGAGAAAATTACAATTTCTTCGCGGATTTGTCCTCTAAGAAGGTTATATGAAAAAAATTAGCCCCCATGCCCATGCCCTCGACCCCCCAAAACATAAAAAACCATATACTAGGCGATACTTTAGGCTAAACCATTGCAAAGATAGTGTCAGACATGGCAAATGGCAGCCACATTGGATTTTGGGCTCTGGCGGAGTATGCCTACACTTTCGCGAAGGGCATGGAGGGCTAAAATATGTATATAACCTTCTTAGAGGACAAATCCATTGATATAATTGTACTTTTCTCTCAACGGTCACAAAAGTGTCGAAAATGACCCTATACTTATGCATTTGTCATTCATATTTTGTATAATGTGTTCGAGTACTTGTTATAGTAAGTTTTCTTACTTATTACGTGTTTGTGTATGTATTATGTCCCAAATGTACAATGTACATGTCGGTGGAATACAATAAACAACAAACAACCATGCAAGCGATAGGTTCTAGAACAATCAGAGGGCTAGGACGACGCGACCAACGAACTGCGCGACCAAAGTTGAGATCATTCTAACATGTGGTCTACTGCCTCCTAGATGCTACCCGTGGCTCAACGAGGAGACACGAGTAGCATCTAGGAGGCAGTGGTGTGGTCGCTCGACGCACTCGCCGCGTCCATTCACTCGCCTACATGGAAACTAGGCTTTAATAAACACAATACCGTTCACGGTTTTTGTTTGCTCTTATCTGATATCGATTTGTGATACATGTAATTTAAATTCGCTTTTCCCGATAAAAACCATTAGTTTCCATAGAGGCCCAAGGGTTTTACCAGTGACATAACGGACAAGTTAGCACAAGGAACCAATATTTAATTTTGTATTTTCCTAAAACTTTTAGTTCTGGTAATCTTTTATTCAAGAATAGCTAATTGGTACTCTAGTCTATCTCTATTCTATATGTACAAAGCAGTTGGCAAAATTATCCTGTAATTGACAAACAAAACACAAAAAACACACAAAAATCACAAAAAAACATGCATAGTTTAATAGGAGTAGAATTTAAATCTTATTATAATACAGTTTAACATGATTTGGTAGAGCTAAGGCTTCGAGGTCAACTGTATGTACCATAATCGGTATTTATTTATTTATTTATTTATTTATTTATTAATAACGTCCATCCTATTCAGTTATACATACTTATTGCGACAAATTAATTGAACGGGAACATTATATTGTACCAAATGTAGTAGTTTTCTGTGAAATATAAATCTTAAATAACTGTGTAAGTAAATCTAATTTATAGGATCCTCCACTAAACTTCACTGTCTAGCGTCGTGACGAAGATTAATCCTTCCTTTAACTAACCAATGATGTTATTTGAAATAGATTACGATGTAGAAAAGGGGTGGGGCAGACATTTAGGGGGATCAATGACCCTTTAAAAATTTTACGGTCACGAAAATCGTGTTTCAGCAAATTGAATCTTATCAGCAATCAAACCTTTCCAGATCCTCTCAACTTAACACCAAAACGCAAGAAACATTTCAATAATTTAACACTTTTCCACTCACTAATTGATGAGGTGAAAAAATAATAGCATAGATAAAAATATACGGGGTACTAACTTATATAGATAAAAAAATTCCTCGCCTTGCCGATGCTTCACGGTGATATGCGGCGCTCGAGTGATGGGGGGGGGGAGGGGGGGCGTCATTATTTCTACCCTGAAACGTACACGCAACGACGATAAAACGTGAGGGGTTGTAAAGTATCTAAGACTGACAGGCATGTCCTCGAACTGTACATGCCTGTGATTCATGAGCAATGAGAAAGCGAGATAAAAACTAGATAGATGATAGAGCAATTCGTGGAATGGGTTTATTTGTACTGTTGAGTCAAAGTCATTTGTTCATTATTAGACTTAAGAAGCTGAGTAAAGAACACTTGTAGATTTAATTAGTCGGGAAACACTCGCGTTGTTGACATTGATGATATAAAATACACAATAATAATCAAATCTGGATTGTATAAAATATTAGCAAAAAAATACATTCTCTTCAATAATTCGTCCAGAATAAATTATTAAATTTAATCAATAAAATAATATCTGTACTTGTTAATAATATCTATTCGTTTAGTAAATATGTATTTAAAATTGGCAAAAAACGATTATCAATAATTGCTGATTTGCACTGGAGTGATTTTCTATTTAAATCTTTCCCACAACTAACCCAATGTTGTAGTTGATTGATATATTGATTATTCTTTACTATTAAAATGACTTTCGTAAATTGCGAGCTGTCAGCGGTGGCACATGCGATTAGGGCGCTGGTCCGAAGCGTATGGCTATGCGAGAACGTGGGTTCGAATCCAGCATAATATACTGCATAAGGCATATTGTTTTGTAATCGTCGTCTATCACCACTCATCGTCTCGAATAGCGTTAGTGCATTACTATGAAACATAAAGCAACAAAAATAATCGTAAACTGGGAACTTGGAGTCGTCCTAGCAACGAAGCACATAATAAAATGAAATGTATTTAATGTCCAACCATAGACCGACAATGGCAACACTGAATCGTTAATCTCAAACATCGGTCTCTAGTTGGACATTATTCGCTCATCGATGGCGTCGGCGCCGACAGGTTTGGCTCGGACCGCTTTAAATTTAAGTCCCTCATTGAAAAGTTATTCACTTTATAAACGAAAAGTGTTAAACTGAGAGAACGACAAAATAAAAATGATTCAACGATAAGAAAATATGCTTTAAAATAATAATTATTATTTTGTCCATGATTCACCTACAGTTCTTCTCAATCTATACACACCTCAATCGATAATTATACTAAATGTGATTTCTAAAGTATATGCAGTAAAGACGTCTGAAAAGTTTGTAGAATGAAAGAGGGACATTTATCTTCAAATTGCTCAGAATCAATCTAATAAGTTCAAAATTGATTTTTGAGCAGCGGTTTTCTGTATATTGTTTCTACACTCTTTTATCTACAACCGAAATAATAAGGAAAACTAGTTGTCTGTACTTTCTGGCGTTGCACGATTTTTATTTTCGTTAAACGGTACAAAATTTGAAATTGTACCGGCAGACGAAAAAAATGGTGCAATGCAAGAAAAAATAGAAAATTACTTATACTTATATTTTGAATACTTATACGTATTTATATTTAGTGTAGAAACAATATGCAAACAAAGTTTAGGTCACCATTTTGGTGGAGGTGCCGGGTATATTGAGATCTTCTTTTTGTCGGGGATAGCTCCGTGGCCCTGATCACCAGAGCTGCCAAAAACTTAAAAACATCTGACGACGAGAACAAAATAAATAAAAAAGGGTGTAAAACATGCCCCTCATTACGTGGCTAACTAAGTATTTATGAATTTGGACAGCTGTGAAGGGTATGCCCGAGGTCAGTCAATCAGGACTCATTCCCTTACATTATCCACCTATCACCGTGCCCTTCACTTGCTGTGGCTGGTTCTGACCAGCACAGGCCTGTCCACCCCGCGTCTCCTCTTTGGGAAAAATATATAGTTATAAACTAATAAACTTCATTATCACAGGAGGCGCATGACCTAACGGTTGACGCGCCCTTAAACGTTATTACTTCATTAACTTCCAGTCAGGATTGTCTGTGACGGAATTCGAACCAGGAACCTCAATCAGTCTCGCGCTTTACGCTTGTATGAACCAGTAACTATCGTCGAAGAAGAGAAATGTAAACAAAACACGCATGTTGGTCGGAAATCATTCTTTCGGGTGACGTGACAGAAGGGACAGATGGAAAGATAGACAAACTTTACATAAAATGGATATATATATATATATATATATATAGCAGAGTTTTACTCCCTTATTTTGTAAAATGCGGAATATCCACTGAAAAGTGAAGGTTCCTGCGGGAACCGGGAACCTGGATGCAGCGTCTATTAGAAGAATATTGCCCGGACGCATCTGGCGGTGTCGGCGAGAAGGTTTGTATTTATGAAGGTGAAGCGTCGCCATGACATTTTAAATAAATGCCCGATGCAATAATTCACTTTATGATCAAAAGCACCGGGAGTCAAAAAAACTTGTGCACAACAGATCAATGGAATTGCCCAGGGCAACCGCGATAACCATGGACAGGTTGCATACTCATATCAAGCAAGAGTAAACAGAAGTGCCTAAAATAGGGAGCGAAGTCACTTACCCAATGCACAAAGATTTACCGGCGCAAAGTTGCGTCTCGTTAACAATGGCGAACTTACACAAATCCATAATGTTAAATCATAGGGCTATAAAAACCGTAAGCACAAAGATAGTTGCGTTAGCAGAAGTCGATAAATATTTCGGTAAAGTTGCGGCTACTCTGGATGTGACGAAAATGTCGACCCCCACCTTTTTTGTATCAGAAAATAAATATTTCAACTAAAAGTTTTGTACCAACATACAGTAAAGCAGGCAAGAAACGTAAAATATTTAGTAAAAAATTGTTAAAAAAATCTTAAAAATCGAGTGAAATTTAAACCCGCGACCCTCAGAATGCCTCTCGTTACCACTACTTCAAAGTGGATGGTAAATGTTGCAACTTTCGACCCCTATTGCAGGTTAACAGAAGATCGTCAAAGAAGAATACAAAAATGAAACAAGACTTTCCTTTCTATTGTTCAAACCTTGTTGTTGGTGGAGGTGCCGAGTATTGATATGTAACGTGTGGGTGACACTATCTCCGCCCCTTGAATCCCAAGGTCAACACAAACTCATGTCTTTCGGAGATCGTATTCGATTTATACGTGAGACGAGACACACGCACAGACGGAAAGACTCTAAAGTGATGATTATGTAGGAGGGGGGGGGGGAGTTTCAATGCCTAACAAGGGGGGCGCTCTCCGATACCCCACCAACCTTTTTAGTCTCCGATGCCCCACTCAGGTTAGTGCGGATGGGGGGGGGGGGGGGGTAGATGACCACAGCAACGCACTTCATGCTCCCATCGGAGAGTGGGGCATCGGAGATGCGCCCTAACAAGGTGAAGATAATACCCAAAATTTGGAGCAAAACCTGCCGTCATTATACGGCACTGATAACTCTACTGTTCAGTGCCCTAAATCAACACTAACTAACAAACTCTAACCACTGAACTCTTTTTGGTGGCGATTTCGTAGATATCCCCTATTTTGGGAGCGCTTACCCTTACGCCACTCTCACAAAGTTTGAATATCAATGTGCTCGGAATCACTTTAATAAAGGCAAGAACAAACGAGGTTTTGCTCCCTGTATTGTGTAGTCTAGAATCTTCTCTTGTTACAATTAGCATATCCTATTCATAATCATTACAAAATAGCTTATTTAAAGCTGAGATGATCTATATAATCTCCACCTGTAAATTTCTTACTTTAAACATTTAAACATTCAAACAAATATCTAAATAAAATACAATAACTCAGAAGTATAACACATTTAAACTTATTCATCAATTTCACCCAGCTGAGATGGATTTTGTAATTTCTAGATTGATTTCCATATAGACATTTAAACTTTTAACATCCCTTCCAATTTGCTCTCGATTTTAAAACAATCATATTTTGGTGTAAAGTGGAGTAGAAGAAGGAACACGAAATATTGATTCGATTGCCCTGAAACTAGCTGTATGGCTCCAAGTGCGTTCATCAATATAGTCCAGTGCATTGTTGGTCTTGGCTTTGTTCCTCCGTCACTCCACTCATCACTCCCCCCCAATACTTCTCTCGTGGGGAGGGGGGGCTTATCATGGCCTCCCACTCGCGCAGCAAACAGATGGGTGGTGCGAAGTGGGCAGGGTATGACGGCAAGTAATATATAGACCGTCAGAGTAGGTCATAATTTATAACTTATAGCTCTCTAGTACACACACAAATTACAAAGTAAATGTAGACTCATTTTCTGTGAGAAAACTACCCGAGGCACTCTTTTATTTAGTTGATTAACTAGGTGATAGATGACCAAAGCGTATTTTAGGAAGCGGTCGACACGTTTATATCGGTCCCCCCGTATGTGTCACGTCTCACGATAAAAACCTAAGATGACGATACATAATGCTGTCCAGTTTATGGTGACCCTGGGTCAAATCAAAAAATATATTTCATTTCAACAGTTAATAATTAACAAAGTAACAGAAACAATATTGGGTCCACCCTTACCCAAAAACAAAATGCCAAACTTTGTAATTTTCGAGCTATGTCTCATAAAAATAGTTCCCATAAGGAATAACAAGGACCGATCTATATACCCCGTGACCTTTTAGGATTTTGGTAAAAAGAATATTGACCATTATTGACGTACTCGACAACCAACGTAAATTTTGTTTGTGTAAATTTGACAAGAAGTGATTATCAAGGTGTGTAATTTCGGATCGTATATTTTTTATTGTTTGAGTGTATATTTGTGCACAGTTGAAGACACAATTTTTTAATTGACAATTTTAGATTTTTATGATGCTCTACTATATACTCTAAAAAAAATAAAAATAATTTGAAGAAGATTTTAAAAAATAAACAAAACTCAAATTTTCGCAAATTTTCAGGATAAAAAACTTAAAAAGTTTGTGTAAAATTACTGGTATACAAGATATGATTTTTTAAACTGTCAGTTTAATGTAGTATTAGCTCTTGATTATGTGGTAAAAATAATTTTCGGGGGTACAGCCCCTCTCAGCGGAGGGGCTCTCCACCACAGAATGGGAATCTCCACGGACCCGGCACCTCCACCAAAACGTTGAGCCCAAGATAAACATTGAATAACAAAGGTGAACTTTGTTCCCTATTTTGGGTTTTCTTGTCACAGAACATTACATACCAGTATTCGCCGTTGGATTTAGAACTATCTTGCACATTTAGATAAATTATTGGTAATTATTGCTATTGGGTATCGAACCAAGAGACCGCGTGATCTAGAGTGTCGTGTGTGACACTTAAAAATAGGATTTAAAGAAAACGGTGATTTTGAAGCTTTCTTATAAAAACAGAAGCACATAAAAAACTGTTATTTACTAACCTGAAAATTATTATTTAGGTGAATCACAATATTAGTAACTAAATTTCTTTTAGTTGTTTAATTATTTTAGTATTTATTTATTTAGTATCCTTGGGTATACCTAAAACATAATAGAGAGTTTGGATATAATGTCTATAGAGAATGTGTGGGGGACTATAGTGTCACCGATAAAATGCTAAGGGATACTATTAAAATCAATTTTAGCCAATACTCTTACAAATTTTCAAATCGTTTGCTAATTCGATTAGAACCACCTTTATTTATTTTATTAAATTTCACTTGCGACCTAAGTTCAGTGTTAATGGAAATATAAAAAGATAGGAAGCAACCATCATGTTTATTATTTTTCTTAAACAACAAAAATAATATTCGCCATTAGAAGTATAGTTCCCATTGTTACTCCTACACATACATTAAGAAAGTCCAACGCATTTACATAACAACTCACATACATATTATAGTAAATAACGACACTTTTTCTCTACACACATTTGCTTTTAGCATAATTCCCATAAGCCCCTATCTGTTCAAACTACATTCTACATAATACCCAACATTACATTGTGTGTTGGTCTTTCTTGTCGGGCATTTTCCCCATATGTGTCCATACATTTTAATACCACGTTCTAAAGAAATGCGTACACTATAAAAAAGCTATAAACAAAATAACGACTGCCATGTTTCACTTAGGACTACGTATGAATCCCTAGCCATGAAACAGACATAAAACTATTTGGGCTTTTGAAAGGTTTTTTGAGAGAAAGACTTAGTTGTTGGATAAGACACCAACTTATCTCTCAAACTCGGTTTAACAATAGATAAAAATTAAAGTATGACGGATGACAGATCATGTATTTTGTGATGAGGATTTAATCCAAATTACAGAATTTAAAGACCTTATTCTCTAATTCTAAAATAAAAACTATTCTAAAATAAGAAGGCTTGGGTGCGGATTTTCTGTTTTAGCGTTTTCTTTCGTATTCAAAATTTAAACATTTTTTTTTTAAAAAACAAATTTTTGAAAAAAGAAAATACAGCAACTTTAAAAGAAATCTTAAATCTTTCGTTTTGTGATTTTTTATACGAGAAATGTGAAAGATAGGAACTAACTTTGGCGGGGGGGAAAACCCCGAATCAGGGTTTTTTACATCACCCTTATACAGTGAATCAATACATAAGCGTCTATGTCGAAAGTCGGGCAGGGGTCTTTAAGAGATTGAATTTAAAAGTTCGTACGGGACATGAGGTGATCAACGTGACGCCCGTGGAAGCAAATACCGTCAGAGTAACGTAGTACTCGATAGCCAACAAGAAGAAATGCACACCCACCTACGTTTATAACCATCGATACTTGGAAATAAAACCCTGTTAGACTGAACACTCTTTGTTTACCTCCGTTTTTTTGGTATCATCCAATATTTGATGACTAGGTAAAATTCGTAAATAAGTCAAACACAGACACTTGATAACAAGTTTTTTTGTATAAAAATTTAATTCACATCAATCATATTGATTTTAATTCAAATATAGTGAAAACATGAAAGATGATGAAATTTATGATGATTAAACGGCGTTTTCCCTTTGATTGCCGGGAAAAATTTGTCATGGTTTTGTTTTTTTTTTTTTTTTTTTTTTTTTTTTTTTTTTTTTGTTTCGCCCTTACGTTCGAACGGAGGCTCGGGTCGGGTTTAAATTTTGACCATCCCAACTTGTTCTCGTTGAATGCCTTTTGTTTTGGGCAAAATCGTTCAAAAAGTTAAAAAAATTACATTAAAGTTAATCGAAAATTTTTTTTTCAAACTAAACGGGCGACAAAATCTGAGATGGCCAAATCATTTAGAATGTCCGTCCGGTCACGAATATGTTAATTTTATTTGATCCGATAAGTAGTGTAGATGGAAATTACATTATAACAAAAGTAACGTTAAAACTTGTCGTAGGCTTTCGTAAAAGTAACGTTGCCATGGCAACGAAAAGACGCGCGAAGTTTTCTAATGCACTGCCACCTAGAAGTAATCAAAATACTTTCGAGGAAGCAGTCTATTTTGTCCCAAGGAGTCAAGGTCCTCTAGATGGCGGTGGATTTTATCCACAAAGTAAAAGTTTACCCACGGGTTTACCCAAAACACTTGCCAATAATAAATAATATTGGAAACATGCCCCCGTGGACAGCGAACGTCGCAAATTTTAAAATTTAAAAAATAAAGGTGCAATGTCGGTCTAGCTATAGCACGTGCTCGCTATCAACGCGTCCAACTGAGCGTTTCCTAGTGTAGATCACGGGTAGTACAGGCAAATTAGACTTTGACCCGGACATTTAATGTTCCTCAAATAGTATTGCGGGAATACGTTCAGGGATGTCCCTGAACAAAAAACTCAAGTTCCCAAAAAATCCCACTTGGGGAAAATCCGCCATCTTGAAAAAACCCCCGCATTGTTGTATTTTGCAGATTGTTTGCTCTCACCAGGTGATTCCAAGTGACCAAAGGACTTGATTTTTTTCCATTGTTATTATTTGCAACACCTTTTGATAGAAATAATTAATTGTCATGGGAAAAAAATCCGCCATCTTGAAAAAATTCAACCATTTTGAATTTTTGTTTTTTCTGCTATAGCAGGCGTTTTAAGTGACCTAAAGACATAACATAATTTCCTCTGTTATTATTTACAACCCCTATTGATAGAAATAATAAAATTTCATCTGCCTTCCTTCATAATAACCAGAATTTTTACTCTATTGCAAATCAATGCCACAAAAATAGCAACCAGCACGTTAAATGTTATTTTTGCAGTTAAACGTTGCCAACTAATTAAAAACGTTAATATAATAATGAAACTTTTAGAGTAGTAAAGCCTAAAGGTTAATAATGTTTTGATTTAATTGGATTGTACACTGCACTTGAAAATAAAGTAAACTAAGTGAAACAATATTTCGACAACTATTCAGTTGTCTTCAATGGGTATAATGACATTTGACAAAATAAATCATTACATTAATTAAAAATGTATTGCGAGTATCAAGTCGTTTCAATTAAATGTTTCATAGAACATCACTTACTTAGTGGTTTCCCTTGAATTCACCATCATTCAGCAGTCATCGTTGCTCCATCGAAATGTCATACCAAGAGTTTTACAAAAAAAGAATTTACTGCTGTTCCTAAAACACTTTTATCGCATTCCTTGTACTGTCACGTAAGTTACTAAAACCATCCCCTTTACAAATTTGTTCTTGAAATGAATTAGCCGACGACGCCTCCTAACTGGTGACATAAGACTCTCGCCATGACTATCACTATCATTATCAATTACACTGTCAAACTAATTTTGTGACATCCAACGTCTACAACGTTTTCGTCGTCTTCTAAAGTGGGAGCGCAGTTGAAACAACCATATCCCGTGCAGTAGCCACACATGCTGGAGCAAGTTAGTCCATTTTTGGCATCTACAATTTGGGCGCTCACATCCCGTTTTACAGTTGCATGATACAATTCCGAGTAGTTTATCTGATTCTGGAGCCTTAAGTGTTGGGATTGGCGTCAGTTGTCCATTCGCAAGTTTCCACTCCCAATCAGTAGGATTGAGGGGAACCCCTATCCATTTAACAACGACATCTGCTGAAGATGATCCATGGCATCGCCGGACATGCTTCGTGTCTTTTGTCGACGGCTTCTGGTAGCCGTCAAATACCACCATGGTTTGAGCTTTAGTTTAGTTTATTTTTTTTTTTTTTTTTAGCTATAGTGGACGTTTTACATACGACACATACTGTTGACATATCTGCCTGTATGTAGAGTGTCGTATCCACACAACGCGGCGCAAACAGAAACCCCCGTCGATGGCGAATGTGGCGATGCTTCATTTGGGGGACGGTCTGTTCAGCTGGAGCAATTTCTTGCAAAGGCCTGAAGAGGGTGGAACTTCGTCCCCTTGTTTAAAGAGAATTCATCAAAAAGTGTAGGTGGTCTTGCTGCCAGTTCGTAGGTGAGATACTCTGCAAGCTCCTCGTCAGTCGGACGATGCACAACATTCATGGAAGAGCTGCGTAGGATTGATGTGGACTACATCATTGCGACCTGGATACCATTTAAGACGGTTGCCATAAATTTAACCTTCGCTTGCATTTTCAGGTAAATTAACTGAACGGTTTCTCAAACATTGCCTTCATGCTCCACATCTAGCACAGTCGCAATTGACACTTGTCTGTTGCCACCACATCGTTTGAAAGAGACACAAGCAGAGGTGAGACGCGCATGGAAGGGGTGTGGAGATGTAGCCACTCTTACATCTTTGTGGTGTCTTGCGTGTCTCGTCTTTGACGAGACATGCACATCTCGATGTGCTGTTCGGATGTGGCTAGGAAGGACTCCACAGAACTCTTCCAAAAGATGCTTTGTCGATGCTGGCAAATTGAATGCCACCCATTTGCAACGGTCCGCTTCAGAAAGACCTCGGCCATGGGTAAAGCCGCCAGGAGCCAATCGTAACTAAGTGTGACAGTGAAAATGATAACGATGGCAAGAGTCTTATGTCGCCAGTTAAGAGGCGTCGCCGGCTCAATAAATTTCAAGGACAAATGGGTGGGGGGGTTAATATTTACTTAATACTACAAGGAACGCGATAAAAATGTTTAAGGAACAGCAGTATTATTTTTCTGTAAAACTCTTGGTACGACATTTCGATGGAACAACGGTGACTGCTGAATGATGGTGAATTCAAGGGAAACCACTAAGTAAGTGATGTTCTATGAAAATTTTAATTGAAAACTACTTGATACTCACAATAAGTTTTTAATTACTACATTTCTTGGTTGGAAACTTTTAACTGCAAAAATAACATTGAACTTGCTGGTTGCTATCTTTGTCGCAATGATTTGCAATATAGTATAAATTCAGGTTATTATGAAGGAAGGCAATGAATTTTATTATTTCTATCAATAGGGGTTGTAAATAAAAAACAGAGGAAATTATATTATGTATTAAGGTCACTTGAATCGCCTGCTATAGCAGAAAAAAACAAAAATTTTAAATGGTGGAATTTTTTTCAAGATGGCGGATTTTTTCCTATGACAATTAATTATTTCAATCAATAAGGGTTGCAAATAATAACAAGAAAAAAAATCAAGTCATTTGCGTCACTTGGATCACCTGTTAGAGCAAACAATCTGCGAAATACAACATGGCGGAGTTTTTTCAAGATGGCGGATTTTCCCCAAGTGGGATTTTTGGGAACTTGAGTTTTTTGATCAGGGACATCCCCTGAGCATATTCCAGCAATAATATTTGAGGAACATTAAATGTCTGGGTTTTGCCCAAAAATTGTCTAACTGGCCTGTACTAGGGGTGGTAACAAGCATAGCCGAGCGGGAACCATCGAGCTACCGTGTTTACCAAGAAGTTCGGAAGATTAATTCACAGAAAGCAGCACCATCGAAGACTGTAACCATTGGTAACGGCACAGTAAACCCATCTCTTACAGTAGCGAAACTTCAATGCACTGCCTGCAGAGTGATTTGCTGTCGTGGTCGGCTGCGCGTACCGCCGCCTACACTAGCGTCGCATGGCGATGAAGTGACTCAACTAAAAGCCTCCGCCGTCTAAAAGTCAGTGCTTTACAAGATACAAATTGTAGACGGCTGTGGAAAGCGCTATCTCTACCACACAGAGTCGATAAAGAAGTTTCCCTTTGGGGAGGTCCCCTTACTCCAAGTCAAACGGAATCTAACGTCCTGCGCCTGAGAGCGGCCCCAATTGAAACTAATAAAAGCACTGCACGCTAAATACGCGTCAGTAGATTATCGATGGCCAGTGACGTTTGAAATCAACAAACAACAGACGAAACGTCAAACTTCAATTTTATTTCAATAAATATTAGCCCTGGGCCCTAGTCTTTTAAAAACGATTACTTTTGATTTATATTGTAATATAAAGTGTTTGCGCAGGCGTCACTGGACATTTTCGTGCGGAAATAATTTGATATATCCCTTTGTTCAAGCCTAACGGACGTAAGTGTAGCCTAGGCCAAGGCCACAATACAGTTTTCAGACGAAAAGTACGCCTTTGGCACTCAAATCAAAAATCTTGAACAATACATATTGTTGGCCTAGCTCCTAAGCTAGGTCTACTCCATCAGAAAATCCTCATTAAAAAAGAGAGTTTGCTTTATCCCAAAACATTCGCCAACATTCGATCGTATTTAATATTTGACGTTTCCGCCATTTGTCGTCATCGACTGTTAAACTACTAGTAGAAAAGTGACGTACTTTTATTGAAGTAGTTCATCAATCGTCACACAGAGTCGCGCGGAACGTTAGATTCCCAACGCCAAAAACCGACTTTTTTTTTAACCCAGGGCGGTATAGGGAGTTGGAGGACCTCCCCAACGGGGAAACTTCTTTATGACTCTGCTACCACTCTCCTGTAGGCAGAGTCGAAAAAGAAGTTTCCCCTTGGGGAGGTCCCCTTACTCCCAAGTCAAAACGGAATCTAACGTCCTGCGCGCTGAGGGGCGGCTCCAATGTGAAAACTAATAAAAGCACTGCACGCTAAATACGGTCAGTAGATTATCAATGTGCAGGGACGCTAAAATCAACAAACAACAGACGAAACGTCAAACTTCAATTTTATTTCAATCAAATTAGCCCTGGGGCCTAGTCTTTTAAAAACGATTTACTTTTGATTTATTATTGTAATATAAAGTGTTGCGCAGGGGGCGCCACTGACATTTTCGTGCGAAATAATTTGATATATGCCTTGTTCAAGCCTAACGGACGTAAGTGTAGCCTAGGCCCAAGGCCACAATACAGTTTCAAAAGTAAGTACGCCTTTGGCACTCAAACCCGAAATCTTGAAAATACATATTGTCGGCCTAGCTCCTAAGCTTAGGTCTACTCCATCAGAAAATATCCTCATTAATAAAGAGAGTTTGCTTTATCCCAAAAAACATTCGCAACATTCGATCGTTTTTAATATTTTGCGGTTCCGCCATTTGTCGTCATCGACTTTTAAAACTACTAGTAGAAAAGGACGTACTTTTATTGAAGTAGTTCAATCAATCGTCACACAGAGTCGCGCGGAAGTTAGATTCCAAACGCCAAAAACCGACTTTTATTTAACCCAGGGCGGTATAGGGAGTTGGAGGACCCCCCAAAACGGGGAAAACTTTTTTATCGACTTGGTGTAGGTAACCTACGTAGCAACCTGTATTGATAGAGCATCTTCCCACGACACTAGCGCGCATGGCGATTAAGCGAACCTCAAAATAAAAGCCTCCGACTTCAAAAAATGTAAAAACAAACAATTTCGAATGCCGAAGAAGGGCAAGCTATTGCAAGGGCTAGGCCTAGCCTAAGCTATTTAAATTGCAGGCAAAACAACTGCAAGTAATAATGGTGGTAATTTAATATTATGTAAGCCTATCAACCATATTATTTTCCATTATAACTACAATATTAACACTTGGGGTGTGTCTGAATTATGGTCCAAGTCCAGGTGTAGATCCAAGTCCAACTCAATGTTAAAGAGCTATACTAGTCTACAGTAGAGCTGCCTGCCGGGCAAAGTCAACACTACCTAAAGTTAGGTTAGGTGTGCATTCGATAGTCCTTTGTAAAGTATTTGTTATTAAAAGTATTTGTACATCTAGTAAAACCAATTAAATACGTGATAAAAACAAACCCAAAAATTAAATGTTTACCTTTTTTTAACAATGCATTCATTTATTGTTTCTCTCGTTGTCGCGGACGGCCATTTTGAATCGGACCTAAAACGAGTGTACACTTTCGATTGCTCGATCTATTTGTCGACTTGGACCAAGAATGGACCTAGACTTAGACTTTTCAGACACACCCTAGGTAGGCCCTAGCCCTACCTAGGCTCTAGCCCCTAGGCTGGGCCTAGAGGCCCGAGGCTAGGCTAGGCCGTAGTCTTTCTTTGAAAACGACATACATATCAGAATAAAATAATAACAATAACGTCAGACAAAACTTATATCCAGCTCAGTGCTCAACTCAACTCTGAGACTGATTTAGCAAGTCTAGGCCTAGGTGGCACAGTCATCGTTAGTTGACTCGCTTGCTCGCTAGGGGCGCGCATGATGGTTTATGAGCGTGTTTCGCTAGCAAGTCTCGCTACTGTAAGAGATGGGTTATACCATGGGTTATACTGTGGTAACGGTGATGTTTACCGCGAGCGCCGAGAAGGCAGTGATAGGCATTTCTTTTTTCGGTTCAGTTCCAGCCTGCTGTCAGTCTTTGCTATTTGTGTTGTTTCTCGTTTTTTTAGTGCCAAAATCAAAGTTTTGAGTTGTTTGAGAGTTTCTAAAACCACTCTTGCAGCGCCAAGTGCATTCGTAAATACTCGTTAGTTCAGAATAAAACGCGTGTGTACTGATAAAAGAACTGGCTCCAGCAAGCAGGCCTTGGCCTAGGCCTAGACCTAGGCCTAGTGGTGGTGTTTGCAATATCGGATATTGATGAACATTTAATGTCCCAATAGGTCTCCAAAGTCCCAGAAGTCGTTGAAAGAAATAATAAAAGTGTTAGTGGATACTCTCTTCACGCACTTTTAACATTTCTTTCAATTACATGAACAAAACCATGAAATAAAACGGAAATCCCCCCACCGGCGCCACGAAAAGCCTAGATAGTCCAAGCAGTAGTCACCAGGTTGCGCTAGTTGTTACTTGATAGTTGGAAGAGTCATTCATAGATCGCGACACTAAAGAGTTTCTCGATTTGGTTGATCGGGAAACACCCCCGTGGGTGTAATTGTTTTTATTTACTACAATTCAGAAATTAAAAAAAAAAAAAAAAAAAAAAAAAATCTGAATTGTAGTAAATAAAAACTAAAGATCTTGGTGCTGCTTTCTATGAATTAATCTTCCGAACTTCTAAACTAAATTTACGGTTCCCGCTATTTAACATTGTTTCCACTCTTCCCCGGTTATTTCTCTATGGTGTAGATGGAAATTACATTATAACAAAAGTAACGTTGCCATGGCAACGAAAAGACGCGCGAAGTTTCTAATGCACTGCCACCTAGAAGTAATCAAAATACTTTCGAGGAAGCAGTCTATTTTGTCCCAAGGAGTCAAGGTCCTCTAGATGGCGGTGGATTTCATCCACAAAGTAAAGGTTTACACACGGGTTTACCCAAATACCTTGGCAATAATAAATAATATTGGAAACATGGCCCTGTGGACAGCAAACGTTGCAAATTTTAAATTTAAAAAAATGTGTAATGTGGGTCTAGCTATAGCACGTGCTCGCTTATCAACGCTTCCAACTGAGCGTTTCCTAGTACATTTATATATCGGTGTACTGAAGTTAAAATAAAATAAAATAAAATAAAATAAATTTTATTGTTTGAAAGCACGTAGTTATGTTTTAAAGCTTAACCTATTCTTCTTTAGAACAATAATGAATTTCTACGGACATTTTGATGAACATTCTACCATTTCAATGATTGCAAGAATAGGATCCAATTAGGCTCATCGCGGAGAGTTTTGTTTGTGCTAATTATAACCGCACGTGTAACTACACAAGATATTTATTCGGGAAGCTCCGACGTAATTAAGTGAAGGAGTTTATTGGTGAGAGGCTAAATAAACGCTCAACGAGACTAAGAGAAGTATGTGTTTGAATACGTTCAATTCTGTATTCAAGCTTGGAGTGAGTGAGTGAGTGAGTGAGTGAGTGAGTGAGTGAGTGAGTGAGTGAGTGAGTGAGTGAGTGAGTGAGTGAGTGAGTGAGTGAGTGAGTGAGTGTGTGAGTTGAGTGTGCTTGAATACCGAGTAAGTTTGTATGTATGAATGGACGATACCAGTCCCCAAAAATACTACCATGGCTTTCACAGTACAGAAGCGAATGTTATGGGATAAGCTCGGGCCATAAAAAATAAAAAGGAATGCCAATTTAAAAATCCGTTGGTCGCCAAACCTAGCGATTTTCCAAACAAATTCTGGGCCACTTTTGGTTTTTTTATGGTTGGTTGTTTACAAAGGATATAACCATGTCACGATGATTGAGCATGTCATATTTCAAATAATGGTCTGCTAGTCAGACTTTAGTAATTACTGCAAAAAACAACTTTTTGGTGACCCATTTACGGTAGTTACTAAAAGGCTAATCAATATATTGAAAATGTGCACTGATCGCGACAGACACATTATAACCCAACATACATGTAAGTGTAAACCACAAACACATAGGACAGCTTTGAAGTGATCCAGACTAAACCTCTGCATTCTGCATTGAAGCCTGGTTTGTGCGAGGTCATCCAACAGTTTAGTTATTAAATATTTCAATTTTAATATTATAATTACCGGAAACGGATCAACTCTTGTGTTAATTACAGTACTTGAACGTGTATGTTGGTACGTTATAATCTGTGTTTAGTGAATGTGTGTTGTGTAAATCTAATGATATCCGTCTGTTGTGACAGTTTGCATGTGGATTGATTTATTGTTAATAAAACCAATATGAGGGAAGAGCTTGGTAAGAGATAAGGTTATCTGAAATGTTCTAGTAATTATATAAATCAGGCAGAAATGAAGGGGATATTGGAACTGTATACAAAGGAAACAAACCATGATTTGTGAAGAATTATAGACATTTGTTGAGAGTTACTGCGTTGTTTGAACAGTTGGAATCATCATCTTTTGGACCTTGGTTTGAGTCTCTGCATAGACCATCTGATCGACACAGACGATGGTTAATTAATTAATAAATAAATAAGTGCGTCTAAATTAGTCAACTCACTCAGTCACATAACTGATTTTCAGTAGGGGACTTTAATTTAAAGCAGATCAAGCCAACCTTGTCGGCGCCGAGGCCATCGACGTGCGAACAATGATCAACTAGTGGTCGGTATTTTAAATAGGAAACACCAGCTTATCATGCTGGACACGATTCAACCCGCTGTAATTAACAACGCCACAACCTTGGTAAGGCCACCTTTGGGTACCTTGGTGTAAGGCTACTGAGTACGTCAATAATGGTAAATATTTTTATGGGTCAAAATCCTCCAAGGTCACGGGGCATAAAGATCGTCCCCATGTTATTTTTTATGGGAGATTTTTGCCGATGGGACCTAGCTTGAAAATAACCAAGTGTGACAATTTGACATGGTGCACTCAATATATTCTAAATTCATAACTTGTTAGCCTAAATAAAATATATTTTTTTAGTTTAGCGGGTGAATACCCCTTTAAGGGTAATGTTGTGTCCACGGGCTGTTATATATGACTCAAAACCTGAGAAGAAACTTAGAAAATCTTGGGTGAGGATTGTTGATGGCTAAATCCTAGCGCTGAGGCTTCTCTATTGATACAATAGAACTACATCGCCCATTACTCTAAGGGTTTAGACCTGGAAGTGTTAATGTGTTTTTCTTTGAGCTGTCCAGAAGAAAACACAACACAACTGTAGCGCGTCCCAGGAACAATCTCGACATTACACACCACTGCCTCCTAGATGCTGCTCGTGGCTGCTCGTTCCACGAGTAGCATCTAGGAGGCAGTGATATACAACACAAGAACTCTCTTTTAAGAGGAGACGCAATATAAACAATGGCTTAGATTCATGAGAATCACACACGATGATAAAGATTAACAGACAGCGCCAGACTCTAATTTGATTGATTGGATTGGATATTGCTTAACGTCTCAGAATAATGCACTTTGGTTGTTCGAGACGATGAGTGGTGATAGATGAGGATGAAGTATGAACATAAGGGAGGAGGGGAAACCCGGTACCGGCATGTAGCCTTCTACTTTCGAAAAGTACCAAGGGGACCAACGGCTTAACGTCCCATCGGAAAGGACGGTGTAATCTTAAGTCATATAGGTTCTTCCACTAACCCGGACTTCCGAGCAGACGTCGAGGAGAACGAAGCCGTTACACTATCTCTCGAACCCTCCATCTGCTCCAACCAGCTATATAGAGAACCATATACATATAGATAGAGGAACCAGATTCGAATCCAGTCAGCTGTAATCCTGACTGAAGGGTTTCTAAGTACTTCACTTCTTCTGAAGAGAGGTATACAATGCACTCCTAGCTGGTTTCCCACGAGAAAAATTAATGTGTGGTCAGTATTATTCAAAATAAACTCTAATCAAAAGAAAATATAATGTTGATATATATGAAAAGTTATTTGGGTAAACTTGAAATTTGATTAGTTAGGGTAGTTTTGAAGAGAATTTCCAAAGGTTGTTAGAGGACTCAATCATATGCATTTGCATTAACGACTGAAGAAAAACCCTGGAAAAACTGAAGAGAGGAGGTATCGAACCAAGGGCCTTCTGAATAAGAGCCTTGCGCAAAACGCTTGACGAGCTACTTCTGTCGATAACCCATAGAGAATCTGAGACTTCTCGTGTTAAAAGAAGAAATTTAGTGAAGCAGAGCCATGTTCTTTATACGTGTGCGAGGCACATTTAAGTGGATAAGACTGATCTAGGTTAGAATAGAGCAGATATGAACGCGAGTGGCATACTGTATCATCCTCAATGACGGAAGACAAGGTTTAAGATTGGAGGGTTTAAGGTTCGAAGGTTGAATTAATATGAGGGAACGTGGATGATCTTATAAATAACACAGCAACATCTAAGTGCCAAGCTAAAGTCAGTGATATAAGATAATACAGAGAGAAAAGTTGTGGTTTGATGCTGTAAACCTCTTTTGACTTGAGTATGAATGAGATATTCAATGTGAATGGTCTGGATTTGTGTCACCTAGGAAACATGTTAGAAACAATTTTTTGGCGAGCTAATGCCTGACTAGAAGTGACTAAAGACTAAAGCGAAATTATTCGTATTCTTTGAAGCGAAGTCAACGACAATGGTAGCTCTTGCAAAGCGTGTAAATCTTGTTTAAATACCACCACTGCAGGCAATCCATACCAAAAGTTTTCCCCAAGATTTTCTTAAATAAATAAATAAGTATTTAGAGTCTACCCACTCAGTCATATAACTGATTTTCAGTGGGGTACCTTAAACCAGAGCGATCAAGCCAACCCTGTAGGTCCTGACGCAATCGACGAGTGAGCGATAACCAACCAAATATCGACATTTTTTAATAGGAAATATAGCGAATTCTTTCATTCTTTCGGGTAAAAACTGGGATTGAGTCCCCCCCTTTTCCGTTTCTAATCACTCTAAATCCTAAAACCTAGTTAGTCCCCAGAAGAGGGTTCGTATCCTACCCTACCATTACACTATTACAATAATACTATTTTTAGCCAAGTCCATACAAATAGTAGAGATGCCTGTACTTAAATTGTTTAGCAGAAACATAAATGGCGGCCACAGTTTATGAACTATTGTTTTGACAAGAGATTATAAATATGTACTACTTTTAAAATATGTCAAATTATTTTTGGGTAGCAATATTTTTGGCAGCCTTTGCAAAACACTTTAAAACGATTTGAGGTGTGAAGTGGGATTAAAAATGAGTTTGAAGTTGACAACAAATATGGAAACTGTACTTAATATTAAGTGCATGTTATTTATATAGCTAAAGAAAAAGCTTTTTTCATTTTAAAAATATAATTCAAAAATATAATAATTTCGCGGAGAATGTAACAAATTATATTATCAGAAGAATTGTTAATGGTTAGTTATTAGAAATACACGTCAGTCAGTCAAAAAAGAACTAATATCCAAAGAAAAAATCTCTTTTGTTGCTGTGACTTTAAAATATTAATTTGAAATCTACTCTATTATTTCTCTCATTACAGAAGCACAGAATCTTCTTCTTCAAAGAATATTTAAACAAAACTTTTATTAGAAAAATTCCAATACATTATTCATCAATATAAAATCTTGCAAAAATTAAGATTGTTAAAATCTAATTTAAATCAAAGACAAAATTGCAATTTTTATTTTTATTAATTCATAACAATTAGGCTACCTTTCGGGGAATAAAGTAAAGTTTTACAACATTCTTGAAGAAAAGTATTTTTTAAATTTAATTTCTCTATTCCCTTCTAGCTTCAATAGACACATTCTTCTAACGCTTCATTTCTTGTTCTGTAGCCATTGTGTGATTACTTTATTATTCTTCGAGCGAGTATCTGTAAATAAGACGTCAAGATTGAACAGTCTCTTGAAACAATTACCAGTGCAGAAAGCCCGTTACCAGTAACCCATCAGTCAGTCCCGTCTTAAAATACGCGCCCCTCTGGCTAGATAGAATAACACCGCACAGACAGACAGAATTAGCATCGGAGTAGGTGTTGTAGTGTAGCAAGTATGTGACATTGAATCCTGCTTTCGCTCGCACTAATAATCTTTTATAAATAACATCGCACACTTGTCGTACGTAAGAACGAGACAGCTGTGCTCCGTTATTTAGCCGAGAAATAACAATAATATTGCAAGGAGTAGATGTATCCAAAGCCCCACTGGAGTTAGAGGTTTACGCAATGGCACACCAAAGCAAAACCAAAATTATAAAGATACAAGTTTATATCTGTTTATATAATATAAAAAGTGACACACAATGGTAATCAATTATGCATAAATTGTCAATATTTTTTATTGGATGAGCCTGAGCGAAGCGAAGACTTCAATTTCACTGACCTCCCAAAAGAGTTAGCTCGTTTTTTTTCTGTTCGCGCTCTACCGGGCAAACGGCATATGGGATTTTGATGAAAATTGGAGGGGACCTTCGAAATCTCTGAACTTAGACTTGCCACGTTTTTGGGAATCGATCAAATATTTCTTATAATTATCGTACTTTTACGATTTTTTTTTCGATTTTTAATGAGATATTTTCGTGATATTTGACCCGCGACCGGGCAAACGGCTACTCCGATCTTGATGAAACTTTATGGGAACGTTTAAAATCACTTGCGTCGGGGCCTGCAGGGTTGGCTTGGTCGCTTTGATTTAAAGTCCCCCACTGAAAATCAGTTATATAACTGAGTGGGCAGACTCTAAATAAAATTTATTTATTTATTTATTTACTGAAATAATTCATGTTTTATGATTTTAGAGGCATTTGAAGAAATATTTCTCATAGAAATCGTACTTTTACGATCCCCTCCCCCCATCCCCACCGATTTTTAATACGATATTTTATGATATTTGGGCCGATTCTGACGTAATCATTGGGCAGAAATATTAAAAAACAAAATTTATCCACCAACGCGACTAAAAAAAGCGTTCGCGAAGCGGCCTAGTAGAAATGCATAATTAAGCGAATGCACACAAAAAAATCACAATTTTCGTGAAAGAAGTATAAACATCCCATAATAGTGTAAATGGTAAGCTAAGTATAGATTTTCTTTGCACCAGTGACGTCTTGTTCTTTTGACGTCATATGGGAAATTAAGAGATTAAATAATAGATTATACTTAAAATAGATAAATTGTGAAGTTATACCGCCAGTATTAACACCACGAAAAAGTACCGTTGTTAAGTATGGCTACATTATACATCTCAAGAATTCAACTTCAGTTTTATTATATAGTTAAAAAATATTGAATTGATTAAAACGTTTTTTTTTGTAAACATACTTCCATTGTTCAGGATCAAAAGAAAAATTCTCACAAAGTACATTATTGCACACTTTTTCTATTTTATCAACTGTAAAAATAAACTTGATAAAACTAAAAATTGTTCAAAAACGAACGGAACTGTTTGAAACTAATTATTTTTCATTAAACTCTTCACTTCACTGTGACTGTGGAACTGATAGGAAGTTTTATTTCATATATTTGCATAATGTTCACATTGCATAACGACCCTTTATACCATTTGAGCGCAGTAGAGACAAAACTCAAACTAATCAATATAATGACTCGCCGACCACAGTTTGACACAATTTCATTTTTAAATTAGATTCGTTGCCCAATCTAATAATCCACAAACAATATATAATCCGTAATTGAAACAACCAATTTAAATGCGCATATTTACGCCGGTCCCTGTTGATTACGATCTAATATTTGCACAAACCTTGTTTTCTAACCACGACGACGTCACTAACTATAATTGAATTGCGATAATCAACTAACTTAATTAATAGGCGAGGGCCGCAGATGAAATTTAGAAGGGGGAGATTCATTTCTAGATATAGGTCAAACAAACTCGATCTACTGGTATTGTCAGAGAAACTGATAAAAGCAGATACGTATCAATTATATATTAGCAAGCACGAGAACGGGATGAACAAGAACCAGGATAGATTGTCAAAGATCGATACACACATTATTATTTTTTAATTTCTTTCGTTTTATTTAAAACTTATTTTCAATAGAATCTAAAGACATTTTGATAACATACATAATATATTGCTGGAAGCAAGATTAGAGCGAGGCCCCATAACACACAGTGCCTTGCCTTCAGTCTTAACTAAACAACTATCTAAAAACAACATATTATTTTTAACTTATTAAACACTAGTATAAACATTAAATTAGAAAAAAATCATGTGTCATAACATTATTGATATAATCCAAATATGCAGTATAAACTAAACTTCCTAGCAATGGCTACGCTAGAATCAATTAGACTAATTCGGAACAACTGTATACAATAATTAATTACGTACTTCTTTGCTAAAACGGCTCCAAAGTTACCAACATTATTATTTAGAGAAACACTCCTTTTAAACTCATTTAGTCAGTACTAACTGAGGATAGATGGAATCGAACCTGGGTCTCACATATTCAATTCGTGCGCTATGACTGTGCCAACTGTTCGGTGATCAATTATTACAGTGCGATCTAATGTGATTACTGATTAACAATACAAGTAACCATGAGTTGTGTTAAAGCGTGACATTATCACCCTCGTCATAATCAAATCTCCATAGAAAGAGTTGAAACACTCGTAAATTCAAATGAAAAGTCCTCCATATAACATGCTGCATTCATCATTACACCGTACTACAGATTAAATTGGATAATTGCAATGATATCTAATTACCTTCTTAATAACAACGCTCTTCTGATTTCGAAATTAATCCTAATCCCCTTTGTGAAACACCGACGTCAAAGTACATTAAATTCGATGAACTACCGCCAATATTAAAACCATGCAAATTACATGATTTTAGTAATATCTGACCCGTTAGAACTAAATTATTTTCTAAATATTGATCAGTAGTGATTTTAATTACGGACAAAATCGTATGTATTTATTTTGTAATTAAAACTAACGATTATATTATATTTTAATATTTGTTTATGCAGAATATAGTTCTTACGAAACTACGTAAGACCTATAAGCTAAACTTTTTTGACATGGTTTTAATATTGGCGGTTGTCCTTGCTCTTAAGCCATTGCATCCACACTTGACGTTTAAGCGGCTAGCGAGGGTCGATATGCCTATCAAGATATATTATCCAGATAGAAGCTTCGCATTTATAGTATCGTCATATGCCATGTTGAATACAGTAACATACTCTCGTGGTGGAATTCAACCAGGAAAAACTAGATTGTTTCTTATTATTTCGTAGTGTCTGTTCCATTACATTTTCAAATTAGGTATGGCTTACAGTATAATAATAATAGTGTAAATAATTATTTATTTTTGCATCAGTTATATTTGTCATGGTTTAAATAATAAATGCAACCTCGATTCATTTATGTATTAACCACCAACGATCTAATCTTAATAGTAAGCTAATGGTTGTTGTGCGAAAGGTTATTAACAAATAAAAGGAAAAAAATTTTAAGTATGTAATTTTCCTTACTTGTTAGTACGGCTCAAATCACCGTGTTAAAACAAGAAAAAATATAAGTCATGGTATAGATCAATTTTTTGACGTGAGGTGTAACAATAGAATTCTAGAAATAAAACAAGGTGAAAATTATCTGGGAAAGCTTAAGGTTTAGTGTTGATGAAGTATTGAATGTATGTCAGGATGAGAACCTATAGGTGAGAAGAGACTGTTTCGGGATGTGGACTTTTTTCGTATCATAATGTCCGCAGTAAAGTAGGCCTAGACTTTAATTTTACCTGACGTAAGCCTTTCTAGACGTTTAACTTGAGGTAATTGGAGATTTGATAGTTAGAAAGGAATAATCAAAGACTTTCAGCATGACTCAAACCCCAGCAAACGCTCATGGTTGTATAAAAAATACAATTCAGTCAGGTTTGCCGGAGACGTTCCGAATCCAAGTTGCTAACAAATGATCCGAAGTTGATGCAAAGTATAGTAGATATATTTGTTTAACTGTGGCCGACTTTGTAGCTGATTTATCTGTATATTTCTTTGGGTTATATACTAATCGATCGAGTGACCCGATTCGCGAGTATCTCAAAGTTATTAAAACAAACAACTCAATGGTTTAGCTTCGGTTTTAGTTTATTTATACTCGAGTTATTTCAAAGTGATCCAAAGCAAAGATTTACTAAACTTTTACAAAAAGTATTCTACAGTATAGAGTCTTACTTGTCAATATGATCATTATAAATCAAGGAACGATGACAATTGCATCCGGTACGATGAAGAACGACAAGCATCAGAACGTGTAAGAGAAGTTAAATCACACCATCATAACTTACGTGACACGAGTCAGCCATATTTAACAAAAATGTTTCCCGTTGTCCGATCGTTCCACGTTAGTTCCGGCAACTGAACAACGTAGGAACAATCACCAAGGTTTAAAATTTCCGTAACGATTTCTCGCTTCAGTACATCATTTTGACCGTGAAACAAATTCTGAAGTCAAGAAACGTTCAAGGCCTGAACAACTACATATCTCTAATCTAGCTGATTGATGGTTTATACGCGAGTAATATGCGAAATAAATTCAATAAACATGAGCGGAATAACAAAATAACAAAATATAATTAGCACACTTATTATTTGATTTGTTCCCGTCGGTTTGCTTCACGGGCTGTTGTGCATCGAAGCCCTTAACGTTAGCGTCTTCCCGTTCTCGTTCTCGTTCCCGTTCTCGTTACCGGGCAATTGTGCATCGGCCTTTACTCTTCCTATATATTTCATTTCTACCCTCACAGTACACAAAGTAAAGTATTATAATATTAATTTATCAATCACACTTATTCTGGTCCATTAGTAAAACAGATCTTCGTCCCATTTCAGCTTCATTTAGGGTGGGCTATGATATTTTATACACCACCCATCGACCTTGTTTTTGTTATGAAAAATTAATATGTTATCTTGTAAGGTCGAAAGCCAATTATTATTTGTATTACTAAAATTGTTTTTAAATGTTGCTTTGTAAAAAAATCAAATAAGCAAATCCTACGAAACAATAATGTTATCAAATGTTATAAACTTGATCTATTCTTGATAATTTCATTTATATCGTTTCATTTTATGCTCGACTTCAAGGCAATTTTCGATCAAATTTAGTAACATAAAATCAGGAATTGGAAAAAATATATTAACACAAAAATAAATAAATGTTTTTTTTGCTCGACTTTAAGGTAATTTTTCAATGAATTTTGGTTTAAAAAAAACGGGGATTGCAGAAAAATAAAAAAACTTTGTTTACTTTTGTTTATCTATTGCCGTATTTGTAGCCACGTTACAATGCACCAACTTAGAACATACAGACCTACACAAGGGCTACCTCCTCCAAGCAACTTAAAACTATAGACCTACACAAGGGCTACCTCCTCCATGCGCTCGCGGCGGTTCACGAATGTCTGGCAAGGAATTGAGTGGTGCTTGCGTGTATACCAGTGTGAAATGGAAATTGTTACATTGAAGTTCTCTGCCAATAAATGTAAAGTGAATGAGAGACATATTCGCGAGGATCGATCCTCATGAATTTCAACAGCCACGTCCGTTCAGATTGATACCTCGAATGAAATCTTGTCTGACAGATTTCAAGTGGTTTTGAGTAACGGGTCACTCACCCACGATTGCTCCACTTTGGCCCGAGGTTCACCTCCCGTGGGTGGGGGAGGGAGAAGGGAGGGAATAGTCCTGCTGTGAAGGTCTACCCTGCTATAGGGATCTTTCATAACTTGAACAATTTTCTACAAAAATATGTAAAAATTGTTGCATGAAATAATATTACCAACTGTTGGCAGTCTTGGGGAGGAACGCGTTCCTTTTTCAGGAACTTTTGTGGGAGCGCGTTCCTTTTCTTAGATCAGGAACTTGTAACGTCAAAGTAACTATTGCATGGGAACTTGGAACGAATTTAAAGTTCCCTTATAAGTTCCTTTCGGCGTCGTAATCCTATCGAATTCCAGGAACCTCATATCGTAAACTGCAGTATGAAAATTATCTTGTGACATCTTGTGTTTTCGAAAATAGCGCCACCCTCGTCAGATGGCCTGGGACTTACTTTAATAAATAAAACTAATGATAAATTAACTCCTATCACATTTATTATTATTTAAATCAGTGATGGTATAAGGAACGTGAAAGAAACTAAGTTCCTTTTTAGGAACGAGGAACGTTTCAGTTCCTTTTTTTATTGAAAAGGAACGAGGAACGTTTTAGTTCATTTTTAGACAGAAGTAACTTAACTTTTCAAAGTTCCTTTTTTGGGGGAACGTGGACGGGAAATATATTTTTAATTAATATTTATTACATAAAATAAATAAGTAAAACAAAATAAGGTCTTGTTTATTATGGAGCCAAAGTACCCAAAATGCATCACTTGAACGTCCGTCTATGTGTGTCACTAACCTATTGAGATGCGTATTTTGGCTTACCCTTCAACAACGATAATACAGAATGATTTTCTGACTGGTGTTAGGTGGACTATTTTTTATTTCACCCGGCACCACCACCAAACCAAATCAACATGGACGGGGCTTTATTAGTGTATCCTTTAACAATCTGTTGATTAAAAAACTTATTTCCCTATTTTATGTGCCTCTGTAACTGTGCTTGGTGAATATCATCTTATTAGGTAATTTATCATAATTTTTCTCTAATCGTTTTCCTTTAACAAAAGTTCCCATCATCGTCTCGAATCACTTTTAACATACAAACTTTTTAAAACCCTATAAATAACTTAATTAAAAAATCATAATCAAGAACCTTAACCAATTTGTTGCTGACATAATCCACAGGTTACACATCGAATCATGTTATTTAGTATTAACCAATTGGTTACCGCTGAGAACTAAAAAATGTCGAGGATGTGGAAATAAGGCAAAGAATGAAGCTGTCAAACAGACAAAAAACTGGCACTAGATACAATGAAGCTGATGATCTAATCATGATTATTGTAATTATCATTATTATTTTTCTTGTTAACCATGTATTTGTTTCTATAAAACAAACTAGTATAAATAAAATGTTAAGCATTCTGTTCGTTAAATTTGGCAGTTGGTAGAAATTGTGGCTAAGTCTTAGGGCAATGTGATTATCATGTGAAGGGTTATACACGTAGGCATTGTTTTTATTCGATAACAATACTGGTGTCTGTACCTATTGCAAGCCCAGTTCTAGACACAGTAAAGCCTGAAATTTGACCTGGACTGAGAGGTTAATTACTTGGTCAATATATTTTAATTGGGGTCAATGTGATTCTAGTGACGGCCATAAGTTCACAGTTTAACTACCACTGACAAAATAAAACAGCTCAAGTACTTTTACCGCGGTATTATATCTCATTTTCCTCTGTTTTAATTAATTACTGAAGGCTCGTTCGCTTTAATTAAACCGAGTCTGAAAATACGAAAATAATATTCTCTCGAGAATTGTCTGCCCTCTTTTGTAATTGTTTAGTACGATCATTAGTGAAGCGGGTACGTTGTTACGTACAATGTAGTCTAGTTAGAGATGAAGTGAAAATTATGTCATTTTACGCAACAACAAAAAACAGTCCATAAGACGAGGGAGCGAAGCGACTAAGACATACAACCTCTATTTAAGACATTAGACGAGCAAACTATGTTTTATAACGGTGTTTAATTAATTTTTAATTGAGAGTTATGGGCAAGTTCACATCGTTTTAAAATTGTAAAGAACAACCAAGTCCAATGCAGAAGGAAACTATTCGATTCTACAAACTGCAAGATTGAAAATCTCTAGGCAATAAAATTGACATGACGCATTTTGTTTTTGATCTGTTAATAAAAACAGACTATTTTTTTTCTATGGTTAACTGAACCTATACGAGCAATATGTTTCATTCTGGTATCACGGTTGATGCGCTTTTAAACAAACAACTAAAAACCCTATCATTAAAAGTATATCAATCAAGTCGAATGCAAATGTTATCGTGTACTCAACACGTGACACTCCCTCGTCCAACAACTATACATTGGCGGTTTCCTAGAATCGTTTTATATTAAGTTTTATTATTTCTAATATGCAGGACTATCAGACGACCTCATTAGTTCGTTATTTAATATTGCCCATACAATTATATTAACTTTTGTAAAGTAGTTATTGTTTTAAACCCTATATTGTGTGTTTAGTAAAATTTATTATGTATGCTTAGTACAATTTGCACATTGTACTATTTTTATACTTATTAACACATGTTTGTTTTTGTAATTTATTAATTTAATGTAAAAATGGCGGTTGATGCTGTTTTTAAATCAATCAATCAATCAATCCAATAGATAATTTAATAAATAAATTAACTAATTAATTAATAAAAAATACATAAATAGAATAAATTTGTTAGCACGTGAACGACTCACACATGGACTCGCGCATGGACTCACGCATGGACTCACACATGGACTCGCGCATGGACTCACGCATGGACTCACGCATGGACTCACGCATGGACTCACGCATGGACTCACGCATGGACTCACGCATGGACTCACGCGTGGAACGTTTTGTTAACGCGGACATCATGGATAATATTACAAAGGTGAAACAATTTTAGAGTAGGTCTGGTTTAAGATCATGATGTTTTTTGGACTATACACTACTCAAAATAAAACAAAGATTACGATATTTCAAAGGTTAATCAACCTCCTTCATCAGGTTTTTAATGACAGTTGAAACAAGACAACAGAATGGGCTTTAAAACAAATAAACAATGCCAACTAAACAAATCAAATTACACCAATCCACCAAAGAATCATAATAATAAATGTGGTTGTAGTTGTTGTTGTAACATAAAAGAACTTATAAAATTTACAAAACAAACAAGAAGAAGAAACATTATGTCTTATTAGTTACAAAAACTTATATTAACATATATATTAATTATTATTATTATTATTATTATTATATTAATGTATATTAACAGTTACTAAACCCAAGAACGAATCCCAACTGTCCAAGAATGCTGTTTACTCAATACCGTGTCAATGTGGTGCCGCGTACATTGGAGAGACAAAGAGACCTCTTGAGGTGAGGTTGAAGGAGCATAAGAACAACGTCACGCAGCATAAAGTATGTTCCTCTAGATTAGCAGAGCATGTTTATGAAAATCACCATTATGTGGATTGGAACAACTCATCCATTATCCTTCATGAAGCCAATCCACATAAACGTAAACTTAAAGAGGCTGCATTGATGTCTGTTAGTAATAATGTGATAAGTGCACCTAGCATTGATTTTCCTGGAATTTGGAAAGTTTTTGTAACTAATAAGACATAATGTTTCTTCTTCTTGTTTGTTTTGTAAATTTTATAAGTTCTTTTATGTTACAACAACAACTACAACCACATTTATTATTATGATTCTTTGGTGGATTGGTGTAATTTGATTTGTTTAGTTGGCATTGTTTATTTGTTTTAAAGCCCATTCTGTTGTCTTGTTTCAACTGTCATTAAAAACCTGATGAAGGAGGTTGATTAACCTTTGAAATATCGTAATCTTTGTTTTATTTTGAGTAGTGTATAGTCCAAAAAACATCATTATCATGGATAATGTTAATAGCGGAAGTGTCATTGCTCGGTTAGGCTTAGCGCGACATTATCATCACAGACGACACATTTTACGGCCGATAAAACCGAAATTGGGTTCAAACGTGTGCAAGTGCGAGAGCGATGACAGCCAACTTGACGGAGTTAAAGACTGTTTGGTAGCATCAGGTTTAGACGAGCAAAACACCAAGTGCCATAAGTTATAGAGTTGTACTTCGGAAGATGGGTCATAATTATGATGGTATTGGTTCAATATTGTTTACTATTCCTCTAGATATTGTTTATTTAACATAAAGTAAGTAGCAAATTTAAATATTTAGGCCTACTTGTTCTAGATAAAAATGACCGATTTTTTGTAATGGTAGGTGATGTGGATTTACCGTGACATGAAATCTACCTGCAAATTTACAGTCAAAACGGAAAATTTTGTAATTTGTCTGTTGGTGTTGTTTAAGGTTATCTTTGTTGTTGTATTCATAAATTGAAAATCTGGGCTTTGAAGAACAGGTCTCATTTTAAAAGAGAATTAAAATCTAGTCTAATTAAAAATTTAAGAGAGACTAGAAAAAAATGAATATACACTAATATTGATAAATTTCGCCAATATGAGATGAATTAAATAGTTGCAAATACAAATTATCTCTCCATTAATGTCAAAACTGTGCAAATAATAGGGTACTTAAATTAGGCTACATTATAATATGCAAGGTAGAGTATTGATATAATATGAGCAATCTACAGCGTAAATTATGGAAAAAGCTTCAAGATTAGTTTTACAAAGTGATTAACGATTTAATTATTTACCATAGTGCTCGCAACACGATAACCACAGAGTATAATGCAGTTAGATGCATTTAAAGTCTACGGTATGGTTTGCCCGTCCTGCATTAGTAGCCACATGTTTCACATTTATGAACCCAACCGCGTGGGAAACAATACAATTAGTACGGGTAAGGTTGATAAAACCACAAATAACAATGGAGCTTGATACATTCCACAGTAGGGGGTACTTACTACATTGTGCGACAAGCCAAACGACACGTCTGCCTTTACGCTACCCGTGACGCGACCAAATACATAAAAGCTACATTCACTACCTACACGTCGACGAGCGCCGAAGCGGGCGCTCCTTGAACTATTTACCCCCTCTCCATGCAGCAATAGTCATAATATGAATGAGTGTTGCAACGATTAATACATTATTTTCAGCTTGTAAACTGAATGGTAAATTATGTATTCGATTTTTGAGACTCAAATATATTAACAAATAATTCAAACACGCTTGATGTATATGAACACCGGTCGAGCGCTCGGGAGCACCAGCCCAAAAGTTGAACCGAACCAACTTCAGCGCTCCACGGCGCTTCGAAGCGCCGCTCCATCGTGATTGGTCGAAACAGCCACTTCCGGCAGCGAGCGCTCGCCGACGTCCAGGTAGTGAATGCAGCTTTACAAGACGTCGAGACTTCTCTCCACCTCCAAAGAAGAGACGGGTCCAGGGGAACCAACTCGCCTCATAATTAGGGACCAAGATTGTGTTAATGCCTCGCGCAGTGCTCCGACCCCATCCCCTGGTTTTTAATTTCAATCATCAGTGTCAGAATAAAATATCATATTTTTGTCTTCCCACCCCTGAATACTAAACACTTCCGGCAACAAAGACCAGCTCCCTAACTAAACCCCTATCTTATCAACCAGCCTATAACTAGGCAATACGAGTGTTCCCCAAAATGTGTGCCTCCAAAAGTCACCCTTATGAGCTAACGCTCGGTATGGGTATAACCTCGCATAGGAAATGTTAACCAATGCAATGAAGACTATACTACATTCGTGACTATTGTCAATTGAAACGTATGGAGAGTTCGGGAAAGATTATGAAAATTCATGCACAATTTTAAATGAAATAATTGTAAGGCGATTTACATAATATGTACACCAATTTATAGGGCTATATCATATTAAAACGTTATTTCCCCCCACTTCCTAACAAATAAGCTGAACCGGTCAACTTTTTGAACAATGTTATGTCCACATCGTTTGAACATAGTTTGTTTGACCATAGAGTTTCAGCAGAGAGTATATAGGCTATAGTAGTATCTATGGGCACGACTATTTAAAATCCATGGTTTTATAGCCAAATTCAGTGAATTTCACATACATTTTAAATCATATTTTATTTACCTCTAATTAATATTTTTCAGGGAGGATAGATGCATGTCTATACCAGACTCATTTCCACATTTTAACACCCGGCTCCTAAATTATAATGTTAGGCAAAGCTCGTCTCTTTTATAGCACATTTCTGCCATTTATTTAAGAAAGTATTCTATATATATTTTCTATAATATTTTTTTCTATTTTTTCTATATTTTTTCTTCTATATAATGAAAATGTATTTGATATAGTCAACCGCATATCTTTCCCAAACATCCTTCTAAAGCTTAACATCTTAACGAGTCTTCACGAGACATTCGTGTATTCTGCACGATCGTAAGTACTGATATTAATCTTTATTATTCACCGGAGAATATTTGAAATTACATAATATGAGAATTTTGAATTACACAATACACAGAAATTTGTATACAGAACAACATACATAAAACAGAATTGCTTTATGTAATAATAACAACTATACAGCATGGCATAAAGTCGACGCATCTGAAGCATGAAACGGGAACTTCCGTAGCGTTGACTTTATGCAAAAACATGGTGTATAGTTACAGTGTTTATTATACATAAAGAAATTCTGTTTTTGTATATTGTTCTGGCTAAGAATATCAGAGTTTTATGCACTTTAGAATTCGCATATTAAGTAATATATCTCCGGTGCGTTGAAGAAATTAATGTGAGTACTTCCGAGCGTGAGAATACACGAATGTCTAGTGAAAACTCGGTGAAATTAGTGGTCCAAGAGCGTTGCAGGAGAGACCCTCGCATTCCGCATTAAATGTGTGTCTCGTTGGTCTTGTGGTTAGCGTCTCTACTTCCAATGCAGCAGGTAAAGGGTTCGAGTACCGCGAATATAAGTAGTTGTTTTAACTCCTGATTTGGACTTAAGTCCATCAGTTCTTGTCTTAGGAATTTGTAAACGGTGACTTTAGAGCCGTCCTAGCAACGAAGCACATAATTAATTTCAAGTTGTTCTGAATCGGCCTTGTTGATTCTAGCGTTGATCTGCGGTGTTATCGCACTGTCCATACCACTGATCGCTATATTTCCTATTAAAAATACCGATCTTTGGTTGGTTATCGCTCACCCGTCGATTGCGTCGGGGCCAACAGAGTTGGCTTGGTCACTTTGGTTAACTGTCCCCCACTGAAAATAAGTTATATAACCGAGTGGGTAGACTCCAAAAACAATTTTATTTATTCATTAGTTTAAAGCCTACTTTGCAGAGATCGTCCAACAGTCAACCGATACATATGTTTTTCAGCGTGGAACATATTCCACCCTCTCACTCTTACAAAACCCTATCAGCATATTTTCCACCCCTAAAGTTCCATTCAACGTGTAAAATAATTCTCCAAGATAGGGAAGAAAGTATGACGATAAAAGAGTCATGTTTCAAGTATTGCCGCTAGAGGTGTCCATTAGAGCGCGTCGTGTCTTATCAGTGGCATCTACAACAGTGTTCTGATAAGAAGGCAAAGAGCTTAGAGAGAAAGAACCTCCAGAGAGGGAGACACGGCCTTCTAAAGCCGAGGGGACGTGACAGCACGGCTTATTGGATTCGTGACGTGTCAGGCATGCTCAGGAACAAACACATGCTGATGTTGCCGATACTGGAAGTAGAATGCTAGGGAAATAGAGACAGCGACACTGGCGCTTTGGGTGGATGAGAGTACAAACAACGCGTACGAATGCAATTGGATGAGCGAAGCGAAGACTTCAATTTCACTTACCCCCAAAAAATTTAGCTCGAGAGTTTTTTTTTTTTTTTTTTTTTTGTTTTTATGTCTGTTTGTTTGCTCTCTACCGGGCAAACGGCAAATCCAATCTTGATGAAAATTGGAGGGGACCTTAAAAATCTCTGAACTTAGAGGTGTATTGTTTTTGGGTACAATCGAAGAAATTTTTCTCATGAATATCGTACTTTTAACGATTTTTTTCGATTTTTATTGCGATATTTTCGTGACATTTTAGCCGATTTTGTCCAAACGGGAAGGGGCTACAACGTTCATATTATACATGGACATTAAGGTTATGGTGATGTATTACCTTTTGAAAGAAAAAGTTGAAAAAGTTAGCCAGAATCTATAGAAATAAAGCTTTTAATATAAGTTTTTTACGGTAAATAATAACAATTAACAAATAACAATAGAAACTTGACAACAATCACCTGCAATGCGTAGGCAGCAAAGCAAAGCACTCGCAAAAGTAAAGATATCCCACGCAAACTAAAAACTTAAAAAAGCTCATCAATCAACGCGACTAAAAAAAGCGTTTGCGAAGCTTCCTAGTACATATAAAATAGGGGTCTAAAGTCACTTCCGCGGTGGCAGATACGATTAAGGCGCTGGTCCGAAGCGTATGGCTCTACGAGGACGTGGGTTCGAATCCCGCATGAGGTATATTTGTTTGTAATCGTCCTTCAATCGTCATCTATCACCACTCATCGTCTCAAATAGCCTTAGTTAGAACATTAATAGATACGTTAAGGAACAAAAATCATCATTTCCAATGAACGTAACTCCCTATTTTAAAGATTGCACATCAAAAACATTATTGTTAACACTTAATTAGTTTTGTCAAGTGTGGAGTATACGTTTACACCGTTACATTTGACTTTGTTAAGGTGAATAGATTTTTTAATTTGATTTAGCTGACCGACTAAATATGTAGCTCGAACGTAACGCGCGAGACTTTAGTTCGGGACGTCACTGGTTTAAATTCCACCACCGGCACTCATGCTGGAGGTTATGACCAAGGTTGTATTCAGTCATTAAGGCAAATGCAAGGGATTGATTCCTTTTAAACAACCCTTCCATTCGCTTCACAACAACCGTAACTAAAAAATATCTAGTAATACCTGGTTTTCTACGAGAATTTCAGAAAATATATTACTGAATTCCTACTCTTTTTCATCAATCTAATGAATTTATTATGTGAAACATTGAACTACAATGTATTGTTAAACAATCTTCGCTCATGGCAATCCGACATATATTTTGACTTCATGAATCTGTTGTAGTTCTTATACTTCATATCTGAGGTTGTCTTATATTAAGTTATGACTTCTTAGTAAGTAGACGTTTGGATGTAATAAATATTCTGTATTTCGTGAGTTTATTATAATTAACGTTACCGTCTACATTTCACCTTTATTTCACGTGAAGACGGTTTAATCTTCATTCTCTCCGATGAGCATAATAATATCTCATTCTTCTTCATTCATTCCACGCCAACTTCCAATCTCTCTTACTTCTCTTTGCGCCGAAATAACACGAGTAACATAGACACAACGACGCATTGGGGATGTTCTTAGAGTAATCATTTATTCATCAATTCTCTTTGAAACCGTCTAAACAGCTTCTTCGAGGACTAATGCAAACGTATCGTCTAGTAAAATATAACTTGTCACTCGCAAACACAATTTTATTTATTGGATATAATCAATTAGTCACCATCCATCCGGGTATTGACATAAACATTCACAATTTTAAATGATTTTCAAAGTTTGTTTAACTGTTATTGGCAAAGTGTAACATTATTCCAAAAATAACCAAACAAACTTGTAAAAATGATTATTTGGGGGATTTCATTACGTTTTCAAGTTCCATTGTAGTCATTTTGCTAAAATAGAATGAAGTAAAATTAATTGCTATGGTATAACAAGTTAACAATAGAATGTAAAATATCTCGAGGGCCCAAAGATTAAAGCCTTTATTAATTTGTATTTTGTATTTTTATTTGTATTTTTTTTTAATGTACATATTTTCATTTGTAAGCCAACTATTTTCTTTTCTGCACTTTAAAATATCTATTTAGATTATGAAAAATGTATTTTTTGTATGTTTTTTTGGTATCTATTATTTAATTAATTGTTATCCTAAACCACACTTGTATAGCTTGCCTGTTGTTGTTGTTGGCCTAGTAAATAAATAACTAAAGACGCCTGCCTAGCAAGAGAGAAATGCTCTATATAACGCGATCTTATATTTCCAATCATCATTACCTTCTGCCATCTTGAATCGTGCCCACGCCATGTTGACTCTCACAGCCCACTATACAGACAGCTAGAGACTTATCATCCTGGGAAGTCGAGACATCGTCACCTGCAAACAGACACGAACTAGTGATAGAGCAGGGCATGTTTATTAGGTGCACATTTTGCTAAAGAAATTAAAATGGAATATTTTATTTCTAGTAATATCAGTTATGTTCAAATGGCTATAATTCCGGTAGTAAGAAAGTGAGTAAGTGAGTAAGTGAGTAAGTAAGTAAATAAGTAAGTAAGTAAGTAAGTAAGTAAGTAAGAAAGTAAGTAAGTAAGTAAGTAAGTAAGTAAGTAGGAGCAGCAAGCAATAACAAAATCTGGGAATAAGGTTAGCTTTAGACCTCTTTTCAAACGACTGGACATTCTACCCAAGCCATTTGTATACATTTATGAAGTTAAAACATTTATTCACAATAATCTTAATGTATTCATCTGTTAGTTAGATATTCATAATATGAATACTAGGAATAAGTTATTTAATTTAAGGTCATTAAAATGCAGTCTGTCGATGCGACAGAAAGGGCTTACGTTTATAACTCAATACCATCAGAATACAAAAACCTAAATTATCATACTAAATTTAAAAAAAAATGAAATTGTTTCCCATGGAAAGATGTTTTTAATTAATGGGGGAGTAGAAATTGGCTTCTCAAAATCGAATCTAAATTAAACAAAGGTTACTACTGGAATTTTAGTGATACGCCCAATAATTTACACTTTAATTTAATTTTACATAATTACGTTTTATCGGGTTTAAGTTGTTTATCTCATAATTTCAAAAGTTTATACTCTTACAACTCAAATGTTCAACTCATTTATGTATGTGAATGTATATGAACCAAAATAGGCTAATAAATATACTATACTATACAATTACTTACTACACCCCTTCTTATAATAAAAAAATACAAGCCATGAAAAATATTGTTTTTTCAATTATTTTACAAGTATTTGTGGTACTGATACCATTTTGTCCTTCAATACTCTTTTTATAAACCACTTTGCTTTCTAAAATAATAAACAAAATAATCTGACGCTATGGGGATAAAGTTTTCCCTATACACGCGTACGCAGTCTTTCTGGGGCAGACGTCCAAAGTGGGCCATATAAAGAACACTATTACGAAACTCTATCCCACGTCGCGAGCCTAGTGCGCCTTGAGTGGTTCCCCCCCGGGGGGGTGGGGGGGGGGGGGGGGGGGGAGTGGGGGGGGGCTGAGACGAATCACACGTGTTTAGCCCAGGGGAAGAGATAGACGTCATTTCCAAGTCACAATGCAGAGATTTTAAAGTAGAAGAGTCTGTAACAGAATGTTTCGCAACCTGTTGAAAAGAATTTGGTGGTAGCATTCGCGTCAGTTTTGGTATAGGTGAATCGACGGGGCCAATTATTGATTTATTTATTTTATTTTATTATTTAATTTAACGTCTATCCTATTCAGTCAAAAAAATTATTTTTAAAGGAAGACAACTAAATAAATCTAATTACATAAGAACAGACACAACAATGAATTATAGTTAAGTAAGTTTGAAATAGTAACATTACAACAACTAAATATTTTTAAATTTAAATCTGTGATCACTCAAGCTTTAGGATATTAACATTATAATTTACTCACTAGCTTATTTCCATTAGTCTCTTCTTTCATTGCATTTTTCATTTATTTTCTTTCAAGAATATTTGTTATTAATTTTCATTGTTAATTATTTTGATAGTTTCACATTTTAATTGAGGATTTCAAATATGTTTTAAGAGTTACATGTATTATTTTGTGTATATTGTTTATTTTAATGTCAATTAGTTTATGTTTTCTATCCATAGGCTATGCTATGATTTACACTTGTGGAGTATTTGTACTCTGTTGTAATATGCATGATAAAAAACAAAAAACAATGCTTTAAAACACAACAATTTTGGTAACAAATTCAAAAAGGATATTAAATGCATTTAATTAATGAATCAAAATACAAAAAGGAATGGAACAAATAAGCGAAGAGAAAAGAAAGATTAATTAGACGATACCACTCAAACGAATAATATAGGGTTTTATTATATAAAGATAGCCCCACCCAAATATAAATATGTCGGAGGACAAACATCATATTTTGCACTAATTATGCACCCAAATACACCACAAACTTAATTTTTTTTGCATGAAAAATTCAAGTGCAAACAGAATTGAAATCGGGTAATGGGCGGGACTGCCATTTGAGAGGCAATGAAAAAGAATTGATTTTGTTTAAATTATATATACGTTGATTACGGGCTTTTAAACATGAATATGCCAAAAAAGTGTTTGAGGTAAAAAGTTAACAATGCTGGTTTGGAACTGACCACTATTAAATAAGAAGTAGTAGTAGAAAAAGTAATATTCTCTTTCTTTTGGTGAAGATTATGTAAAAGATGGGGAAGATTAAAAAGCAGCGATGTTTAAAAAACTGAGTTTTTCACAGCATTCGTTAAAAACTGTGTTTAAGTTTTGTTTTTTTGACAGAAAAAAATCCTTGGTTATTCCATTGTGTTAGGGGTGTCATCCCGCAAATTTACACTTTCTCGCACACAAAAGTTTAATTTCACACAATAACAAAACATCTAACAAAAAACATTATGACCGTCTCACCCCACGGAAATTAAAACAGTATCTGTTTCTTTATCCCACCCTAATGCGTTTCTTAACGTGTTATAAATTCGTTTTTAAGACGACTACATTTTCCACGACAAATATACGAACGAAACTTATATAAATTAGGATTCATTTCGTTTGTAATTATCTCATTTCTCGTTTTCTCCCTTAATATCAACAATCACGCTTCGTTTGGCCTCGTTTAGTTTCGCATTCGGATATAAACCTTTGAAGGAAATTACATTTAAACGTAGGAAAACACTAAATCCTCGCTGAGCATAATCTAGTTAACTTACCATCTTGTCTTATAATCTTGAAACGAAATTTATTTTATTTTCACTAGCACGAAACTTCGGTAGCAGAGTTTGATTAAACAACAACACTAAACTAACCATTATTTATGTTGACTGGGAGTAAGAAATCAACTCATCTTGTTACACTAGAGCGGCCATATAACTTCTATGTAATTTTACCCCAACTTTGTACACCGTTTTATCAAAACCATAACAAACAATGAAGTTAAATTTTCACCGCAGATTCAAATTTTCAATTTTGAGTAAACAATGTTGGAGATTTGAGTTACTTGCCGCACCTAAACTTGGTAGCAATGAAATATCCCACGTTAGTTTCAGAGGCAGCCATCTGGAAAATGTTCTAGAGTATTTTCAAGAGTAAATATTTGTTTTATTCACTTCAGCTGGGTTTGGAATTCGCAGAGGATGATTTTACCTACACTGAATATATTACAATCCCATTTATTTTTTTATAGAACTTAACATGCTCATTTTGATTAGGATGTAGTGATAAGAGAGGATGTCAGGAAACATTCTGATCCAAAAATTAAATATATAAAATATATAAAATATTATATACTAACGTTTTTATTTATTTTATGTTACGTGCCTAATTTAGTGTTCCTGTAAATGGCAACAACTCAAACATAAACATAAATGGTCGGAGCAACTTAACTTGAGGTTTTCCTCAGTCATTAATGCAAATACAAGGGATTGAGTCCTCTTCAACAGCCCTCGGACATCCTTTCATAATTTCCTACTACAATATAGGCCTACCTAGTTAGTCAGGGACACATCAGGTAAAACTGGTGTACACCCTAAAACGGGTTTTCAACAATTTATTTTTAACTAAAACAAAGAGTTTCGTGAAAGCCATTGGCAATTAGGTAATTTTCTTTTCTATTTTATTGTTTATATTTTATTCATTGCTTTATGTACACACAAATTACTATTACTTTGTCATGTATAAATACACAAAGTCTGGAAAAGGCTTGACTGTAGAGTAAGACAATAGATGAAACAAAATATAATTTACCAAAACGATACAGGAATAAAAAATTATATCAAGAGAAAACAATTAATACGTACTTAATCAAACGTTAAAAACAAGAAACAAAAATATAAGCGAAATACAAATCTAATAAATAAATAAATAAATAAATAATACAATGAATTCGTATTTAGAGTCTACCCACTCAGTCACAGAATTGATTTTCAGTGGGGGACCGTTCCGTTCCGTTCCGTTCCGTTCCGTTCCGTTCCGTTCCGTTCCGTTCCGTTCCGTTCCGTTCCGTTCCGTTCCGTTCCGTTCCGTTCCGTTCGTCAACACACAAGTTATTGGTACTGATGAATTATTTTAGTGCTTATAAAACTCCTATAAAATTCTCTACTTCGCTCGAAACCACCCCCTAATAACTCTGATTCAGGGCCACCATCCCCCCTATAACTGACGTCACATCGCCGACGAGTGGGCATTAAATCTCACGGCCTCTTGAAGTCCGATCAATCAGTGCCTGCTGGATTGCTAGTCATAAAACAAAAGCTAATCACACCGCCTTTACGCTCGGTAGGCAAGAGAGGCCTTCTAATATTAGACTTCTTTGAAAGTTTTGGATCATAGTGATTTTAAAGCTTTGCACATTTGTAACACCTCATAATACTTTGCTCTATGAATAAAAATAGATCAATCCATAAATAGGTTATGGTGTTTATTCTTGTGTAATCCAAATCAACAACATTTAGACGAAACTGTATTTTCTACACGAGGAACCTTTTTAAAAGTTAATCGCCAGTGATCGTGGACAAAGTCTTTCTTGGACTTTTAAGATATCAGCCATAAAACGATACAATATCCTGATATATTTCAATCTAGTTATCTATTATCGGTGATAATAATTTTTTACAAATGAGGACAATACATAAATAAAACCACACACATAAATAATTGAACTGAAAATTTTAAAATAATGATATTACAACAATTTCTGATAATATTCAAATTAGTAAAAAGGAAAAAAGGAAGAAAACAAAATCAACAGAAAGAAGAAGAATTAAAAAACGTAAAAAGAGATAAAAATGATTAATTAAGTCAGTTACTCTCTAGCAAACACGAAGTTTAAATCAGAAACAGAAAAAGTGTAAAATCAAACTTTCGCGGAATAAAACATCGATCGCAAGTCTTCATTATTCTATTCCAAGTCTTGAAAACAGTTAGCCAAAAATGATTTTGACGTAAATATAAGAGTTATGATAATGATCATATAAGTAAAACTGATTACAACAATAACAGGATACCTCACACCATGTGCCTTAATGACAAGTAGGGGCCGTATAGCTATCGATACATTACGAGGCATGATACACATAGTAAATATACTATTCATGGGTTCCTAGAATGGGACAATGGTAGATGAAGATCTGAATTATGAATTAGCAAAGACAGATGGCCCATGAATGTTTTATTTCCGTGATATGCACGCATCTATAATAAAATGTGTGCAGCTGCATAATATAAGATGACCCTGAATATGTACAATATAATCAAATTATTGTTGGTATGTGGAAAGAATATCAACACTCATGGGCACGAGAATTCCCAACAGAGGTAGTGAAGCTACTTAAGAAGAAGAAGAAGAAGAAGAAGAAGAAGAAGAAGAAGAAGAAGAAGAAGAAGAAGAAGAGAATCCACCATGCGTGATTATTTTGGTGGAGGCGCCGGGTCATGAATTTGTAAACCTTCTTGGAGATACCCACACCCTTCTTACCCCCAGGGTTACTGTTAATGTTACTGTAATGTAATGTTACTAAACTTTATTTGTGTGAGTTTTCGCTTATGATTTATGATATTATGTTTCTGTGTTGTTGGCGTGCGTATTTTTTTAAACTCTAAATAAAGGCTGTTGCAAGTGAGTATAGTATATGTTGTCTAATCAAATTTGTCTTGTGAAAAAATTTTACATGTGAAAGTATATATCTGATTGCATGTGTTTGAAGTTTTAAAAAGAATTTCCCATTGTAAAATGTCCCAACAATACAATCTCATGTGTCATTTGCATGCGTATAGTGATCTTATCTTCACACATTTGAGTTTGTTTATTTTGTTAAATGAATATTTATAAACCGGAATTGAGATAAGCTTTTTTGCTAATACTTAACAGTGAGTAGGTATATTCCAATTAAAGTTTTCATCACAACGAATTTGAAGAATTTTGCTTTATGTAATTAATTAATTTAACTGTTGTAAATATAATCAATGAAATTTTTGTAAAGCGATTATTTATTTAAGACATGTTAATGTTTTAGACTTTATTTGCGTATAAGTACAAATTTATTATTTTCATACATTTTGTTTGATTTTTGTTTTTGTTATCACTTCTGCACCAAACTTTAATGAGGTTCATTCGTGATAAATTTATTTTCACGTAAGATTGAATGAGAATTACGGAATGACGGGATTGTATACAACATAATCAAAATTAAAATACACACTTAAAGAAACGTATGCCATATATTTTCAAATGAAGAAGATGGAGTAACATAAATCTGTGATGATGATTTAATCTTGAATTGCCTGTTGTGCTGCTTAAAATTCACGTTTTTTTTAATTCCCCGACAAGACGGAAAACCTTCAGCTATAAATTTATTTGTTCATTGGAAGCGAACTAGCGCCCTAACAAAACTCTCTTGTGCTATCTCTTAGCAACTTTCTTAAAACGTGAACGTACGTATGAGTCCTAGGACACACACACAACTCAACACACTTGTCAAGCCCCCCGTGGCGTCGAAAGAAACTCCAATACTCTCTGAGTCGAGTCTCGTTTCCCTTACTACATCGGTCTGTCAATAACTAAGGCACAGACAGGCGATTCGTCACCGGAGCTTATGACGCAGGAGGCGGTGATATTGACTTAGTTTTACCGCGGAAATGTGTGCACGAGGGAGTTATTATTGCCGTAAGGGTTTTCCGCTCTTCATCCATTTTGTCAAGAAAATGGACCAATATGTTCAAAGAAGATTTTTTTTTCTTTCTAAGAAACTTTTGAAGAAATTAGGGCTTATAGCTAAATGGTTGATTAACCAATAAAATATTGTAAACACTGTTTTATTTTGAGTAGTGTATAGTCCTACAAATCATAATCATTAACCTGACATACTTAAAAAAGTCATCATTTTAGTAAAGCTACAAAACAGTAACAAGAATATTAAACATTTTGCAAAATAAACCGGCTCAAAACCCCCCAAAAAAATTTGAAGTAGGATATATTCGAGTATTGAATCTCCAACAAATGGCCGAAATATACTTCACGGGATACGGGGGGGGGGGGGGCACTCGCCATTTGTGCTCCTCTCCCCCATTTCACACATCTAGAACGAAGGTCCGACTCTACCAACACCTCTAGCAAGGAAAGCACCGCATAATAACCAAGGCCCCGTCCCACATAGGAACTCTGCCAAAATATTGCAATAACATTGTAACAAATTCTTACCGCGAATAAAAGGGAGGCTCTACCACAAACTACTTGTTTACAAATTCTTCAAAGTAGTATTGAGTATTTTTAAAAGATTCATTTGAGTGTCGGCCTAGTGTTTCTGAGTAGAGGGACCATTACGGCTATTTTTAAACCAATCCACGCAAATGTTGTGGCCACATTTTGAACCAGATGTTGTTTTAGCTTAGTTCCGTGGTCGGTTGAACAGATGCCTTCGCGAGGGGACTGGGTCAAGCAAGAAAGCGAACACATCTTTATGAGTTTGGTGTTTTGCAACAGATTACAAGTAGTGCAGTATTTCAAAATAACTAAGATTAACTTTATTAGACATTTTTGAAGATTTGTTTTAATCTTGTTTGTCACGTCGGCAGAATGACCAGAATCACAGACCGAATCTTTGATAATATGGCACGTGACCGTAAATAAAATCTTCTACGCTGACAAGATAAATAAAAACAGTAATGGTTTTGATAAAAATATATATTCTCTCATCCCGCAAACATTGCTATCGCAAACTTTAACACTATTTCAACTATTAATAAATAATAATAAATAAATAAATTTTATTTAGAGTCTGCCCACTTGGTCTACCTACCTTTACGGGTTATAAAAAATGAAACTATATAACGTGTAGTAACGTTATAAATACATATCATAGGACTTTCCTCTGTTATTAATATCTTTATTTAAAATGTGATATTTCGACTTCTTTACAGAAGTCTTTATCTTTAGAAAGATATTAATAATGGGAAGTCCAATGATTTGTATTTATAACCTCTACGTGTGTTATCTTTTTACAAAAGTATTGTATTTTACAGGTTGTGAATTTTAAGTTATAAATAATCTGCAAATATACATATGCACTAAACAAGGTAAAGGTATATACGTAAATTTGATGTTTTTCGGGACATTGCTCAACGGTTATTTGAAATAAAATATAGTTGATACTCAAATAACAAAATATCAAACATGCAAATAAAATAGGACGCATTGCGTGAAACTATGTTCTTTATTTTTTCGGACCGTGAAGTCTTCAAAATCTCTTCAAATAAACATAGCACATATTATTGGCTCGTAAAAGATTCAGGGCTCGATTCCCGCCAAAGTCAGAAGTTTTTTAACTTCTGATTTGAACTTAAGTCCATCAGTTCTTGTCGAAGGAGTTTGTAAACGGTGACTTTGGAGCCGTCCTAGCAACGAAGCACATAATAAATTTAAAGTGTTTTGCATCGGCGTTGTTGATTCTGGCGTTGATCCGCGGGTGTTTGCACTGTCCATACCACTGATTGCTATATTTCCTATTATAAATATCGATCTTTGGTTGGTTTTCGCTCACTCGTCGATTGCGTCGGGACCTACAGGGTTGGCTTGGTCGCTTTGGTTTACTGTCCCCCACTGTAAATCAGTTGTGTGACTGAGTGGGTAGACTCTAAATACGGATTTATTTATTTTGTTTTTATTGCACTATTTATTCATTGTTATTTACTGAAAATTAGAACTATAAAAAATCGAAAACTGATATTTGATGTTGATTGGTAAATTTAAGACTGTACAACGCGTAGCATGGGTTGGGTTTGAACTCATGGAGGTTTTGTACCACCTTATAGTTGAAGAGGGGAAGGGGCGGGGGGGGGGGGGGGGGGCAAAGAGGCCTATACAGACTTGATGCTGATGGGAGTCTTCTACATCACAGCGTTGCTTTCATTTGCTTGGTTTGGCAGAAACTTGATTTCAGATTCGCGTTAATTTCTCAACGCTTGAATCGTTCCCGCCTAAACCTTGGATCCCTTCACCACGCGTGACAAACCATGGGATAATCCGAACCTCCTGCCTGGTACAAACTGCGGTGATCGTGAAGGTTACTTCATCTATGCCATTCATTCCATACTAATTTCACGCACATGTGGGATCTCCGGAATTCCAGGCGATATCTTTGGTCGCCATCTTGCAGTTTTGGTCTTGCGTTAGCGAGCCTATATTAACCTACACAAGAGAGCGGCCATACTGTGCTTCCGGCCGCCATGTTTTTGCCAAATCATTTTTTTAGTTTTGTCAACTGCCGTAAAAGTAAACTAATTTCAAGCAGACTTGAAAAAAAAATGTGACCTACAACAGACCAACTTTTTTACGTCTGTTTCAAGCCAAATTTTTTTACATTTACGGCAGTTGACGAAACTAAAAAGTATTTTGGCAAAAACATGGCGGCCGGAAGCACAGTATGACTGCTCTCTTGTGTACGTTAAATAGGCTCGCTACCTTGAGTTGACTTCGAGCGCAACCAGTGGTCATACTCGGAATTTCAATGTGAAATGTACCGGACTCGATAACCACCATTGGAAAACCTAATTGGAGCCTTCTGTAATAACTTATTGAACATTCCATTTGAGTTGGAATATCGCTGAATGGAATAACGCCGAGTACCTAATTGTGTCTCCGTTTCGGCGTCAATCCATGCAGTGTAATGTCTCCAATCTTTATATTTTATCTTTATAACTTTATTTTCTTGTCAGAAACACTTTATTTTAATATTATACTTTAAATTGGATCCCAACATCTCTCAAGTGGTGGTCCACTTAAAATACGAACCTTTGTTTAAGTATAGTTGTGTCTCAAGACACAGACACACTACAGACCCGTGCTGGAAAGATCCAGCCACAGGCAAGAGGACGAAACGGGCGAGTTTCTCGCGTCGACGACCAGAGCTCACAACTTTATCAGTAGTAGTTTTTTGTTATTCTAACTATGTTCGATTATGAAATTCAACGTATACAACTTAGAAACAATTTAATTATTCTTTTTTATGTACCTGTTTTTTATTTTCAATTTCATTAATAGGGAAACACTTCCGTAGGTGTAATTGATTTTTTGGAAATCAATCCAGAAATTAAAAAATCCATCTCAGCGGGGTAACGAACCCCGGTCTCTCAACGATTCTGCTGCCTTTGAACTGACCATCTAAACACGATAATGTCAATATCTAACGCAGGTAAGAGCGAGTTTTTATTTCCTCAATTTCGTTAATGGAAACTCCCGTAGGTGTAATTGATTTTTGAAAGTCAATCCAGGAATTAAAAAAATACATTAATAACGTACTGAATAATGAGAGACAGAAAGAGAACCGTTGGAAATAAGAGATAGAAAACACACTCTTTTTAGTTGTATAAATGATAATTTTAAATTAATTGTTGTTAATTGTGTCAAGATTTGTTGAACAGATAAGAAGATAAATCAAAATTATTTTAAAGATGAAATACATAATTGTTTTTAATTAGGTGTAATCAGAGAAACAAAGACGAGACGACCACGAGGTCATTAAACCTCAGTTAAACTAGATAAGTCCATGGTTGTGGCTGCCAACTACAGCCAAGTACAAACATCGTAGTGCAATTTAACTTAACGTGTTCAAAACTACGATTTTGTTTGATCATGTCCATTTCACACAATGCTTTTCCAAACTTCTGATTAATTATTATGAAAGTTAATATTGTGAAACTTCAATAATAAAAATTGCGAGTAAACGACTGGTATTTCTGTGACTGGATGATTACGTTTTTATATGTTGCCTTTTTTTAAATTATTTAACGTCTATCAAATTAGTGATAAAGTGATTTCAAACAAGAAAGAGAGCAAATAAAAATAAGTAACGACTACGTTCAAAACATAATGAACTTTTGAAATTTAGGCAAGGATGAGTGATGTTATGAAGATGACGATGAACTAAACCTCGGGCAACGGTGGGATAAACCCCCGAAAAGGCTGGTGCTGGATATATCCAGCCACAGGCGACTCAAGAATACAAACCGATTATTTAATTCCATTTATAATTCTTCATACATCATAGAATATATGACTGATTTCATCATTTTACAAAAAATATACATTTCATTTATGGTCATCACAAACATTTATATATCAGTCCAAATCAGACACTATAGAATGCACTATCCAATAGATATTCCAATAGATGCAATGTACCAACCTTAAGTACTTAAGAATTAGAGTATAAGGTATAGATGGGACAGCCAAAATACTTAATAAAAACATGTTTTATTAAAAAAAAAAATATGTTTATTTTTATTTTCTACCCACACAAACACTGCGTTGTTGTTGAGAGTACGGCCATGGTGTTGAAATCATATGATACGATTGGAGGCGTCACCGAAATAGGACGCCAACTTGACAAAACATCTGCTTTAGTACACACTGTTATTAGTTAGTCCTCCAGCCAAAGAGTAATTCTAAGTTGTCGAGCTATATTTGAACTTGACCATGAATAAATGTGATATTACCGAAACGCGTGATAAGAGGACTCAATTAAGATAATTGGTTAAACAAATTACTACAACTCGCTTCTTAGCAGAATGTTATTGAATACTTTGCAAATTATCAATAAAGGAACCTATAATTTAAATGAGTTGCGGTGTATGTATCCGTACTAGATTTCAATAATCGACGGACTTTTCATATTCGTGTATTTTATTCAATCACTGATGAAAGACCAATTTTATCCAATTTCTTTTCTAAATGTTGTTTAAAAAAATGTAATGTAAACTTTCAAGGAAATTTTAAAGTTCACTCTTTTTTACTAACTTATATACCAGTAACTGTAAAAACACCATGATTTTAAAAGTAGATACGGGTTAGGTTTAAATTTGTGTATATCACCACTAACAATTCAAGACGTTTCGGCCAAAAAGTAGTTCGCTGTAGAAAATTGAAGTATGGATGGATCTTGTGTTGATATTTAAAAAAGGGTTTAAAATAAGATGTTCTTAAAAAACATTGAAAATTACATAATAGTCTAGTGGTTTTTGTTGGCTGTTAATATATTATATTTTACTATCGTTTGGCAAAACTTTAACATAAAGATACATCGCAACCAGTTATCTGTGACTACTGATATAGAATGCAAAATGAAGTTCCATGGTGTATTTTTTACAACTTGTTTGATAACTTGTTAAAAAGTGTTGACACACTGATCTTGATATCAAAGGTCAAACTTGTGTAAATCTAGATTCTATCGATGGAAAATACGTTGGCTTTATCACATTCTGGATAATATCTGAAAGTAATGTTTTAAGGTTGGTCTTATAATAAGCATGAGATTTATTTTGGTTGGAATTCTTAGAACTAATGTTATTTAATAATTGTGACGTAATAGTTGTTATTTTGTTTTTGTTTTTGTCATATTTGGTTCTTTGATATTTCAATAATTGCTGTTTCTTTTTTTTACAATTCCTCTTCTTCGTTTTACGTGGGGTTGTCAAACAAAGAAGGGGTTTCTTTAAAATTTTGTCATGCTTTTTTCTTCCATTTTATTTATTCTTCGTTCATGTCTTCCCTTTTCTTTCTCCCATCTGAGTTTCTTAAATATTTTTTTTCTCTTCGACTAATGTTTTTAATTTGTGTTTGTCAATTTAATCAAATTCAGTTTTTATATATGCCTACATTACATAATTAGTAAGGATTAGTATAGTATGTCCTGTTTGTTAACTCAATCGGGTTATGTATTTATTTTTCTAATTTGTATGTGTACATTTGTATAATTCTAATGTTATTTATTGCCCTCCATTGTAAATCAGTTTTTATGATTGACTATAGTGCAGTCATGAAATAAACAAATAAAAATCTTATATAAAAATAAATAAATAAATATAATACATGGCATTTTAATTATGTACATAATATTGAACATTAATGTACTAATACGAAAATATTATTTACGTCTAGGGGAAAAAGTATGAAATTTGTTATTTTCATTTCTTAAGTGTATTGGTGCTGAGTTTGCACTGGGTCAAACTGCTCCTAATGGCGCCCATATATTTCGAGTGGCCCGTAGCTCGTCTTATCTAGTTAGTTACAGCTCGATGTCGCTCCGGCACTAAGTCTAAGCCGTACACAATACACCATTAACTCGGAGACTATTAGCATATTGGCCTAGGCCGGTGTGGGACGAGGAAGCCGGACGGTCAGTCAGTCAGTCGGTCCTAGGCGGACAGCGAGCAACTACGTGATGCGGACGTTGTGCGTGCGTGCGTGCGTACGGGAAGTGCGTGGCGTAGTGCGTAGCGCGTAGTTCAGAGGTCGAGAGGTGTGTGTATCGTGTGGAAGTTGTGTCAAAAGTGATTTGAAATTTTTGTGTTTTATCATGATTTTTTTTAAGGTTGAGTGAATGATGTTAATTTGTCAATGGTTTCGTAAAGTTTTTAAAAATATTTTTGGCAGTGCATTTTGTATAATGACCTTGGTGTAGTGAATAAAGATTTGCGATATATTTGTTTCGTGTGGAAAATGCGCCGAAGGTGGCTTTAAAATTTTGTGTTTTATCATTTTTAATTTTTTTAAAGGTTGAATGAGTGTTGTTAATTTATCTACGGTTTCGTAAAGTTTTAAAAATATTTTAGGCAGCATTTTGTATAATGACCTTGGTGTAGTGAATAAGGTTTTGCGATATATTTTTAGATGTTGAGAAAGTGTTGATAAATTCTTCGTGGTTTCGTTAAATATTTTTTTAAATGAATTTCAAGTGCAATTTGGATATTAACCATAGTGTACTAGTTTGAGTGAAGTAAACAATGATTTCTACATTTCAAGCTTGACATCTTGTTCAAGTTTTTCCATCTTCATTGTTTATCATCCGAACGTCGTTAACAAAATAAAAGTCGTAAGTTTTCTAGCTTTCAAGTTATACATTTTTAAAACAAATTATGAAAACACACTCTACCTAAATAACAACAAAAATAAAACACCACTTTCTCCAAGCTATATAATATAATAAATTTTTTCCTCTAAATATTTTACTCGGTTTCAAGAATTGAGTTGAGAAATTGAAATGTACTTATATTGTAGTACATTACGCAAAGTTTTATGATGTGTCTCGTTGCTAGGACGGCTCCAAGGTCACTGTTTACACACACTATATAAAAAAAATAAACAAATATCGATGAATTAGAATTAATCTCAGGAGTTAAAACATAAAATAAAACAAATCAGGATTTAAACCCGGAACCTTATGTATTAGAAGCAGGAATAAACCCACAGCAACTGAAAAAAGAAACAAGTAAAATATTTTGAAACTGCTTTAATTGCTTTGAAATGAAACATACCGAAGTAATCAGGAAATTATATGTTTTACGGGTCATTTCGCAATGTACGATTGCATTTTATTGACATTATTTATGTATCAGTCTGCCTCATATTATGGTACGAGCAGTTCGTAGTTGTATTGAAAAGAAAACAAACACATTGAAATAACCCACCCCATTTTTTCTTGCACAAAATTAATCGAATTAATTTAAAATTTCCCGGAAAGATATTACATAAAAAGTGAAAACACTCCTACATCTGGCCGTACATTCTCACACGTTATAAAAAATGTTTTCGTTTTCATAATGTCCAAGGTTCTAATTCCATTCTGGCTAGCGTTTGCCGATGAGTCGACTCTACCTGAATAGCCGTGCTCCCAAATACATAACAAATTACTGTAATTACCATGTAATTCCCCATATCACGTAACCGTATCCCTGATGGTATCATGTGCATAGTTCGTATACAGAGTATAGTAATTAAAATGTTATTTGTAAGATAAAACCTGTTAATAGGAGATCGCACGCGCTAGCTAGGTGGATTCTGTCTGCAAGGTCACGTTTCTGACATGCGAGACTAGGAATTTGAGTCATAAACGCAAAACTAAATGGTGATATTATAATTATTCTCTGTGAATTTCTACAGTACACAAAATAAATAGTTATTATACGATTCTCGACTTTTTAATTAGAAAAATTAAATTTTAGTGGCATTTTTGGATGAGCGTAGCGAGCGAAGCGAAGATTCCATTTCACTACACTGGAGAAAAAAATCCGGAATGTTTTTTTTTTCTTTTTTTCTTTTTTTCGTATTTTTGTGTGTTTGCTAACACGATTCCGGCTAAACCAATACTCCAATTGCCATGAAATTTTATGGAGACCTTCAAAATCTCTGAACTTAGAACTGCCATGTTTTTGATCGAAATCAGAAAATTATTTCTCATGAAAATTGCAATTTTACGATTTTTTTCGATTTAAAAAAAATTCTTCGACTTATAATACCTACATGCTTTATCCGATTTCAATGATTTTTTCACAGAACCTTAATTTTATGAATTTATATATTCGCGTGAAATTTGAGCGCAATCGAAAAATTATTTTTCATAAAAATAGAAATTTTGCGTTTTTTTTTATTTTTTTAAACAATTTTTTGACTTATAACACCTACATGCTTTATCCTATTGTAATGATTTTTTCACAGAACCTTAATTTTATAAATTTATATATTCGTGTGAAATTTGAGCGCAATCGAATAATTATTTCTTATAAAAATCGCAATTTTTCGATTTTTTTCTTTTTTTAAAATTATGATTAATTTAAAAAAAAAAGTTTATTTTTATTTAATTTAATTTAATTAAAAAAAAATTTGAACTTAGTAATAATTTTTTTACAGAACAGAAAATCCGCATAAAACATGGCAGCTCAATGCACCAATTACGCTCATCCAACAACGCGGCGGGACTTAAGCGTTTTCCTAGTGATAATATATCTGGCATGATAATTCACAGACGTAGGGTTGCCTATACACCTAATGTAATTCCCCATATCACGTAACCGTACACCTGATGGTAACATGTGTTTGGTTCGTATTACAGAGAAGTAATTAAAATGTTATTTGTAAGATAAAACCTCTGTGAATTTCTACAGTACACAAAATAAATAGTAATTATACGATTCTCGACTTTTTAATGAGCAAATTTAAATTTTAGTGGAATTTTGATAATATAATTAACTGGCATGATAATTCACAGATGTGAGGTTGCCCATATTCTCTTGGTTGACGCATTATGAAAGATAGCACATTTGATTCTTTCTGTTTTTTGCTGGACTTAAAAACAACTTAATTCAATGAACGATATTCGTTTTTGGTGTAAAATAATTCGGAATGTTACAAACTTTGATAGTGACACCCTGCTAGTATGATTATGAAATGATGAACACCACTTCCATAATGTTTATCTAATAGTTTTATTTTTGTTTCTATTACTTTGATTTCAACAAAAGCTAAGACCACGACGGTGAAACATACATATATAAATATATTTAAATAAAATGATTGAATTGTATCTTTTTTCATTTCTCCATGCATTGTATTACTTTATTGTTTAATTTTAATTACGGTGTGGCTTTGATGAATTTAAATTATTGAAAAAACGATAGCCCATTTGTTATCTTCATATTATCCCGAACGTCTCACTTTGAAATTCAATTCTAAAACCAATTTCATTTTAATTTCATTTCTCACTTTAATCTAATTGAAAAATCTGATTAAAGCTGATCTCTTTGTTATTTTAGAATGGCAGTGAAAACAAGTAGATATTAATCACAACGGCTGAAAGGGGCAAACCATTAAAAACTGTGGAATAATCCAGAAATGTTTGGATTAAAGTTGAATATTAATTCCAGATGATGTTGGTTTACAAACAACAAGGTGGCAGTGACTAACACGCAGAAGTGTTTAGAAAACTCAACGGAGTAAACATCCATAATAGAATCATAACATCATAAGAATAACACTCTACGGAAAGATGAAAACATCTCATATGAAATACCCTTTGATCTGCCTCAGTGTGGCAGTATTAATGTCTTGGCTTCTCCGCCTGAATGATGTGATACATCAAACATATCTTTCTTAGTGTCTATCCAGCTGTATTGTGTCTATCCATCCAGTCTATCCACACAGCTTTTTATGTCTGTCTTCAAAATTTATTTATTTAACGTCTCTCTAATTCAGTTATAAAAACTGATTTACAAAGAAAGACGATAAGTAAAACTAAGTACATAAATGTACACAAAAAATAATGAACTGTAGATTTTGAAATAACAATATTACAACAAATAATATTAAAATGTTATCTTTAAAACGAAACAAACAGAAATAAATAGTAAATAAACAATTATAATAAATGTATTTCCGTCTGTATAGAAATCAGATTGATTCTACAAAACGTGAATTATCGTATTATTATCGTATACGCTATTATCTGGGGAACATAGATCCATCTAGCCAGTGGTTATTGGGGGTTTCTATAAATTGAACGCCGGAATTCCCACTTGATATTTTTAGACAACATTAGAATTAGGTACTCAAGATAATCAGCACCTTGGAATTACCAACGCTGAAAGATGTTGGTAAGAATAGAACTCAAACCCTTTAGACTTTAGAGTAAAATCACCACATGCTAAATAAACGTCAGTCTGCTAACAAATGTGAAAATATTATCCTCTTCGATTTTTTCGGTTTATTCACTGCAATTACTATGAAAGTTATTAATTGAATGGGACAGTTTTTGTTTAGAGGATATAACAAATATTTTTTAAAATAACTATTACCAGGGTGTCAAATTACTATTCTATTCCCGCAATCACCTGATAATTTAATAAAACCACATAAAATAGAAAACATGATTTAAAATACGAGATTGCCAATAACTTGAATTAGTTTCACAAATTTTCAAACGCTTTTGAAACTAAACCTAAACATCTCAAAACGTGTTGCAATTGTAATTTTTAATTAATAGATGAATATGTAATTAAATAAATAACTTATTCCACTTTATAACTTTTCAATAAATTGCAATAAAGATAGGTAATTTAATCGTTGTTGGTTGGGCCTATTTTGTTTTAAACGCCACAGCAAAGAACGATACATCCATCTATGACGTCACTTACTACCATGAATGTCACGAACAAGTAGTAAAACTTCTGTGAGTTTTCATTTAAGTTATAAAACATTTTATACTCCAGTTTGAAAACAAATGAACAACAATAATATTAACAAAGAAGCAAAAGGAAATACCTCCCTTACACAAATAATAACCTTTCTTCTGGCTTACTCGTTATATTTAATGGAATAACGTCTTGTGGTTGCTGTTTATTTGCGGTGTAGACAATAGTTGAAGCGGGTTTATCGCAATGGTTTGGAACAGTAGACTAAAAACCGTGAAGTGAACTGGACTGACCAGCTAAAAATATCTAGATCATCTGCCCGGACAGCAGAAGTTCCGGGTTCAATCCTCGGTAGAGGCAGTAATTAAATTTAAATATTTAATCATTCTAACAGCATCACAGTGACCCACTATAAAACCTAGGATAAAATATTATAAAACATTTTTTTAAACGAGCGAACTTTTGTAAAGTAGAAAGTAAGTTTTGTTTTATTAAATTTCTCAAGCTGAATAGATAATGAATGAACACAATGTGATTTTTTCTTATATATAAAGTATTAAAAAAATATAATGCTTGAGATTAACGATGTAGGCCCTAAGTTAAATTCTGCATTGGTAAGCAAAAAACGAAGCGCTTGGTAGAATTGTGACGAAGACATTTCTACGTCTGCTTTTAGTTTTAGTTATGCTAGGATCGTACATCACTTTCGTTTAAATTCTTCGAAAAAGTAAGTTAGGTTTTAGTGTTTTTCGATGTTTTCTTTATCCACTTTTTGATGCCCCCTGCCTAGTCGAGTTTCCCATTCTATGCATGAGGGGAACATGTCATCCCATGATAGGCCAAGACAGGGACGTGAAAATAGAATAAAGTATGGAGAGAGCACGTAACTCTTGGCATGAACAACTCTAGTAACTAAATGCAGTTTTAAATAACACTTTTGTTTAAATTTTAAGATAAGGCACCATATTTCAATTTTATGTAATCGGCCGAAATCGCAAACTTAACGCAATTCTTTAAAAAAAAATCATCTTTATTAGGCTTTATAATAATTACAGGCCCCTATTCCAACGTGCGTCGGGTCGCGAGGGTGACGATTAAGTAACTCTAATCTGTTAAGAATGCCAAAATAAAATGTGGAATAATTATGTATGTGATAATATTTCTCCTACTTTGGCAAGGTTGGGGAAGGGTTCATTTTTTATTAATTACTTAATTGACTTATATGCTCATATTGTATGTATACATGGTATTTTTTACGATGCCCAGAAATGTTAACCTTTTTTTGGTTATGCCACGTATATTTTCATTTGGCCAACGTTTCGATAAGATTTCGCTCATCTTCTTTAGGGTCAATACAACTTAAAATATAAAATATGAAAACTACATTACTATTGATATATATACATTACTTAGTATAGATTACATTACAAATGTTTTTTAACACGTTTATTATCAACCAATGGCAAATACCAACCAACATTCCATTTCGCACAAACACGTTCCATCGATCTCGCTGTTTGCTCTGCTATCAATGATATTCTCGGTAAATCTGGTAGAAAGCGAATCTGCCTCCCCAGAGAACCAGCTCGCACAGTCCTCGCCTCGCCAGGCGGGATGCGACGCGAGCGCTGGATTTCCCTGGAGCCCGCGACAACGTTACGCGACACGTCTGATATCACTGATTCGTATCACGACAACTGATTCAATAACTAAACAGGGAAAACGCTTTCTACTCTGTTGGACACAAATCCGTTAATACATAAATATAAAAATATTTGGTCGACACACTCAGTTACATATATGATTTTAGTGGGGTTAAAGAGGAAAACTGAAATTAAATAACATTTCAGAGAAATCACTTCGTTCTGTAGAATACAACCCTGATTAAATAAACAATAAATAAAAATACAATATTTGTATGAAGAGTCTACCTACACACTCAGTCACATTGGCCAAACTGATTTTCAGTAGATTAACAGGAAAATCACTTAGATCATGGAGGTCACAAATCATTGATTAAATAAATAAAAAATATTTAGATGAAGAGTAGGCTACCCACTTAAGCGCATTAATAATTTTTAGTGGGGACTTTAGTTGTAAAGCGGAAAACTGATCGAATAATAACAACAGAAAAGAAAACACTGTTCTGTGGATGCAAATGAACCATGATTAAATAAATACATTTTGTTTTTAGAGTCGACCTACTCAGTCACATAAATGATTTTAAGTGACGACAAATTTGTAATTGGACCGAGTCAACCTTGGCGACGTCGATGCCATAGATGTGCGCCAACAATGCCAACTAAAGTTCGATATTTTGATTAGGAAATACCGGCCTAATAGTTATGTACAACAAACATTTGGTTTAAATTGTAGAAGAATATATTATATCCAGTGCGCACTCATTTTATGTAGAACCTTATCAAAGGTTTTGTACGAACGTCAATGTATTGATTAGGAAGAATACAGGAATTTAATCATAAAAATACCTAAAGGGCATAATAACTAATAATTATTCTATAGCAAAAATTAATTTAATTTTTTTCCTGGGAACGAAGCATCAAAGTGCTCCATAATAGATTGATATTTATTTAACACATGATGTAGTCTTTCTTCTCAGTCAAAGCATATATACTTAAGTATCAGTCGGTTTGACCTACTCAACCATTATGATTTATTTATTTCCTGTATTATTTGAAAGTTAAGAACTGATAGAATTACTCAGAAATTTCTGTATCTATTTTCGTTTTTTTCGTTGTTTTTAGTGTACCAATATTTAACCGATATGTTCTATAAAGAATTTTTTTAAACAATTTTCTAGCCTAAAAGGTACAAATTCCGCTTCATTTTAAAACTAATACCAAACCACTTCGTTTTTGCATGTAATACATCGCTGCGCTATGATAATATGTATGAGTTGACAAAATGTTTGCTCTTATTCTCTCCCTATTCAAACATATTAAAACCAGAGTAGATTCCAAAGCACTGTTCAATGTTTGTTTAGATCAAGTTTAATCCCAGCTGAATTCAGTATCACATCCAATAATATCCATAGAAACGTGGGGAATGGAAACGTATTCGAGTTGAAAAGTATCCAATTTCAAAACTGCGACGATTTGTTGATATCGGCGCGATTGATTATGTGAGCGTTCGTTTGCTATAAAATAACACAAATCGGTTTGATATAACCATCTAAAACAAAGTCGATACAAGTAATTGAACATGTATTATTTGTAATCACTATTGTTTGATTATACATAACAAGTGCTAATTCAAATTAAATTCGATTTATTTTAGTAATTTTTTTTTTAGATAACACAAATTGTTGGAATTCTTGGTGGTGAGCTTATTTTTGATCCTCCAGAGATTGCGTTGCACGATAGAAGTAGCTGATGGGGTATCACGTGCTAGAATGACTTCACCTGGGCTAATGAGAGGATGAGTAGTTCAGTTTCCCATATTTTTTATTATTTTAATGTAGTCCTCTGCGTATTGTTAATTTTAATTACCTACTTTTATATGTATGTATTTTATTTATTCTAGAGATGGCACACACATTTTGTGTTAAGGGGCTTTTTATACTCATAATTATAATAGTTGTATCAGTTTAGAACAAACCTGACTGAAGGTTGTTTCCGAGGTTTTACTCAGTCATTAATTCGAATCCTAGGGATTGAGTCCTCTTATACAGTCCTCGGACATCCCTTCACAATTGACCTATCCGCAACATACCTATAGTTAACCTGAAGAAGGGGCATACATTGACCCCTTCAACAGGTTTCATTCCCACGAAAAAGTTAAATTTTCATATATTGGATGAGCCAAGCAGACTTCAATTTCACTTACCATGAAAAAAAATAGCTCAGGTGTTTTTTTCCCCTGTTTTTTCGCTCTTTACCGGACAAACGGCATATTCGATCTTAATGCATATTTTCAGGGGACCTTCGATATCTATGAACTTAGATCTGTCAAGTTTTTGGGTAAAATCGAGGAAATATTTCTCATTTATATCGTACTTTTACACTTTTTTCGATTTTTAATGCGATATTTTCGTGATATTTGGCCCGCGACCGGGCAAACAACTACCGTGATGAAACTTTATGGGAACGTTCGAAATCACGCTATGTTTTTGGGGACAATCGAAGAAACATTTCTCATAAAAATCGTACTTTTAGGGCAATGATAAATCAACCATAAAAGATCATCTCATCATTCTACTATAGTCGACTAGGTCAAACTTTTGTTATCATATTAGTATGTTATTCTCATCGCCAAGGTATCAATATTATTTTCACAGCTTTTAGGGTAACTTTTCATATCTGCACTGACAACTCGTGATTACATGACTCACGTTATCCATGCGGTTAATATTATATCATGTTCCACTATTACACATCCCATGTGACAGTACACAACCACACGTGACTTCTGTTGCTCTCTGTGGCAGAAGATTCCGTGATCGATTCCTTACGCGAGTGTTGTACAAAATTCACTTATTTATATACATTCAGTTTGAACAGTTAGTTTCCCCCCGTGAGTTAAACCGGACATTTAAAAAGTCACAACACACGACCAAATCTTTGCCAAACTATACAAAACAACACAGCAACCATTTTAAATGTACTTCATGACTGGGTGAGACTTGAATAATAATATTATTATTTTCTTTTTAAATTTGTTCTGAAATTATTCAACGTTTATTATATTCAGTTATAAAAACTAATTTACAAAGTAGGACACAAAATACAATTTAAATTACATACTTAGGCCTAAATACAAAATGAAGTAGTACTTAAATGAATTTCAAAATAATATAATAAGATTATAATTGCGTAAGTCATGTTAATATCAGTCTTTTTACTCTTACTTATAACGGTATTTAATTGTTATAGGAAATGAAAATGACAATCAAACAAATTTTCGATTCCGTTGATTTTTTTGGAGTATGTATTGTGTTTGTACTGTTTTCTCTTGAAACTCGCAAAGATTGATATTTTCAATCTGGCGCTCTGACAGGCAGTTTCAAAACTTCCGTTCACATGCGCATTGTAACCATAGACTTAGAATAGTAACTAGCGTTGTAAATCCATGGTATAACAGTCGATCTCAAACCGCTGGTTCAAACGGATTGTCTAAACTCAGTAAAATACGTGCTTCATCGATGTTTGGTTCTGTGAATTTATTTTTGCAGAGGTTGAAGAGTTCGATGTGTTATTTTTATTCTTGAAATACATTTAATAGCTCAATAGTAAGTCAAAAAAAGCAGGCACACGGTAACTTAGTCGTCATAGCAACGATGCACATGATAAAATTATAACCATTTTAAAAATAACATTTTTATTTTTTGCTGATCAGTGAACATCAATGGTGCGACAACGAACCCTTGAGTCACCCCTTTCGAAACAGTGTTTCTATGTGAACATCAATGGTGCGACAACGAACCCTTGAGTCACCCCTTGCGAAACAGTGTTTCTTTGTGGACGTCATCCACAACATTTGACCGATAAAAGTCAACGATAAATACAATACAATATGATCCAGTCAGATCTGTGTTGTTTGCGTGCAATATGTGATTGAGTCAGTGTGTTGCTGCCTGCCAGGCAGATAAGAGAAGTCTGCAGTGATGTTGATGTAATGTGTGAGTGACGTCTCGATATCACCACAGCTGGATGTGATGGATTCGGACGATGAGGACGACGAGAAAACTTATCATTTCGTGTACGTATTGCATGACTTATATTTTAATAATTTGCATGAAAATGTTTTTATTTTCAGTTTATTTGTAAAATTTTGTTTGATTGTGTGAAATATATTGTTATGCAATAGCATTGCTGTTTACAAAAAGAACATCGAAAGTTCAACAAACATATTAGTAAATATATCAAATACAAAACATGCACTTTTCAAAACGCTTGGTACGAAATAGTCAAAGCTTGATCATGACATCTTTTTTGGAAAAGAACAATGTGATTTTGCCGACAGAGGTAGCTCATGCGTAATACGTGAGACTACGGAAAGTCCGCGTTTCGATTCCCGCCACGTGCTATCTTGATTGCCATATTTATTTCTAGGTTTCCTTTAGTCGTAAATGTGAATGTTAGATATTACAATATTTTAATTAGTCATTCGGCATTCCCTTGAATACGTCACAACCTAAACCCTTGTACTATATATCAAACATCTGAAGAGGAAATTATTGTCCCGGGACTGATTCATACGAAAGTTTGTGATTCATTTAATTTTTATACCAAATATACTTGCTGTTATTAATTAATATCAATACGTTTTACTTATTAATATTTTATATCCTTTTTTGTATATTTTATCAATTCTTTTGATTTCAATTTAACTCCCATCAGAATTTTTAATTTTTAGTGATTTTAAGTGATAGATACATGAACACAATACGTATATATTTGAAGGTATGTAGAAAGAAATAAACACTAGACAATGCCTTAAGTTTCTAAGTTTCCCAATTCAAAATACCAAATATTTAATATACTGATATTATAAAATGGTTTTACTGTTTAAAACTATTGGATGGAAAACAACATAATTATGTAAATACAGTAATGTTATAGCGACCAAAGTAAAAATATATTTCACCTCAATTGCCCTAATGTGCTCTTTGCCTTAGGGTTCAGCATATCCAACTATACTGACATACTGATCAGCATACTTAAATCGTTCCTTTTATTCGTCACCATAAACCGGTCTATAACATCTCATCGAATGTAGTAAGCCCCAATATAGATTCAAGCATTACCCTCGTTTATCCATGGCTAAACCAACTTTATTTCAAACAAATGATGAAGATAGTAAATGTATAGCAATGAAATCCAATTTAAAACGTTGATCAAATAGAGTACTATCAGAATCGAACCAAGACCATCTACTAGACAAGTTTTGTAGGTCAATCCAGTCTTAGCGCAAAGTATGGTTTAAATCTGGGTTTAAGAATGCGTTCTCAGCTCACAGTTTCAAAATTAAACGTATTACTGGACATTTTAATTATTCACTCATAGAAAAGTTTGAAATGTGATAATGCGGTTTTCAGGAAAGTGTTATACGTACTGTATATCAACTTTACCTCTTTTTAGATATGCTTACCTTTTCCAAGAATATATCCATAAATATTGTAATTAATAAGTAATGCAGTGATTTTTATAGATTGAGGAAAAAATTCATCTTATTGCAAATTTAAACCGTTATTCTGTCTCCCATACTGGTCATAAGTATTGATAGAGTAGCTCACAGAAAACGCGAGAGTTCCTGATTAGGGAGGTCACGGGTTCGTCACCTGCATTCAATCGGTGAAAGTTATTTACAAGAACTGTTCTATTAACATCGTTAATGTGGATGATATGAATGAAACCCTCTCCAACCGCCCGTGATCATTCTTTTCAACGGCCTTAGCTAACATTCCAATAAGTCATTATTATTAGTATCGTGAAGAGGTCCACATCGTATAAAACATTAACATTATGTTTACCCCCATTCCCCCCCCCCCCCCTTCCGAAAAAAGATTTTTGATTGATTGCCATATGTCTGGTTTGTTATTAAATACGTCTTAAATTGCACTTTTAAAAATAATAAAATCGGATTAGCCTTTAAATAAAATGAATTACACAAAAATCTTAAATCTATGTAAAATATGGATTTCCAACATATGTCACTGTACACATAAAACGTACACAACAAATTTCAAAGGAATCTGAAAATGACATCACTTTCAGAACAGCAGTGTATAAAGTATAGGGGGCAAACAAATACAAAACAAAACGAGTGGCAAGTTTTTTCTAAAGGAATATTTAAATTCAAGAATTCGCTTCACTCGTTGCACTAACTACGCTCATCCAATAAATTTTATTTACTTTACAAACAAGAACGATCTTTACGGAATTCGAGTTAGAAATCAGGAGTTTCCCATGTTAAGAAAATAAAAATACTTTCTGTATTAACGAACCTGTATTTATTTAATCTCGATAAACTGACTTTTTTTTATAAAACATGTGTAACGCGAGGTCTTAGGCTCAAATCCCGTCGTCGGCAATCCTGAGTGAAAATTTTCCCCGAGGTCTTAAGATTGAGTCATCTCAAAAAGCGCTTGGACATTCCCTTTACAACCCGAAGACCTTTATAATGTAGTTAGCCATTTTAAAATATTGAATGTATACAGGCGTGTAGGAACGTTTTGAAAGTTGGGGGGGGGGGGGGGGCAAAATTTCTAGCAGATTTTGTGGGCGGCAGCTGGGGTCTGGGGGCGAAGCCCCAGCCGCCGGAGGCCCTTTCGGCGAAGACGAAAATATTGTTCACCATACCACAGTTCTTTCGTCATGTTTTAACTGAACTTGGACTCTGTAAATGATGTTTTACATCAACTATCTGCGATCGAAAAACTCGAAAAACTAATAACGTGAAGTGGCCCATCTTAGTAAATGTCAACCTAATTTTTTATGTGATGACAAAGCATACAGACAAACATATTCGTTTTACCAAGGTGCCTGTCGAATTGTATAAGTGTATGTACATATTTAGTACGGAAATTCTGGGATTAAGATTTAACTCTCGTTAGTTTTGCCCCCCCCCCCCCCCCCCCCCCGGTTACTACGTCACTGACTGTGTATACCCTATAGCAGTCAAAGCTACAACCGTGTTCGTTTTAACCAACAAAGTCCTTCAAGCTTGAACTCCTTGTGATTTCTACTCTCCTAATACGATTCTAAATTTATTCCCAGTCAAACGATAGCTGCCTATATAAAAGTTCCCTCCAACTACGTCATAGGGAGGTCAAAAGTCGATGTGAAGTGATTTCCACAAATATCGCACAGATGCATGCAGGGTTACACAACACTATGACGCTAATAGCGTCAAACTAGATATTGCGTGGGTAACTTTTTTATTGTCTGTGGTTTCGTTTCATGTCAAGTACAAAATAAGGTTACTCATCAATATTAGACATAATGCGACAGACAACCTTTTGCGACAAATTACCAGTAAAATATTTAACAAAAAAATTATATTTAACTGACCAGAATATTTCATTCGTAATCGTAGACCTTTATTTTACTCGAAATGTATATATTTATTTACAAAGGAGGACAAAAGTTATTTTTTGGGGGAAATGTACCTGATAAAATAGCTTATTTCGAGGTAGCTTTAGTTGTGTATGGGTGTATATTGGAGTTAATGACGTTGAATTATTATTTTCTAACTTTGTACTTGGCTGTTATTGAATGTGGATATTTTCTAAATCAAAACGTTCTCAAAACTTTTCATCTCACCAATCTCAGACTAGAAATTCTTACTTTTTTCGCCTATTAGTCAGATCCAACATACTTATAACCGTTAAGTTTCCATCCATCCAGATTTTGTTATGTTTTAAATTCTTCTTCTAATGCTATATATTTTCATTGTGAAACATTTTGCTCGCCATAGTTTTCTATTTGTATTGTTTTATGTTCTTTTGATCACATTAATAGCCCTATTTTGATTTTTAAATATTTTTCTAAATAATGTATTTTATATATTATTAGTGGCCTTAATCAAACATTTTGTTTTTAAATAAACACAAACCCAAATTGAGAAATACACACACAAGAAATGACGTCATTATAATGTTTTGCGAATTCCGCCGAACCCTATTGACAAGGTTGTATGGCTTATCGCCAAAGCGTTGTAATGAGCAAGGCAAATAGACCAAACTCACCACACAGAAACATTAGTTTGTTTACAGTTGGACTTCGTGCATCTACGTCAATCCTCGGGCATGTTCGAGATGCTTGTTGAACATATCACGAGCTAATTACTGACCTATTAGACGGTGACTAAGAAAACATAAACATATTTTATAAAGTGACGTCTTGGGAAGAAAATACAGTGTTGTGGAATTCCTATGTACATTTAGTATACCTTTTTATATAGGAACATTTTGGACATAATAAAGATAGTTTTTATATAACGTTCCTATAACATTTTCAATTAAAAGGTACAAGCTACTTCTTGTCAAATTATATAAATATACAATACTTCGAAAAAAAATCAACTGTATTAGGTTACCATTAAAACATGTGTACAAATGACAAATACCTGGTCAAATAATCACAATATAGATACATTTATTAGTATTCGTTTTTTAAAAGTACCTGCGTATCTAGCAGGTACTTTTTAAACTATCTTGTATCTTGTATCTTGTATCTATACTACCCAGATATGATAAAATCGTGATAAAATATTTTAAATTACAACTTATTTTGTTAGGTACTAACACGATTGTACAGTTCTATTTTATTTGAATATGTTATCAGAAATTGTTGTCTTATTAAAAAATTGTTGCTGTAGTATTATTATTTCAAAATTTTCTTGAAAACATTTCATTATTTTTCATGCATTTATGTTTTTATAACCAAATTGGATAAACGTTAAGTAAATACAAAATATTGAGATATATATCGTTTTATACGATTTGAGTTTTGAAAAAGATCGGTTTCGATATAATTATGTAATATTTTAAAGTCTATTCACATCGCTTCAGTATAACCTTATATTTCTACTTTGTGTTAGAAAAGCTTAAATGTTTTGATACAATGTTACCCTGAATGACATCACTTTAGATTAAAAATGAACTTGCGCCACACACAAGATTTGTTAGTAAACAAATGATGATACAAATCCTATTCAATTTCAAAACTAAAATACTATTCTCAAACTCCTGCACTTACGAGGCATTATAAAACAACTACCAACTACATTTTCGGTGGTGATATAATTCACGTTTCTAATAAACGAGCAAAGACAAACAATAAAGACCACCCTTAGCTTTTGTAATGAACACACTTCAAGAACTCAATATCCCTCCCAACTTCTTCTCTCAAGGCTAGCCTCTTACGATACAACTTCTCCGTCCACAGTCAACAGAAAACAAGACTTGCTGAGAAAGAAACGTTTAACTACTTCACACCAAAGTGTGATAACATAATGTGTTTGTCGTAAAGGTGCGATTACCAACACGCAATTCAGTTTCTCGGTATTTATATATTCTAGTCAGTATTTTAATTTTAACGAAGTGTGAGTAAGAGAATCCTTGAGAAAATCTGCAAGGTCATATTAATATACCTGTTTAGTGTACGATTAATACCTGAGAATCAGTGCTTAGCCATTTGATAAAGTCAACGGAAGACAAAGTATATTAAAGATGACAATTTTTAGTAACCATTTTTTTTTACAAATCGTTGCGTCAGAACTTATTTGTTCAATAGACCATTTCACTTTTTTTTAGTAAGATGTAAAAATTTGCTTATTGATGCTAGTTTGTTCTATATCCACTGCATTTGGTCCATATTTACCAACATTGCTATGGTAAACTAGAGGTAGGTTTGTTCAATATACCAGCCTGATACGTAGTTCAGGTTTTAGATTTTTATTTACCTAAATTAACAAAATGGTCTATCAGAACTTCAAGCCTTATTTTCTTCAACTAGCAAAAGTGGTCTATTGAACAAAATAAGTTCTAAGGCGACGAAATGTCTACGTCTTCGTAATCGTAGGTACTTTTATAAGTCAAGTTGTACACGTTGTACACATTGGAAAAATGGCAATTTGTGTTTGATATGAAACACGCCAGATATTGCCCCCCCCCCCCCCTCCCTCCAATCTCACTTAGACCTCTTTCGCTTTCATTTTTCATTTCATTTCTCGTTTTATTTCCCCCGTTTTCCTGCTAGATTTATAAATTTGTTCCACTTCTTTCAAATGTAGCTTTCGTACGACTACACATTTATCTTTTGTTTGACAAATTTTCTCGCAACGACTTTCTTATTGCTGCAATTTCAGAAACTATCACTTAACTTAGATTTGTCTTTATATTATATCGCTCAAATTTCTGCAAATCACCAAAAAAAACTGATATATCAACGTTCTCAAAATATTATAATAATCAAAATGTCTGAAAATTATGATTTGTGATGTTTATTTTGGCAAAAATAATCGAGAAAACGATTGTGTGATCACAATGTATGAAGATGAGAAACTCATGAAACATTAAAGTCAAAGCCTAGATTTTATAATGGATACATGACTTACTGATTACTCAATAAACGCCATATTGCCCACGACAACCACCCTGACAACAAAAAACAATCAACATTTTTGTGGAGCTTACCTCTTCATGTTTGCCATGTTTTACCTATGTAATATATACATTATTTAATTATCACTGTTTCTATCATCATCGTTACAATCAATATTTCTAAAATAAGTAGTGATAAAACAGGAATAATAAAAAACGGCCCAGAGGCTTGGCCTCGGGCGTTTATTTTTTATCTTTGTACAAATTGATACGTAAAGCAAACCATTTAATTTCTGTTTTTAAGAAAAAGTGACAAATTTAGCATAGTATAAACATGCCAGTTATTCGTTGGGGTGGGGGGGGGGGGGGGGGGGCTGGTGACAACTGACAACAATATTTCCTTTTCTGGGCACGGTTAACCAAATATATTTTTTTGGGGGGTTAGCATATCGCCATTTATTCATCCACCAATTCGATCACAGCCAGAGCAACAAGAATGTTTGATGACATGTTCTTTCGACATAGTCAGCCACGAAAACAAGTACGACCTTCCACTTCTAAACTACCGAGGTGTAAATAGATCCAAGTGTAGTAATTAAGATTCCGGCACCAACCACGAGTGCATTCACTAGTTTGCGAGACATCCGTCTTACGTCACCGGAAACAGAGTAGGGCACTTCCGGTCGCGAGCAGGATTCTTCCATTTCAGTGATTCCATTACCGTGGCAACCATGTAGAGAAGAAGAAGAAGACTAGTTGATTGACTAAGCCAATCTTGTGTCGCATACTAGGTTTCCGTGCTGCTCAGACGTAGAATACGAGCTTTAAGGTGAATACCTAGTCCAAAATATAATTTCAAAATAATTAACTAAATGTGTGAAAAGTTGGCGGAATGAAAGAGAATCTATAAATAAAAGTGCAGAATTTTTGTTCGGTTGTTTTTGAACGGAACATAAACTCAGAATGCGTAATTATTTTTTAATTTCTACATTACAGTCATCTATAGTTCAAAATTAAATTTTGAGGGTGTTTTTTTTTATAAATTGTTTCTATACACTGTATTTTAAAAACGATCTTAAGGGGAAATGGTTTTCCCGAGTATCTTGCGCGATGTACGATATTTTTTTATAGGCGTTACAAAGTTTGTAATTTGTACTTGCAAGTAAAAAAGATCGTTCAACGCAAGTTACTAAGAATACCAATTCCCCTTATGATTAGTAGGCCTAAGTAAAGTTGTGTAAAAACATCAAATAACAAAACGCTGCCCAAAATTTGATTTTGAACTAGACGACTTGAGTTAGAAAATTCGATTAAATTGTTAATTCTGAGTTATATCTCGTCCAAAAAACTTCAAAAGGTTTTGTTCCCCTATCTTTCCGTCAACTTTTCAGGCATCTCTAGTACAATCTTTTGAAATCATATTTATAGGTATAGGGATTCTCCTTGAAATAACATCTTCGACAATTCTGGGTGAGGTGTTGTCCAAGTTTAAAATCAGTCTAAAATCGATGCGGGGATTGGGTCCTAGAGTTTGAAAGGTATTCTTGGCTAATCAGCGGTGTCGAATTTCAAATACCCATCGCTGATTGGCTACAATTCATCAGTCGACGCCGACAGCTTCGGCAAGGTTTCTTTGGAACGACTATTATAAAGTATGTGTTGGGAAACACATTAAATTAACATATACACACACAAGATTACACCTGAAATGCACGTCGTTAATGGACATCCATATACAACTGTAATTACATGTGAGTGCGTGTGTTTATACTGTTTCTCCGCGCGTGTGCGTGCGTGTGCGTGTGTGAGTGAGTGTGAGTCTACTTGTGTGTTATCGTCAGAGGAAGCTCATGCGTAACGCGTGATACTCTGATTCGGGAGGTCACTGGTTCGAATCCTACTATTGAGCGAATGTTTTTATTGGTCGTTATGAAATTCTCTTGACAATTACCCTAAACTCTAATTTCCTAGTTAGTCTTCGAGGGTCACACCGGTTTAAAGTGATGTTTGCCCTATAGCGGGAATGGGCATGGCATCCTTTACGAAAAGTTTTTTATGCGTGGTGTGTATGCGTGTGTGGGTGTGATGTTTGTATCCGGAGAAAAAAGGTCCGATGGAGCGCTAGTGAGCAATCAGCTGTTTAGCAAGATGGCCGGGTAAAAGGGGATAGCTGCCGTCCACACATTTCTCTATGGTCCACACGCTTGGCTAACATTGCATGGACCCAATCTTGAAACCTACTTTTTCTGTTGAAAACGTCCAGTTACATAATAGAAAATGATTCAGAACTATAGGTTGATACCTTGTGGTATAGTTAAAGTTTAAACATAATGAAAATCTGTAAAGAATAAGTGATTTTATATAGGGTACGTTCTTCTCACGTACTGCGCATTTCAAATTACTAGCGCCTATGATTTGTTTGCCCTAAATCTAAAACAAAGACCATCAATTACTAATCCCAGAGTATAAAATATCCATGTAGTATAATATGCTAATGCAAGCGTGGACTAGTAATTTGACAAAATGTTAATGGCCTAGAGCTGTGATAAACTGAGAGAACAGCGCGGAAAATTGACGGCCGCCTAGCTTGGCCTAGGGCCTAGGCCTACTGCTTGCCAGTTTCAACCATCCCTAGGTGTCAAATGAGTCGATGACTCGGCTAGAAGAAAACTAATAATTTTTGTTACTAAATATAAATTTAGAAAATAATTAACCAGTCTGTATCCCAAAACTATCAATTTATTTCAATAAATTGGATAGGCTCCGTCAGCTGTGTTGTCTAGGCGTGTTGATCTCGCATTTACAGCCAAGTCGCCTAGCCTAGGGCCTAGCAGACGTGCAAAACTCTGGCTTAAATAATAATATTCTGGCCAGACTTAATTTCGTATGTAGGCCATCACACCCTTTCGAGCTTCTTATATTATTATTTAATGAAGAGCCTACACGAAATAATAAACATGTATAGGCCCTAGGCCTAGGCCCTAGGCCTACTTTGACACCGCACCAAAGCAAATCTATAGGCCTAAAAATCTCGCGTGAACGGAGCTGACAAAGGCATTTAAATGTGCAAAACGAAGGGCGATATGAGGTTGAATCCATTTTTTCAAACATCTGGTGTAATTTGCTTACATATAAAACACAGACATTAATCGGTAGTGTAATCGGCTAGATAAAATAATGTCCCCAAATATATGCTTCATTAAAAGAACCTGTCAACATTCACGCCGAGACCCAAAAGTCAAGTTTAGATAATACCTTTCAGGTAGTTTTGTATGAGTAAATGGTTGAAATGGATGAAATCTATTTGTTACTGTATTTTATTGCTTTCAAATTGCAATTTTGGTGAATTAAATATACAATCATAATATTTCTTAGTATTTTCGTAGACTGACGCGATTCACAATGCGTTTTCCTATCAGGTGGGCGTACCTATCCCCGATTCTCTAGTTCCTCACTCGCGCGCCAGAGAGCCATACTGTTCCTTGTTTCCTCGGATAAAACCCTCGCTCATACCTGCGTTTTGTAAACATAATGTTTAGCTGCATGGTCAGTTCAAATCGTTGCAGTACTGTTCCAATCTATTAAAATCTAAAATGCACCAACAATCCAGATGTTATGAAGTTAACCGTCTCGGTAGCTTTATCCAGCCGGCAAATGGGAGACCGGGGTTTGTAAACCGGCTGAGATGAATTTTGTAATTTCTCGATTGGTTTGTATTATGTATTTGTGTTTGTAAGTACACACATCTGTAAAGTTGTGTGCGCGTGTTCATATGTGTTATGAATTGTGTGTATGTGAGCGCGCTAGTGTGCTTGAAAGTACATGTGTATATGTGTGTGGACGTGTACATGATTAGTGTATGCATGTAGACCTATATGTCTGCGCTCTAATGCATGTGTAAATGTGAGTGGTTGTGTACATAAGTGTGTAGGTCTGTGCGTGTGCTCGTGTATATGCCTATGTGTGCGCGCTAGTGCTTGCAAGTACTTGTATAAATGTGAGTGGGCGTGTGTGTGCGCGTGTAAATGCACGAAGTTACTTCACACCCCGGGGTCCGGGCACCCTCCAAACTTCACTGAAACCGCGACGTAAGCCTCGGAGTTAAGATCTTGTAATGAGATCCTAGGTTCAAGCGTAATTTTAATGGGATTCCAGTGTTTAAGCTTAGTTTTGATGTTTTGCCAAAGTTGTTAATTCGGTTTACACCTTGGAAGTTCTGTACCATCCGCTTAGTTCGATCCTCGCATCACTTTAACGACGCCGCGTCTTTCAATACCCTCGACGATGAGTGTGGTTTGAGAGACGGAATAATTCGACGAATGTGTGGAAATACGCGTAGTTTCAAAGTATGTGATGTCGGATTGGTTAAGAGTATTCTGAAATGGATTCTACCTATGCTTATACAATGTTAACTGGCATCGTAATATATCCACTTGTAGACCAAGGATATTTACAAATATTTCCCCTTACTAACTGCGAAGCAATGCTAAGTGCGTATATATTACCTTTTATATAACTCTTTCCTCCCCTCCCCCCCCCTCCCAATATATAATTTGCCAAAAAATATACTTTTTTTTACCTGTTGGGATATGATTAGTTTAAAACCATATGCGCTTCGTTTTTGTTTACGATTTTCAAATAAACAGTTTGTTTTGAAATCGGTTCAGTGACTCCCCCCCCCCCCCAAAAAAAAAAAATACGAATTTTTTATATGTGCCATTTGGGGAGATGTGGAGAGAGTTAGTTGAAAAGTAATCCCGGGCCGCATTTAGCATTGCCCTAAAGTTTGTTAGGCAAAAAACTAGCAAATACCCTTGGTCTAGAAAAGGAGATAATTACTATACCTGTTAACGTCGCAGAATTCACTTCCGCAGACGCTTAAAACTTTTGGAGGTTCTTCCTTGAATCTTACACCGTCGGAATCAATAACGATTTAAAGACAAAGAACGTATAACTCACCGAGTAGCTTTTCGAGTCGTTGTTTACAATCTCCAGCATGTTGCTTGGCCTTGAGTTTCTGCCAGCTGAAAAAAACAATGAGATTTTTTAAATAAATAAAGTGGTTATAACAGGAAGATAAACTTCATCTCAACACCAACACGCACTTCTCTCCTTTTAGACGTATTCTCTGCAAGAGAGTTGCATAATTGGCAAGAATAAATGTACTGTAATACGTCATTTTAATCAAATCGCACTTTATAAATCGTTTTCTCTTATTAAACAATTTCCCCCAAGGTGGTTCAATTTTTGCTTTTCCTGCACACAAAAGTTGTGGTATTAGTAAATTGTATAATACACTTTTAAATGAAATCATCTTTAACTGCACGTCCTTAATCACCACTATCCACATAGCCAGGATTTAATGTGGATGGATGGTTTTATTCTGAAAAAAATTGCCTTCTATTTTTTATCCTAGAAATTTAAAACTGTATGATGTCGTTAACAATAATATGCGCAATTGAGTACGGATATTATATATTTAATTTTATTTAGTTTTTGATATATTTAGTTGCTTAATGACTATTAATGTACTAAGAATATAGATGGTGATAGAATATGACGATGAAGGACGATTACAAAAATCCCACGTCTTATGTGGTATCCGAACCCACGTCCTCGTAGAGCCATACACTTCGGACAAGCACCCTAATCGTATGGGCCACCCTGAAGACTATCTGTCAAAGAACATTTTCATAATATTTCCTAGTATTTTATAACTGACCGTAAATATGCCACAGAATGTACAATATTTGCAGAAATTTGTCAAGCTAATATGTAGGGTAGGAGATATTTCAACTTGTCTCCATAAAATATGTGGCCACATTACATAAGCACCTATAAATCTCACAAGTGTAATTTAACATGCACACCAAAAAAATGTACAGATTTATATAACATTATTTTGAAATTATGAAATGTTGTCTAAAATAGCCATGCGCGTATCCTTCTTGAAGCTAAATATTTATGATTCAAAATTAGAGTTCAAAATAATATAATGCAAAGTGAATAGGACGTTAAACATTTTTGATTCAAAATTAGAGTTCAAAATATGATGAATGTGTAAGGAAATTCACTGAATTTAGTTTACATTGTAAACAACATTGAAAACAAAAGTTGTCCCTAGCTCATCTAGCTCGATATTTACAAAAAGAACTGAAGCCAGCGCGTAGTAATATCTCCGATCCCATGTTATATCTCACGCAACAGTTTCATATAGGTCAGAGTGTTTCTACGTGAGAAGTCTGCCATTCCCACCACCATCACGTCGAGCCGTCACATTGAGCGTCTCATCCATCCTAGCACGTCACAATGCACGCCGAGTATTCCTGTATGGGGATTAGGGAGGAGTGGATTGAAAAGTTGTGTAGGGCCTGTTTCCTCTGACACTTACGACTGTGCCTATAATGTATCGTATCGAGAAATAGTTCGATTTTGAGTTCGAAGAGAAATGGTGAATATTCAAATTTTGTGGATTTGTTATTGAAGTTTGCGTCTGTGACAATTGGTTCGCGTATTCTTGAAGGGACGATGATGAATGGTGAACATAGAAGTTATACTATATATTTTTTATGATGAATCCAAGCAATTAAGTTTTATTCCCAATTCCCATACAAAAAGAAAACTACATTTATTTATTATTTATTTATTTAATGTCTACATTCTGTTCAGTTAAAAAACGTAATTTACAAAGGAGGAGAACTAATTAAATCTAATATCACAAGTGCAGACACTACAATGAACTATAGTTAGTAAAGTTTTAAATGGTAACATTACAAACAAAATTATTAATAACTTGATAATTTTGGTAACAAATTCAGAAGGGATATTAAAATTAATTAATGACCCAAGTATAAAAAACGAAACGTAAAGAAAAGAAAAGAAAAGAAAAGAAAAGAAAAGAAAAGAAAAGAAAAGAAAAAAATTGTTACATACAATAAACCATTTTGTTCACCATTAAGATTGTTTTGTATAATATAAATACATAATTAAAGAGTTTATAAAAATTCTAGTTAGTCACAGAGCAATGCCCACTGTATCTTACAGGTGCATCTAGCAGCAGCATCAACACACATATTTCCGTAGAATTTGTTATTAATGGTTGGGGACAGCTTTGCAGGCAAAGCGGTGGACCATCGCTAATATTAAAACCCGCGAAATTACAGTTTTTAGTAATATCTCAATGACGCTGCAAATATCGAAAAAGTGATTAAGGGCAGTAATGTGGTGTCTTCAGAACCACAGCCTGCTTGAAAATGATTAAATGTTCTAGCAAGTTAGTCTTTAATTTGAGATTTAAACTGTTAAAATGTACATTTAAATTATAAAACTTTTTTTATATGTTGCAGATTGTAACAAAATAATAATATTTAATATATTATGTTTAAAAGCTCAAAACGATAAGTTTTTTAAAAATTCAACTCAATACCCCATCTGCGATATAAAACCTAAGTTTATTTTGCAGACGACCCAATTTCTTTCAGACTAGAAAACTCCTCTCCCATTCACCGGAATAAAAGCCTCCAGTGATCGTTCCTGACGACCTCATTATTTATCTCCTTAGTGACTCCAGCCATCACCATCACCACCCATGATCACCACCCACCAAGACCTAATGAACACAGTACAATATAATCGCCAGCATCGTTCCAATCAAACTAGGAGATGCAGTACACCACATTCCCGCGCGCACAATCGAATAATGCAATCTAGATTGAAATAATACCTACACTAGTTCACCTCTTGACACTGGATTTGATTAATGATGCGCGGCATTTTAATGGATCTACCGGTTCTTATGATAGGATTAAGAGGAGACAGGCGTGCTCATTATGCAAAGTTTCAAAATTCTCAATTTCAGTCACATGGGTTACGGGTACAATACATTACATAATTGAGTTAGACTTCAGAAAGGCCTTTTAACCTCACAGTTAAATTAGTTTAGGCTACTTGTGCATTAATTTGTTAAAATGTTTATATCTTTGTGTTCGTATTTGTGTTTTTAACTCTGTGTATTATGCTAGGTTGAGCAGAAAAAGACCACATGGTCTAAAGTTTCGCAAAACATTAAAATAAAGAATCGTTTTATCAATATTACTGTTATCATACTACTTTTTCCATAAATAGATTCTATAACCTTTTTTTTACGTAATTAGAATTTGTAAAAACTGTCCAAAAACCCAAAAAGACTGCATTTTCCACGATACACGATGAAAATGTGCTACGGTGGAGAAGTTTTGTACCCATCGTTAATAATACAAAGTTTTATTTACTTGCAATAAATAATGGCTGATGGAATAGAAACGTGCCGAACATCAATCTGATCCTTCTCCCTCTTAAGTTGAGGACCGGTTGACGAGAGTTTCAAATGTAATGCTTCAAGTTGGTGAACTATGATATGATCGGTATTTCAATGTAAACATTAGCATAATGTAATTACGAGCGTGGTGATACAATATTGTACTGTGTTGACTTGAAGTTAGTTGGACGCACAGTCTAGCGCTAGACAGTTGGTGGGAAGCACGGCCAGCTATAGAGTAATATTGTAGCTGTCAACAAGAACTATGCTGATAACGATGCTAGGTTGTCTACACTACCTGCTAGAAATAGAATCATTACTGCAACCAACTTATACTATCACTAGTTGTCATTCATCCAGATACACAGATACCAGATACTACACAATATAAATTAAAATAAATTTACATAAATAAAAGTAAATTTGTAATGTTTTTGGCACTGCATGAAAATCATGTTTGTGCTATACATTTTTTGATTGTATTTTGTCAAAGTTTTTATGTGCTTTCACATTTACTAAGATTTTTATTTATTTTTTGTTTGAAATGCTTTTTGTTATGTTATTTAATTCATAATACCCCAAAGCTTACATTACACCTCTTGTAGTGCTTGCTTTATTGTTGATTGGTTCTTTTAACAAATAAAATATAATTACTCAATTGAAAATCCTACCTTATTAAACAAAATCAAGGGTTAAGAAAAATAATAGTTAAGCAGCCCCAATTAATATTCTGTCTTCACTATGGCCTTAATTTTCAATTTTTTTTGGTGAATAATATTATTATTTTTAAATACAAAATAATACATGTAAAAATACTGCGTAAAATTGATAATTAATGAAATTGGAAAACTATTCCCGGCTCAATATAGCTTCGGTACTGGAAACGTAGAGTTGTGGACAATAGAGCGCATCCATCAGGGTCCGGACATGAGGTGTCACCCTCGTTGTAATTAATGGTTCCTCGCCGAGTCTCAGATGAAGTGATACCACACTATGTCAATCATCCTCCGAGCTGTCACTACGCATGCGTCAAGCTCTGCTTTAGGTCGGCAAAGAATACCGCGCAGACGTAGGAATCGCTCAGGTTATACCGTGAGAATGTAGCTAGGTAACCGTTGGTCACGCAAGTTAAACAAGTATTAAGAGGAAGGACTACAGAACAATATTAAGAACACCATAATTTCCAGATTTTATAAATATTTTGCAAAACGTTACGCAAAATTTGGAAAGAAAGTTATGCAGTTTCGTTAAACTATTATATCTAGCATAAAAAGATATTCAAATATTATTATCAGTGTTTTTTTTTTAAAACAATAACTGAATAATTTATTAAATTTATTATGTAGGTAAAAAATAGTACCGATGTTAATATTCGTAGAAAAAGTAGGTATGCAGGATAAAGTTATAACGATTAAATCCTGCATGAAAAAACATCCAAATGGTATAATCAGTGGTTTTTACAAGATATCACTTTTTTTTCAATTTGAAGGGTATAGTCACAGATAACAGAGTACACTACGTGAGTACTCTATTATTTGTGGTATAGTTCTAACGAAACTACATAGGACCACTAAGCCACTTTATCGAAGTTGTGATGCTTTTTGGCAAATATTACTAAAATCACATGATTTCGCGTGGTTTTAAAATTGGCGGTAGTTCTTCCTCTTAACAACATAATGTATTCAATTAGGTACTTTACGATGTAAATATCTTCAAACCTGTTTCGAAATAATTATATGTTGTTGAAGGTTATAGTATTTTAGTAAAAATGTATGTTTTGCTAACATAAATCAAATAACGATGTCTTATATCAAAGCGTTAGAGGTGGTAAATCTTCAATTTAAGAGGACGTAGATTCGATACCAGACCTTGGTGTAGTTCTGGCTGTAAATTGATCAAAAATGTATTACTCTTTATAAAAGAATTCTGTAATGTTCCGATACAACAGCTTTTTTACGTTTCCCACCTCACAACCTATACCCATTATCTAATCAGGACACGAGTTGTATAACCATTTCCTACATTAATACGTTACATGTCAAATAAAAACTTTTCTTGATCAAGCAAATAAATAATTAAAAAATTGGGTTTGTATTCACCGATTTACCCCAATACAACAACAAAACATATACCCAAAAATAAACTTGTATGAAGACATTTTTAAACAAAATTTTTGGGGTAATTATATATAAAAGATATTCAGCACAGTAACCTATTATTAGATTTTTTAAGCTTTGTGTTTAACAACTAGCATACTTTAATTAATCATAAAATAATTTGAAATCGGATAGAAAATTGAAACTCAAAATTTTTCATAACTTTATATAATTTTACAATCCTCATTACCTGTTGCCACGTCCAACTCTGCGTTGGGTCGGCATTATAATTTTACAATATAAAATAATTTACTGTCTTTTGACTTTTTAATTTTTTTATATTGCTGAACGTACGAATATTATTCTATGTGAATATGCGATAGCTCTATGCGATCAGAAGCATGGTATCGACAGGCTAACTAAGGGGCAAATTCCTATACATGTATATGCTATACCACAAAACTGTGGTACTTGTTTAGCTCAGAGTAATATACGTTTTGTGCTAAATGTAAAGTAATAGCAATACTATGCAAATGATTGATATACATAATACAAAAACATGACAATTTGTTATTTTTAATCAAACAAGAAATATGAATAATTATCAGATTGTATAATCATGTGCATTTCATGTTTATAACTCATAGGCATGTGAAGAATAATGGAACTAGTGGATACAAGATCTGTCAAGCAAAGCAGGTAATTTATTTCTACGCATCAAGATAATAATATCAACTATTCTACGTTGCAACAAATCATTTTCACAACCTTCATGACTAATTAACACGATTATTTTATTAGCTATATATTTGCATTGTTAATTATTTTATACGCATTATCTTTAAACAATTCTGTGAAATTACTGATTGGTTTAGCTTGATGGTGAAAATAAATCGTAAAACAGTATAGAACAATATCATGGAAATATATCATAAAAACACTGCAGTGTGATTCTATAAGGATACATGAAAATAGCTATGGATATATCAATCGTTATCACCGAAAATAGCATGGCTTACTGCTTGATAACGATTAATATTTAAATATCCATTGCGACGTTCACGATATCCTTATAGAATTGCACTGCTGGGTCGATGAGCCACTAGATAGTTGGGGTACTATAACTATTACTATTCATATTTGTTTGAATCGCAGTCTATTGAATGTCAAATGAATTTGAACTATTTAGTTGAGACAAATAAATACTTTTCTTTACAAAAATTGTATAAACATTTTAAAATACTCATTATGAAATAAATCCATATTCAATTTAATTTCGAAAAAAAAAATGGGAAAGGCATTTGCCTGCACTATTTTGTTGATGCGGATTTAAAATGTTACATATCCACGGACGTTGAAAACAGAAATTGAACTTGTCTTTTTATATTATTTATCTGGTATTCGTATTGGAATCCAAGATGGCCGCGAAATGAACGGACGTCAATACAGAGATGGTTGACGAAATCTTATCTAGACTTTCTTCAAAACGACAAGGATGGAATTATGACGGACCATTCATCTCCCGACTTGTGTGATTGTATCGGTCTCCAGTGAGTTAGTTGCTAAACTAAGTTGGACGTTCCGATGATATCGGTCGATCCTCCCCACCTCCCACCTCCCACCTCCCACCTTCCACCTTCCACCTCCGCCCAGCCACATACTTATTAGGGCTTGTTGTATATTACTAGAGGTCTGTGAAATTGTTTCAAGTAAATAAAATCGAAATAACACCGTTAAATGGTAATTAAATCGTATTTTACCGCTGCCAAATGTTTACAACAAATTAACCCTTGTTTGAGTAATAAAAACATATTTTGCTAATTTCCTTTCACAAAACCATTATTATCTGCACTATTCACTGTTTTTCAATGTTAACTTGCTGATAATTTGAGTGTTTTTTTTATTTAATACGATTTAAAACGAAGAAGACATGCATAAAATTTATTATGTTTTTACAAAAGTCTGCCTGAGCGATCCTATTAGTGAGATAAAAACTGTATAGTATATTGGAACTCCCTCACTGTTTTATGTCGAAATAAAATAAAAACACGTAACACCACATTTTAAATAAAAAAATAAAAAACGATGAAAACCCAACACCATTCACACTGACCTCTACGCTTCATATTGAATGTGAGTTCATTACTCTTGTCGGAAACGTGTCCATTTTCATGTTGAAATATCGTCTAACAATTATTCTGGAACGACGCTCCTACAAGCGTCACTCTTCTGTTTGTCCGTCTGTGCATGTGTCACGTCTCGAGATAGAAAGACGTATACGACATCCGAATAATATGCGTTTTATATTGACATTGGCCTGCAACACGTTTGTGGTGACATTGGAGGTAAGGATTAGGGGTGGCTATAGCCCTCAGAATGTTTGATTATACACTACTTGGCACCACCAATAAAAAGATCGACGAATGGCGAAATATTTTATTTTTGTATTCTACGATCTGTTGATAGCTTCACTGTCTCTTTTGCGTTCTCCCGTACCAGTGTTTCTAGTGTATAACTCTTCCTATTACAGTCATGAGAGTTCGTTTCTCTAGATGGAAACATGTCCCATTTTCTGAAGAAATGTCATTAAAAATAGTTATAACCGAAACACTTTTGAAAACAAAACAACAATAATATAACAGGCAATAAATTGGACAAGCACGGGTCCTTCCTTAAAAGAAGGAGCGAAGCTATATTTAATCAACATGTCGTAAAAATCCAAAATTTTATTGTAGACATACATTTTTTTCTAGCTTTAAAGTTTCCTTGTTTGTGGAAATTACCAACAATAACGAGGGATACAAACATAAGAATATGTTTTTTTCACATATTCAAATCTCGTTGTTGGTGAAGGTGTCGGGTATGTATTTATCAAGTATGAATGACACCCCAATAACACACTTGTCAATTGATGGTCGTGTTTAAAAAATAAAATTTTATGACAGGTAGTAACGTTAAAAATACAAATCATTGGACTTTTCACTGTTATTTACAAATATGTTTTCATTAATTAAAACTAAAATGTTCAATTAAAAAGGTAAGAATAAAAATTTATTTAATTAAACTAAAAAAGAGTTTCTTTCATCACTAGATCAATAGTTGGATGAGCGAAGCGAAGACTTCAATTTCACTGACCCCCAAAAAATTTAGCTCGGGTGTTTTTTTTTTGTCTGTTTGTTCGCTCTCTACCGGGCAAACGGCATATCCGATCTTGATGAAAATTTGACAGGACCTTCGAAATCTCTGAACTTAGAGGTGTATTGTTTTTGGGTACAATCGAAGAAATATTTCTCATGAATATCGTACTTTTACGATTTTTTTCGATTTTTTGTGCGATATTTTCGTGCCATTTGGGCCAATTCTGACCAAACGGGTGGGGCTACAACGTTCATATTGTACATGAACATTAAGGTTATGGTGATGTAGTACCTTTTGAAAGAAAAAGTTGAAAAAGTTAGCCAGAATCTATAGAAATAAAGCTTTTAATATAAGTTTTTTGATTTTTTGTGCGATATTTTCGTGCCATTTGAGCCAATTCTGACCAAACGGGTGGGGCTTCAACGTTCATATTATACATGGACATTATGGTTATGGTGATGTAGTACCCTTTGAAAGAAAAAGTTGGTAAAGTTAGCCAGAATCCATAGAAATAAAGCTTTTAATATAATTAAGTTCTTTACGGTAAATAATAACAAATTGACAAGAAACAATAGAATCTTGACAACAATCACCTACAATGCGTAGGCAGCAAAACAAAGCATTTGCAAAAGTAAAGATATTCCACGCAAACTAAAAACTTTAAAGAAAGCTCATCCATCAACGCGGCGGGACTTTAGCGTTTTCCTAGTTTTATTTCATACACCAACGGTCCAACATGTCAATTTAATCTTCTGTTTTTGGTATCTTTATTTTTATTAATAATTTAATACTGACACACAGCCCTATTTAGGGAAATGTTTTTGTCGTGTCTGTTTTTGTCTTGTTTTATTGTTTGATGAAGACTCTTTAAAGAAGTCAAAACATCACTTTTTAGTTTTATAAAAACATAAAATAACAGTGAAAAGTCCAATGAGGTCGTGTTCAGTACATTTAACACTATTTATTATAATATTTATAAACAATACTATGATAACATCGATGCGACCTGATTGTGAAGTCTACTATACGACTCGGACCATCAGTATGTCAGAAATGTTATGGGGCGGGCCCTATAAAGCTTTCTTTTTGATTGAATACCACCATTTATATAAATTGGTTCGTGTTGTTATTTCCTACCCAAATTGTGATAAAATATCACGAAATGTTCTCTGCACCACGACAGTAATGGGCTGTTATTGGTTAGTTAGGGCTTTGTTATAAATGGAAGCCAATTTGTGGCATATTTCCGAAATGGTTGTTCATTTACAACATAGTTGCACATTAAGAGCGTATGCGGTGACAGAGTGTGAAACCTAGTAAACCATTATTTCGTATTATTACCTTTATAACATTACTGAACATTAGAGTAGTTCTAGGTTACTTACTATACGATACGTTAATGCTTACATAAGATAAACAAAACTCAATTAAAATTAAATATTAAATATGTTTGACCAATTTTTACTCTTTAATTATTCATGTTTTGATAAATTTATAATGTCTCGTAAGTAGATCGTAGGTGAAGTGTAAATCTGTGTGACAAATACGGTAATGAGAGTACACAAAATATTCAGATACTTCATGAACAGATTGTCGAAAAGCAAACATAAATAAAACATAGTATGATCTATAACTTTGACTGAAGTGTCTGTCTGAGTGATGAGATTTTTATTGAATGTCGACAACAATATCATGAATACCAACCGCGACAAAACAGACCGATCAAAAAAATGTCAAGTATGATCTGTTTTGGTGGAGGTGCCAGGTCCGAAATATCCCCTTTCTTGAGTTAGATTAGCCCCGGCCCTCTGACCCTCACGGTCACCAAAAACGTTCTGTATCATTTTCTAAACATTCATGTCAATTCAAATGTCAATCGGAGGCCATTTCTGTTTTTATCGTGCGGCCATGTTCGGTTTTTATCGTGCGACGTAATACATGCACAGACGGACGGGAGGATAGATAGAACAATGCATATAGGAATTCGCTCCTTAAGAGGGACATAGGACACATTTGGCGGTTGGCACATAGCTATTTGCTCGGCCGGTAAGAATCCGACGTATAATCAAGCAAACATGGACAGCGCCACAATCGTAGATTTTCAGTATTGTGTGTTTATCATCCAGGATCAATCCACGAATGTGGTTAATTTTAGACTTTTTAAGAAAATCACGAAAACTGAAAATCAAATTTTCGTAAAAAGTATTTAAAAATAATTTCTTAAAAAGTGTTACTGAAGAGCCCAATGGTTCCGCCTGTTTTACAACCACCCAAAATTGTAAACAACTGTGGTGTCAGTAGGCAGAGCGAACAGAAGTTTGCATAACACGCATGTCCTATATCCTCTTAACAGCAATTGGGTTGTGTGCATGAGTAATAATGTACTTAGCCAAAATAATTTCATTTGACGGATTCTGTCAGTTAGAGGTCAGTTGATTGATTGATTGATTCTTTAATCAGCCCATATCGAGGTGAGAATAAGGTTAGTGATGTTGATGTATATTATCTAATCCATACAACCTTCATTGTGCATATCCACGCCGATATTAAATACAACGTTTGTTAGATACACAATAAAAATTGTGCAATACTCACGACCATATTTTATGATATTTACCTAGAGCATACTGATTCTTAGACACAAAAATAATCAATTTAGTCCGCTTTGGACAAATTTGGCAATATTGTTGTAGGTGCACACACTTGTTAATTTGTGTACTTAATGGAAAAATGGGTGTATTGTCCATAAAATTATTTACTTTAATGTTATCTGGACTATTTCTGATTGATAGAATAATAATAATATATTAGTAGTAGTAATAATAAGTAATTTTTTTTTTTTTTTTTTTTTTTTTTTTATTAATAATAAAGCATAGTATTACACATCATACATATTCTACTTGATTCGATATCCCACAAAGCTTCATCAGAAGCTTGTCTGTGGGCTAATTATAATATACAAAATTACGGACAATGTAAGAGCATAATAATCAATATCAAATTATGTCAGACACATTACATTATACTAAATACTAAATAATCCAATATAATCAATACAATATGTCAATAACCGTAAACACATTGAGCAGTTGCCAAATTATTATCAATTATGAATACATTCAACAAGCACATTTAAAATAGTACATATCACAACTTAATAAATTAGAATATTAGATAAATTTAATACAAAATTAAACGTTATACTAAATTAAACGTCATTAACACAAAATAAATTCTTTTACTTTTAACTAAACTTTACTAATTTTATCTAAAACGTTTAGTACTTTAGGCAATAAATTTGAAACACTGCGGGACACTAGATTTTAACGACCGTTCACCATATTTGTTTACACAAAATGAAACTCGAAAGTTGTTAGCGGCCTTCATTCTTGTGGAGATGTTATGGTCGATTTCGATTTTATACTCATTACTATAATAATAACTTAAGATTAACCTATACGTAAACAACTTATTTACAGGGAGTAAGCCAGTTATTTCGAAAAGTTCATTTGAGGAACACATCTCAGTTATGTGATTAGGAAGGATAGTTTTTAAAATCTTTATCTGCAAGTTGGAAATTTGATTTATGTACACATTTGAGGCATTACCCCAGGCCAACACAGCATAAGAGATGATTGACTCAACTAAAGAAATATAAACCGTTCGCAGTAAGTTGTAAGGGAGAATGTACTTTAAGTGGTATAGTTGTGCTGCACATGGGCGAATCCGATTACATAACTTAATAATATGATTTTCCCACGAAAAGCACTTGTCAATTTCAATACCAAGGTACCCATGGCTATACACTGACTCAATAATTTGTCTACAAGTGCAGTTAATTCCACCATTGCTTAATGTAGCGTTATTGTGCAAACAATCAACTGAATGTGAAACGACTTCAACTAATGAGTTATGGTCAACATTTAATGGACTGGATATGTGGACTATCTTAGTTTTTAATGCATTTACAATCAAACCATCGTCGTGCGTCCATCTCAACAAATTAACGTAATAAAAATAATAATAATAATAATAATAATAATAATAATAATAATAATAAGAATAATAATAATAATATAATAATAATAATAATATAATAAATGACGATTCTTTCCATCCAGAAATATACATAGAAGATTTAAATATGAAGATGAATGTCTGGAATACTAAATCACTTCATGGGAGGTACCCGAAAAGCATCCAGCAGCCAAATATTGACATTGTTAAATCAATAAGATGGATTCACAAAGGAGATTTGTTTGCTGAAACCGAAGGATTTATGTTCGCCATCCAAGATCAGGTTATAAATACCAACAACTATAAAAAATTCATCATCAAATCCAATGACAATGATATGTGTAGAAAATGCAAAAAGTTTACGGAGACAATAGACCATGTTATAGCTGGGTGTCCTTCAATTGCCAACACGTGGTATCTCAGTAGGCATAATCAGGTAGCAAAGATAGTTTATCAACATCTAGGAATGAACGCACATCTACTTGTCAATCCACCTCCTTATTACAAGTATTCTCCTGCACCTGTGATCGAAAATGCAGAATTTATAATGTATTGGGATAAACAGGTTATAACAGACAAAACCATAGAACACAACAAACCGGACATCATTTTATGCGATAAATCTAAACAGAATTACATATCTAATTGACATTGCGATCCCCATGAGTAAAAATATTGAGAACACCGAGAACACTAAGGTGGAAAAATATCAAAATTTAAGTCAAGAAATAACAAGAATTTGGAAAATGAAAACTGTTACTGTCGTGCCTATCGTGATCTCAGCCACTGGAGTCATACCATCTTCCCTCTCTGCCAGCCTACAATGCCTGGGTCTGTCTCCAAATCTCTACATCAGCATGCAGAAAGCAGTCATCCTTCAAACGTGCCACATAGTCAGAAGATTTTTGCAGTAATCACTCTCTTTCTCTCTCTCTCTCTCTCTCTCTCTCTCTCTCTCTCTCTCTCTCTCTCTCTCTCTTAAAAGATTTTGCCATACAATTGCTTGTTTTATAGATAGAAACTTTTATTGATTTTGTTATCACACTCATCTTTATTATTATTTTGTTAATTAGATTAATTTGTCTACAGTAATATGTGTACTATACTTATGTTTTCACGCTGTTATAATGTAAACTTTTGTTGGGCTTGGGCCTCACCCCGCCTTGTGTATACCAGGACGCAAATGTACCTGAGATTGTTTGAACAATAAAGAACCACTATAATAATAATAAGTAATAATAATAATTATAGTATAATAATAATAATAGAATTGATCGACATTTCGGTCAGCGCAACGGGCGGGACGTTGATTCGGATGCCCCGAGTTCGATACAAGCCTAAAGCAATCCTCACTGAACATTTTTAAGGTTTACTTCAGTATAATTGATGCAAATGAAATAATTAATTCCTTTTAAACAGCCCTTGGGTATTACCCATATAGTTACACCTGAAGTGTCTTGAGTCCCAGGAGAACTTAAATAATTTAGATTTTTCGGAGCTTAATTCTCTGTTGTAATCTGAGATGCAAACAAATAAGTACATTCCTCAGCAATATTGATTTCTCTTCCCCAGTGCACCTGCTAACGAAGCGTGTTATAGTGATCATGTCAGTGAGCCCGAGACACCCATAACCTTTATTTCACATACTATATTCCAGTATAGCTTTGTTACTCGGGTGAATTATTGCCATTGACAGCTGTACATACATCTATCACATGCGATGGACGGGGCTTTGAAGGAGTTGATACATCACTTGTAACGAGGTTTGGCAGGTTGTTACGTCGTTAGTGCAATTTGTGGTGTGTCAATCAAATCGCACGATTCCATTAAAAAATTAAATGGGTTTAGTATAGTTTATTTCAGTATTGATGCATACATTGTACACTATAGATTAAGTTACAAATGTATTGCAGTAACAGAAATAAAAACAATACACAATGACGTTTACACCTAAATATGAACTAAAATAATTAAAACATTCATAAAACAAAAAAGCATTCATTAAGACAAAGGGAAATCAATGTTTTAGGCTACTTCAAACTTTAATGACTAAGATTTTTTTTAAATGTGGGAGCTTGTTGTAGGCTAGAGTATGCAAGACTAGGAAAAGAACTTTGCAGCAAGGTGTTGGGCGTAACAAGGGTTATCATCAATGTTGAGGAAGAGATGAATGTGGGTCATTACGTGTTACAAAAGAGAGACATCAGAGACCAAAGTGGCAAATTACTATTTTTTTTTTATAAAACATACGTTACAAAACTTAAGAGGAGGGGTTTAGGAATTCCTTAAGGGGAGACAACAATAAGTGTATGAGACTCTTTTAATGAATAGAAACAAGGTATCAGGGAATAATTGTTTGGTTATGATAATATGTTTGAAAAATAACCTTAACTTAACATTTATTGATAAAAACAGACTCTTATGCCGGAAGATATATTGAATAAAAAACACCACATGAACATAAACCACGAAAATTACAAAAAAATACACATTTAAAAAACTGCGACAGTAAATGTACGCTCTTGTTTTCGAATTTATGAAAATGGTTACTGTTCCCGTGGTGTTATTTATTGACATTAACTTATTACAAGTCAATCAATTGTGTTGTATTTTGTTCGAGAGGAGAATTATAATACAATATTTTATGGAAAAATTGGGGAGTAAAAATGATAGTAATAAGATGATGACACGGATATATACGCTTGAGATGTATTCTTTACTCAGGAAGTCACATTACTTGATATAATCTCATCCACCCTCCCCCCTTCCCCCGATACCACGGTATGATTTTCCGTGATGAAAGTATTAAGATATTCCAAGGGCTTCAATTTTCAGATTGCTACTTCAAAGCGATGGTTCAAATCCTAATTTAATAAGATGATTTTAATAATCCTCAGCATCATCTACATCGTGCGCAAAGCATTATGGGAATCGTGCTCTGCTTGGGTGTGTGGTAGACTGCGTTTCACACACAGTCTACCACACACACAGATATGGCAGCCAGCACCTTCGCTAGCAGCATTATGCGCAATATAGTGACGCGATTTTGAAAACGGTCTATTTGATGGCCTTACAAAGCCTACAACTACCCCCCACATTTTTTTTAAAATCAAAAGATTGATATAAAAATTGTTTTCATGTTTCACTTCAACTTTCTTGTATTATGAGTTGGCATATTTTTTATTATTTTGTTTTGCCGTAAGTGCAAAGTATTAAGTTTATTTTCCACACATTTACTATGTATATTTGTCGGTGGACTACAATAAAATAAAATAAAATAAGATCCATGTATTATTTGAAAACATATCATTTGTTTCAGCGAGAAATTTGTAGACCATCGAAAACCCCACACAAACATATTTCACGTTAAGTATCTTCTAACAAAATACTTATTTTCTCTTTATTACTCATCTTGGCGAAGAGGTGTGTAAAAAGACCTAAAGTTCAGACAGCTAGACGTACTGCGATATAAATGGGTTCGTTGCCGGCGTCTGCTTGTATACGAATATTTTCTCATTTCCAGTAACATTTTCCTTGTTTGTTCGTTCTTTTAGCTGTAAGTCCAACACATCCCACGCTGGAAACTACTGCGCTATTCTCTCTATGGAAAAGTAAAATAGTGCTGCGAATATGTTTAATGGATATTTCTTATCACGTGTTGCTATGGTTACGTTCAACCTTGTTTCTTTTCACACGCTTCTTGCGTTTGAAAGATAGGCAGCCCATTGCGAGATAGATTATTTTTATCTTTAGTAATGAGGAAAACTTGTGTTTTGAAGATCACATTATATTGTAATTTATAAAATGTATACTATTTGACCATATAAGTTAAAAGTAAAAATATATAACGTGTGATAAGCCTTTATATTAAGGTGAATCCACTGCTAATTACATTTTCTTAACTAACAAAAAGGGATAATTTACGGAATTGGATTGATACATGGTGATTGAGGCAGTAGAACTACTTTAAGTTTTATTCACTGATGAATTTCAGTTGGTGCAATGCAAAATGTACCTTGCATCACTTCAAACCTCGGGTAGGTAAAGTTCAAATTTGATGGTTGGGTATATGCGCAATCAAAATGTGTATTTCTAGAGTATGTAATTACCAAGCCAAAATGAGGGATTTTGTATTGACAATAATAAAATTATAACAACAAAACAAAAACAAAAAGAAAACAACAACAAAATTAAAATTTAAAGTAACTATAATTTTTTTCTTTGAAGAGGTTGGTTAATAAAAAATGATGAAGTAAAATCCTTTGGTGGAAGATTAATTAGTAAAAAAAAAAGTAGTGTAAGTCGTACTTAAAAAAATAAGGAAGACGAAATAAGGTAATACACAATTTAGATTATTTTAGTCATTAAAAACTTCATCAAGAACTTAACAACGAACTATTTTGCTGTTGGTTCAGGGTTTCTTATTTCATAAACTATAGCAAATCTTTAAGTAGGGCAAGATTATCATTCTTAACACACATCAGCACTTCGGCACGTCACATATTTATATTTTTGCTTTATTTATACAGCAAAAAAGTTATTGCAGAAAACTTTAAAACTAGCATCTGGAGATCCAAGCGATAAACATTTAACGATCCAGAGATCTATATAGATCCATAGATCGCACTTCAAAGCTCGTTTGTCGCGAAAAGTGTGCCATTAGACGCGAGTGTATTTATTTATTTATTTACTTATTTAGCGCCTATCAATTTCCAGATACTCAAGTCTTATTTTAGTTAACGAATGACCTAGAATTCTTCTCGCGTTTCTACTTCGTCCAATTCCGTTAAAATCTTAGTCGCATTTCTTGTCAATCGACGAGTAAATGAAAATATAAATCTGTCTCGAAGTCCAATTTACGTTTTTCGATGGAGTGAATGTGATTAAGTTAGAAGTAAGTAGGTCAATACTATGATATTCACACGCTGATGGAAGGAATGTGTTCAAAGTTGACAAAGAGAATAAATTTGAAGGGGATTGGAAGAATTCCTTTTCAACTGAGCATGCAATAGGTGTCAGAAACACAACAAATCCGGGTTCCCGAAATAGGAGGAGAAGCTACTTACTAAACAGATTGTCGAAAAGAAAACACGAATACAATCCTAACTAATTCTTTAAATCTTTTGGTGGAGGTGCCGGGTACAAAATAATTATATTTTAAACATTCTAGCCCCGTTCTTCTCACCACAAGAGCCCCCAAATACATAAGGTGTCACCAATTTTTAAAGGGCAATGTCAACCAAAAAAGAACGTGTTTATGTTCAGTTTTTATCTTGGGACGTAACACTGGCACACACGAAACGACGGAGAGAGAAGTGATGAAAATAGGAGAGCTTCGCTCCCTAATAACAAATAAGTCGGTCCATACTATGGTTACCACAGGGACGGAATGTATGTGTGAGGTTGACAAAGAAGATACATGTTTTAGGGGAACTGAGAAACCAATACAAGTCAGAAATGCGAAATCCACACAGAGTATATATTTTCAGGACATTTGGCAGTAGTATGTATTTGATATGTTTCAATTTACATGTGATTAAAAAGTGTATAATATGCAAGAATGCACTTTATAATAATTGGTGAAGCCTCGTAAAATTATCTGCTACTGGATTCCCGTTTTTATTGCATTGTTTGCAAATTAAATATGAAAGGTCAAGAAGGCATTTAAAACAATTAATGGTTTAAGGTTTATGGAATGTATATTAATTTATATTTTATTATTATTTGCACATTGTTTAGTTAGATGTATTGATTTCATTTGTACGTCAATATTAATTAAATTATAAAATTAACTTTAGGCACACAAATAAATAAGACTGATTTTCTATTCAATACAATAATACAGCTTCTGTTACAAAAGAAAAAAAAATTATAATAATAATGAGAAATTTTTTTCGATGGCTAAATATTAAAATTCAAGCAGGGGATGTTTATTGAAAACCGCGCATTTAATTTATGGCTGAGCCAAACCCTAATTTAAATTACTTTCGATAAAAATTGAAGGTTAACTTTATCTAAACCGGATCAAGTCACCGAGGTGTAACGAGGAAATTGATATTTCTGATTCCAACTAGATAAACTGATTATGCGACATCTCGGATGTGATGCGAGTGATATATGATATCGTCCTTGTCAATGCTTATCTTCTGGCTAACTGGCTGGATTATCAGGGCTAACGCGTTTATCGGGTTGAGGAAGTAAAATTTAAAAAGAGCTGATAGTAAGTTCGTAACGCGGAAATATAAAAAGTTGAATGTATGCCGTAATTGAATTATCCACATTTCTACATGGTTCTTATATGGGTCATGCAAGCCACATTTTCATCTTAGGATCAACCGAAACGAAAAACACTGAATTCTTGTATAGTAATAAAGCGAGAGGATTGAAACCTGCATATTCATTTATGATATTTATTTGATTTGATTAAAACCTAATGACATGTATACTATCAACCAAAAGTAAATCAAGGGGTATATAGTCGTATATAGGGGTTTGCGCTTAGCCGAAATTTCGGTCGGCTAGGATATTTGGGGGCTGACCCGACAGTCAGAAAAGGGTAACCGTTTTTTGGATATATTTTTAGGGGGATGGTGGAGGTGCCGGTACAGGATTTACATGCTTTATTGGTGAAGGTGCTGGTCCAGAACATTTTTATTGTATTTTTTCCTTTTTGAATGGCATTTTGTATAAAGCTAAATTTATACAATGCATAAACAAACGAAATTAATGAAAAAATTAAGGAATAAAAAATGAATATGCAAAAATTATAATTCTTCACAAATGAAAATAATATAAATTGTAATGCGTTTTAAGGTACCTTTTTTCCTCACTTCGCCTAAAACCGGAGCAGTTTTAGTATCGAACTCGTAACCCTAACCCACAGTCTAGTTAGTACTCACTGTTAACTTCTGCGCGAGAGTGTAATATTACACATATACCAAACCATGTTACACTCGTCAGAAGTGAACAAGGGCAATGTTTCACCTGACACCACCGACACTCATGGCAAATTAGGATTTGCTCTAAGAACACTTTAAAAGTCACACCAATCTAGCAAATTCACAAAGCTAGACGACGGCTGCTTATCATGTCCTAGAAACTGGTCCAAATTGTTTCAACACTAGAATAAGCATGCCTCGGTTAGAAATTTGAGAATCATTCATTTCCATATTAACCACACAACATCCCATGTTAACCATAAATTCCCTATCTACACTAAATCGCGCAACTTTTCCACGCCTAGACTTTCGAAAATATCTCTGAATTATCAATGAGGATCGAAAGATTACCAAATAAATAACGTAGGCTGTTTACAGCTCTTCTCTGAATATTTTAACGATATTTTGTCGTGTTTTTGAGAGTGAGTTGACAGGTTTTCACACTCTAAGCTTCCGCTTAAGTAATGTATGCGAGAGGTTCATTTCATCAATATCACACGCTTTTAAGTTTATAACACAACTAGTCAATGTTTACGATATATCGGAAAATTGGTTCTGTCTCACTGTCTGTGGTTGTTTGGTTTCAATTTATTTTATGTCAAATTCATTTTCTTTTAGAAAGACTTGTCTGCAAAGCGAAGCAAAATCGACGCTTAAACTATCAGCAAATCTGAGTAATCGTGCAATACATTTCTGCTTCAGTTTCTATAAAATAACTTTTATTTTATTATAAAAGTGGCATTTGAAGAGGCCAGAGATAGATTTATTGGACGTGGAAAGAAAACAAATACAAAAGAATACTGAGTGGTATTGAAAAGAGTAACAATTCCTACCATAATCTCAATAAATGATCTAAGATATACCAAGGACTGGTTACAGGAAACTTCAAAATATAATAGATAGTCGTCTTTATATTTATTTTACGAAATATTTAGAAAAGTTCTTTGTCAAAATAATAACAAATTATACATAAGTAGAAAAGAGGTTTGCTAATGACAAGGATCAAAAGCATAATATTTCCCCCGAAAAGGTTTCCATGTGCCGATTGAAAAATGTATTTATTTTTGATCGGAAAATAATCATTTAAAATATAAATTCTCCTTCTTACTTTGATTTTACACAAAACGCTTTATTCGTCCTGGAAATACTCAAAAACTTATTCGCGAATAAAATTTAAAACATTCTAACGTTGATTCATTACTGTGAATCCAAAAGTAAAATTTCAGATTGGTTTAGATTACATAGAGTTCTGTAAAACACCATCTTTAACCTTTATCACATATGTTATACTTCATGGCTGAATAATGTAGGAAGCACTCTCTTACGATTTCTCCCGTGAATTATGCAGAACAATTCATAATAGGAGATAAATTAGGATCCACTTGCTAATCATTATGTATTACAATGTACTTTAGCAAGAAACACGCATCATAGGATCGTTCAAGTCCATGATACACGGAACACAATGTGTTACATAGAGTTACACGATAAACAACATGCAATATGTAACAAGTTTGGTCATAAACCTAAACTTTAAAAAAAAATTGTAGGGACGACGCTGTAAGGTGTGTGCCCCTACTATTTCGGTGACTAACTAGGTTATAGGTAGAGATACGTATTTTTAGCGTCTTAGGTTTTTGATGCTTATTTGGTGAACAAATATTTTGTAAAATGATTCAGATTGCTAATTTTGCCAAAAATGATGTTTTTCAATACCCGTAGAAAACTAGTTTAGCAATGTATTCTAACTTTTTTTGTAGCTATATTGAATTGAAATGTTCCTTTAATTCATCATTAACCATTAGAAGTGTAAGAAACACCCTTCATTTAGGGTTTTGGTAAAAAGGAAAAAATAGATGTTACAAAATTCTAAATTGAAAAAAATTATTGCTAAATATTCTAAATTTAAATGCTAAAAAAACGTGTCTCTAGTTATAACGTTTGAAGGGTTGTCGGGAAAAGGATGTCCGAGGGATGTGTGCGTTAATGACTAAGGAAAACCTCAGGAAAAACCTACAGTCAGGATTGCCGGTCTCGACGGGATTCGAACCCATGACCTCCCGAATCAGAGTCTTGGTGCAACACTGTCGGTAGTTGGATACCAGATAAACTCTTACACGTGCTTCTGTTTAATGTGCGTCTGTTGATTGTCTGTGTCACTCTTCAATACGTCATTTGCTTTTCCGTGTTGGTTATCACAGCGCGTTGATTAATAATCTACGTCACTCAACGTCATTTCACCGAGCCACCCACTTCAGGGTTGCACCCACGTGAATGATGGTGTACTCCACTTTACTCCAAACTAACACACACAAAACTATTATTCGTTTAATTACGTTTTAAGACTGTTGGCTAAGCTCGAGAAAACCAGGCTTTGACGCAGAACGCAGAGGTAAAGTCAGGATCTCTTGGAAGCTCTATCATTTGTCCTATCGGGTTGTGGTTTGCACCAAAATGTTAAGTAAAAATGTGTAATAGTTGGTATCAAGGTACATTTTCCAAATACTGCTCACTTTTCTTACTAACTGACCGTAAATATGACACCAAACTGTTGATTTGAAGTAAATCCCAATTTTGTGTAAGAGACAATTATTTGAAATTTCAAAATCGGCTTTGATAGAGACAAGCGTTCATCCTTTGTGAACAGCCTCCCAAATAAACAGATTTTTTGGATAAAAATTAAAGGTCAAAAAGCGGAACGTTCTGTATGTGAAATTAGCTGGATTTGGCGATCGAGCGGTTTTTTAAATGGGCATTTAACATTGTAAAAAAAATTGGTTAGAGCTTGGCAAACAGTCTTTAGGTTATAAATATAAATCATTGGACTTTTTCACTGTTAGTTAACAAAATATTTATTTAAATGTGATATTTTGATTTCTTTCCAGAAATCTTTATCAAACAAAATTAACAATTAAAAAACCACAACAGAAAAAAATTTAAATTAACAAAAAAGTTTATTGTGAATAAAAATAAAAAACAAAAAAAAAACAGAACATTAAATTGACATGTTGAACAGTAACTGATATATGAAATAAAGCTATTGATCTAGTGATGAAATTACTACTACTATCTAATTCGTCAGTTTCAATTGCCCAGCGATTCTGACCAAATGGGTGGGGCTACAACGTTCATATTTTACATGGACATTAAGGTAATAGTGATGTAATTCCCTTTAAAAGAAAAAGTTTTAAAACATTTTTTTAAATAATTTTTTCTAAATTTTTAAATTTAATTTATTTATTTTTTAATTAATAAAGTTTAAATTAATTTTGCTGAAAGGCTTCCAAATAAAGGTTTTAAAATAAGCCGTATACAGGCATACAATCAACAAGTTACTATAGTTACGTGACAATAATCGCCTACATTGTTCACAAAAAGCAAGTCTTTGGACCACTATATTTTTTCATTCTTTTGTTAATTGGTAATACCATAGCAATTAAATCGACTTTGATAAAATTATTATATTTTAACAAATAAATTTACAATGGAACTTGAAAAAGTAACGAGATCCCACACATAATAAAAACTTGTGAAAATACAGCCAAACCTTACACACTCAAAAGAAATAAGATCTAAAAAAAGTGCCACGCTCATCTACTTTTCCACATTTGCGCATTCTTAATTCATAAACGTACAGTGTCCCGTAACAACATCTTTGAAAAGCTTGGCAAAATAGAATTTGCATGACCATTACGTTAAAATTAATTAGAAAAAAAGAATTTGAATGAACTATTAAGTTTAAATTAATAGTTGCAAATTCTATTTTGCCAAGCTTTTCAAGGATGTTGTTACGGGACACTGTACATTTATGAATTTAGAATGCGCAAATGTGGAAAAGTAGATGAGCTTGGCACTTTTTTTAGATCTCATTTCTTTTGAGTGTGTAAGGTTTGGCTGTATTTTTACAAGTTTTTGTTATGTGTGGGATAGGATGGACGTTAAAAATAATAATAAAAATAAAATTGTGACATTCATAATATTGATTTGGTTTTTGTGGCCTGGATCCAGGTACCTTAAGTTAGAGATTTAAAACTACACTAAACTAAAGATCTATACCTAAGAATAAGATTTAAAAATAACTTACTCCCAGAGAGTATCTATTTGTTATGCCAGTCGTATTCGACGTCTTGTTAGTACACATGTGTTGGATCGAATTAAGTCGCCCTGTCGATAAAGAGGTCAAATCACTTTGTAATGTATGTAGGGTATAGTTAATGGAAACCAGACACAACCTACATGCGTCAGCGTTAAGCTGAGAGAATTACTGTCAATGCCAGATTGAATCAGAATCAAAGTGCTCAATACGTTCTCAATAATGTTTCGATTTACTCGTCAACAATTCGTTCCCCTTTGTTCAATTAGAAAATTGGTATTTTAGGAATGTTAGTCGTAATTGATATTACTTAAATTAGATTTTAACAAACATTTAATTTTGTCTGGAAGCGATACTTTGCTGCAGCACATAATCATTTTAAATTATTTCTTACTGGAATGCTTTGTATTTAACAGCATTTCTATTTAATTTGTCAAGCTACACTTTTCGAACATTTCTACTGAAATGAATACTTTATTCTCATGATTGTGAAGTAGTTGAGGTAGCGTTTCTAAAAAAGCGTTAACTTTATATTAACTTGTACCGTAACTTTTTACCATTGGTAGCTTTCATCATAACGCAATAAAGATATATACAAACTTTTAGTTTACATCGTCAAGTTTTTAGTTCGTTGTACTGTAGTATTGAATAAAAATGAAAATGAAAATCACGGGAAAGATTACTATTTTCTGCTATTGAATTAAAAACCTACTGAGGATAAATGAAAGGAATTTGAGCAGATACTGTGGTAACAAACCTCGAGGATCAAGGTACATAAAGAATGCTTGTTAAAGATTGCTTAACATTTAACCTTATTTACATTTATATATAATTTCATTTTGTCTGATATTCTTCGAATCACCCTCATATCGCAACGACGTAGGAACATTTTTAAACTAGGAAAACGCTTAAGTCCCGCCGCGTTGTTGGATGAGCGTATATGGTGCATTGAGATGCCATGTGTTACGCGGATTTTCTGTTGTTCTGTGAAAAAATCATTACTAAGTCGAAGATTTTTTTTTAATTAAATTAAATTATATAAAAAATTAACCTAATTTTTATAATTAAATTAAATAAAATAAAAAATTAACTTAATTGTTTTAATTAATCGTAATTTTTTAAAAAGAAAAAATCGTAAAATTGCAATTTGCATAAGAAATAATTATTCGATTGCGCTCAAATTTAACACGAATATATAAATTCATGAAATTAAGGTTCTGTAAAAAAATCATTACAATAGGATAAAGCATGTAGGTGTTATAAGTCAAAGAATTGTTTTTAAAAAGAAAAAAAAACATAACATTTTGATTTTCATGAGAAATAATTTTTCGATTACGCTCAAATTTCACACGAATATCTTAATTCATAAAATTAAGGTTCTGTGAAAAAATCATTACAATCGAATAAAGCATGTAGGTGTTATAAGTCGAAGAAATTTTTTAAAAATCGAAAAAAATCGTAAAATTGCGTTTTTTATGTGAAAAAATTTCCCGATTGCGCTCAAAAACGTGGCAGTTCTAAGTTCAGAGATTTCGAAGGCCTCCATAAAATTTCATTGCAATCGGAGTATCGGTTTAGCCGGAATCGTGTTAACAAACACACAAAAATACAAAAGAAAGAAAGAAAGAAAGAAAGAAAAAAAAAAGAAAAAAAAAACATTCCGGATTTTTTCTCCAGTGTAGTGAAATGGAATCTTCGCTTCGCTCGCTACGCTCATCCAATAACTTCTTGCTGATAAGCTTATACATAGCATTCATGATAAAATAGGCTGAAGTAATTTTGTTTCGGAAAATACTATTGAAATGAAACCTTATTCTTTAAGTCTAAGTATTTGAAAAAAATAACCAATATTAATTGAATTTGGTCTCCATCAATCACAATACAGTTTCTATGATGTCCACATGTATGTCCACCAATCACATTAAGGCAGCTTCTATGATGTATGACGTCATATACACTCCAAAAAGGGGTGACTTAAATCAGTCACTAAGTCACACATTTAGACGGCATTTTAAACACAAAATTAAACACGTTCAATTTTTTAAAACACTTTCGTGGTTTTAAGACACAGTTTAAATCATTTGAGATTATTGAACGTGTAACTGACTGAATATGTGCCTTATTTTAGTCATAATTTCGTGTTTAAAATTTAAAACACTTGTGTGCGACTAAAAATGTGACTAAATTAAAACATTTTGCGTTTTAAACACCAAAATAGACACTAAATCAGACTTTAAAACGTTTTGAATTTTAGTCACTGAAATATCAGACACAGATTTAAACACTTATAAAAATTTAAACACTTGGCCACAGCTTGCCTCAGGGCACAAAACCCGTTATTTGCAGTCGAGAGGGCTTTTTGCTCGTCGACAAGAATGAGGTCAGTTCTTCTTGGGGTTGTGGACGCGTAGGATGTATACGCTGCAACGCTGCCGTGTGGTGTGGAGTCACAATGGCTTGACTTATGTGTTTTAGTGTTTGAGTATATAGGTAAGTACATGTGTTCAGTATCCGATAATCCACGTGTGCTGCTAATGACTGTTCATTTTTAATCGTAGGTCGTAACGGGAAGTGAACTTGATTCGAGTGCTAATTAGTGTTTAGGGCTTAGACCTAATTTAATAATATAGTGTCGACTATATTATTATTGTGAACGCATCACTAAATATCATTGTTCTTACCAACTAACGGCTCGTTTTTATATATTGATTTTATAATACATAACGTCGTTTGTATACGAAACCGTCGCGATGGACCAGTGCGAACAAGCCGGGCTTGAGGGTTAGGTTTAGGAATGTAACGAGTGTTATATCCATGCGGTCGGAGCGCAACTTGAACTTATGAGCGGGTGACATACTACGTTGCACGGTAACATGATCCCGTACACCATCCTCTATGGAAGGGTTGCTACATAGTAACAAGTTTTCTCAGCAGTGGTTAAACCGTCTGAAATCAAGTTCACTTCCCGTTACGACTTACTATATAACTGTACAGTCATTACAAGCACACGTGGATTATCGGATACTGAACACATGTACTTTTACGTATACTTACGCTACACCAAGACACATAAGACAAGCCATTGTGAATTCACACTGCAGTATAAGAGAAAATGACATGTTTTTTTTTTATCATGGTCGTGAATATTTGGAAAAATCTAGATCCCATGCGACCAAAAGTGAACTCACATCTCGTTGAAACTGGGTGATTGAATATGTGTCTTAAATCAAGCACCAACAATTTAAACACCTTTTGGTGTCTAAAATCAATCACCTATAAATGACTAAAATCCCGTTAATACTCTAAATCAAACACCAAAAAATGACTAATTTTAAACACTTACAGATGTTTAAAATAAAACACTTATACGTGATTCAAAACAGGGTGCATGTTTTAAACACTAGTAGTGCTTAATTTAAAACATTTCATTTTTAGTGTGTATATGTCCACCAATCACAAGGCAGCTTCTATGATGTGTGACGTCATATATATGTCCACCAATCACAAGACAGCTTCTATGATGTCCACATGTATGTCCACAATCACAAGGCAGCTTCGCAACACATTCTAGGAACCATCAAGACCAGAGACGCGTGCAAATCACCAAACCTATCGCGTTACATTTCTAGCTAATTACAGTAATTGTTCAGTGAATCGTGTGCGATAGGTCAAGCTTGTCCTTCCGCCTGTCTGTCTATCTGTCTGTCTGCGGTTCTGGTACAGGTGGCTGTGTAGTGTGTACCAAGGTGGAAGTAGTGGGAGTACATGGTGACGTGCTCGCCCCGTGGATGTGGGATGTGCGCTGATACGAGTAATACCGCGAGTCATAGCTACGTTACCAATTAAAATGAAATAAAGTTAGTGATTAAATTAGATCCAAGTGTTAACTTAATATTATAAAATACGTTAATGAACATATTGTTTTTTTATTGTGTATAATTATTATTTCGTTCCCTTTCTGCTTCAAAACCCGTTGAGTGTAGCATTAAAAGTATTGCTTTTTTTAAATTTCTTGTGTTCCTAGGGACTTGGATGTCCTTCTTTAGGTATATTTGGAGTAAGATTGAGAAGGGAATCACATAATGCTGTAAAAGAGGACTCTAAACAGTAACGACAGAATAAAACCTCGGAAGAACTTTCAGTCAGGATTGCCGTGTTGGTGGATTCGAATCCGGGACCTTCCGAATCAGTCTCCCGCTTTTTGCTTGAGATTCATCTGTCAGTGTTGCGTTTAGCAAACAAGTTAATAATATAACATATTTCTTAAATTTTAATACAATATAATATGTTTATAATAGGTTATTTATTATCCTGTTAGTTGTCAAGACACGTTCATTTTTGTGCCACGAGGATGGTAAAAAGAGCTTATCTTCAAAACCAAACTTGTTGACTACCAACCTTATAAAATAAAAAACAGATTGCATAACATGTTAATTTCTCAAACATATTACTCATTTCAGAAAGTTTTCTGAAACTAACAACTATTGATTTGAAATTTGTATTAATTTCGTAAAAGGATGCATCATTGGATTGAGTAAAACTTTGATGAAAACTTTCAAACAGAATTACTCGTGGACTTAATTGCATAGGCGAGTTCCGAATCGGTGTCGCGTTTATCACTTGAGCTACTTCTATCGGTTTCCATTGCATTTAAATTGCAAACTTCGAGTAAGCTCACGTGCAAGAACCAAGAGTAAACAAGGATGCAATTACATCTCTGACATACATCCCTCGTATTTGCACCCTAGTGTCCCAACAAAGGAATTTAATTTCAACTTATTGCCGATGGAAGTGTACTTGTTCATGTAATTACCCTCCCTAGCTGGTTCATACGATGCATGTCTGTTGGTCAGCGGTCAGTCTCAGCCTCAAAGCTTCGCAATAAAGCTACCCCTAAGCTAGTCATTCTCATAGTCTGAGACATATTGGGGATGTCAGAGAGGGTTGTTAGCTTGTATGTCCAGAGCATTTGCACGGAAAGTAGCTAGAATGTGACAAGTGCTGGAACCGCCCTAAGCCACGGGGCTTTGTGCATCCTTGCATAATTGTTTAGAAGATTGTTTCCATGGTCTAGATACCTACTTAGTAAGTTAGACAGTTAACCCAAGTCACTGGTATATAAGAAATGTGTTATTCTAAGTAAACGATGAGATTGAACAAGAAATAAAATCCAATGAGAACAAAATTACTTGCATTGCAGAGGGCTGGTTAATCAAGAACTAAAGATAATAAAAAGTGTGAAGCTACGTTTACGTGACTTATAAATACTTTTATCCTAACATTCTGTATTTTATTTTAAGTGGCGAAACATTTAAAGTTATTCCGAAGTAGGTTTGTCGTTGCAGACAACCGGTGGTCCTCATTTCAAACACTGATTACTGGTTAGCCATTAGCCGCTAGTTGATGGCATCCCCAGGATTGGTTAGCGTTAATTAAAGTCCCCTGTTGAAAACAGTTATCTAAGAATGAGTGGACATTGACTTTAAATAATTTTATTTAAAATCGTCATATTAATTATCCCCATATCTTAATGTTATAACACTGATAACAAACTGTAAAATGTGATATGATTATTCAGGAGGCGAAATATGCCAAGGGGTTGATTATCCGTTTAAACGTTAGTAGTTCTTAAAACATTTATGATTCTCTTTTATAATATCTAGTTGATTTAAAATTAACCTTATGTAAAACATGTATACACGCTCCTTTCAGTGGATAGGGAACTGATTCAACTCTGGATTATGTATATGTAATACAGTTATTATTGTTCAATTTTGAATATTGTAATATCATGTTGAATTTAAAAATTTCCGAATACCAATGCATGACAAGGGTCAAAGCGATTCACTTCTTGTATAAGCTTTGGAAATAAACTATTGTATTGTACTATATTGATTGTAAGCATTTTTAAAAAAAAGTTAAAAAAAAAAAGAAAAATAAATTCGTTAAAAGATTAATAAATGGTAAATATTAACAATTTTTTTACGCTTATGATTAAACCTACTGGTAAACTGGCACCTAGAATAGTACTCATTGTAAGCCCTTACAGTTTGAGTATTAATAAAGTCGAAGAAGATGTTTCCACTATTTCAATTCCCATGTTTAAAATATATATATAATATATAAAATAATTCATTCATAATATATACTTAATAATCTTATGAATATATTTATTATAATGACATTCCGATCGAGTGGTAAAACGGGTTTGTTAAAAATAATGGACTGAACAAGTTCAACTCAAATTTTCCTTGTCCAAAGAATGTTGAGAGTTTTAACGGATATTCTAATGTAATCCAAAGAAACCTTAAAGTTAAATCGATTAGATACAGTTTTGTTATCCAAGATCGTCGATTAAATCAGAATAGTTAATAGCAATCAAATGTGAATTTAGCAAATTTATTGTATTGAATTTTAGCTGATGAAGTAAATAATAATGTCAGATTCAACTATTCTGCGACGATCTAGCAACAGTTGTACTCCAAACTTGTAAAAAGTCGGATGATTCTCACTTCAATTTCCCGTGTTTAAAAACTTTTCTAATATTGAAAGTAACTCTTCGCGCGTCTTTGTTTGAATCTTGCTGAGTGAGTTTTGTTTATGGCACTTCCGGTTCGAGTGGTTAATTCGGGTTTGTTCAAAAGATCAATGGACCTGGTTTATTTCCCTGTCCAAGAGACAATGTGAGCTGCTTTTAACGCGGCATCTCTCTAATGTTGTTGCCAAGGAGGCACAAGTGGCTAAGCGTTAGCATACGAGTTTCTTGATCCAAAGATCGTCGATTTAAATCCAGCAATATGTAATGCAAGCTAAAGGCATATTAGGCAAAATTTCAATGGTAAGATCTAGATCATTTCCTAAAAGAAACATACTTCGAGCATTCACTCTTAATTCTCGCGACCTTAAAATTATGTAATAGAGACAACGTTTACCTACCAACTGTTCAATTTAAAAATGTATATTAAACATACAACTCAAAACTACATATTTTAAAATGTATGCCTGTATTATAGAATTAATAAATTACTTGTCCCTTTCAAAATTCTTAAACTCTCAGTTAAACACACGAGCTAACTAAAATATTTTGTTCGTTCAAGGTTTAAATCTAAACCTAAGTTTTCGTTATCTTTGAAAACTCCGAGAGATAGAGGGGTGAACGGTTGGGAAGGGGGGGGGGCGAGGGGGAATGAAGTGGCGGTTTTCTTTTTGATTTAAAATAAAATAAATAAATTCGTATTTAGAGTGTACCCACTCGGTCACAGAACTGATTCAGTGGAGGACACAATTTTAAAATCAGAATCTGGGACTTCAGACAAGTAAATAGTGTCATATTTGCCTTTATTTTGAACATCGTTATCATCGGATGGTTAAATAAAACCGTTGCTAAACGAACCATCATGAATCCGCCCTCTCGAAGTGGAAGTGAACTGTAGACGTCCAAGTGGTCTTTACACATTTCCCCTCCAGACTACATTTCCCCTCCAGACTACATTTCCCCTCCAGACTACATTTCCCCTCCAGTCTCGGCTGCCGTGAGGACGACACTCGCTCATCCGAGGAACTGAGCGACGAACATTCGTCAGTTGGAAGTGTGGGAAACTTAATATTATCTTGCTCTTAGGGGGAGGTGGCGCTCTCGTCCAGACGAACACTATTTCACTAGGCGCCGGGCACTGACACACCCCAGCACACACACACACACACACATTCAAAGACTAGACCCTTCCTGCAGCCATGAATCATTACTTTTAAATACAGTGTGTGTAATTACTAATAAAGGATAAATGTATGCCCCAACCAAAGCAAATTTCCATATTAATTATAAAAAAATGCAGATGTATTTTGTTGCTTTTATACCTGTTCGGTAGATTCTAAATACTTAAAAAAACAAATATATTGTTATTTATTCATAGAGCCGAAAATCATTAAATGAGCAAAAAATGCGACTGAAATTGAATGGGAATTTTTAAATGTGGTATAATGAGCAATAAGCATGTTTGCTTTTACCCAAGAATTATAAACATAAACATTTTTGAGGTGAAATGTTAACGTTAAGTTTGTACATACTATATCGTTATTCAGTAAATTTGTTACATTTTTAAAATTTTTAATAAAGAAAAATAGCGTTTTGTAATTTTTTAAATGATTGAAATTGTGATAATTTGTGTTATTGAAGCACCCCTACAATGTGCGTATCTATGTAATACTTCTGCACTCAGGAATCGGTCCCGTAAAATATAAATACCAACCAATACGTTTATTTTATTTTTTCCTAAGTTATTTTAATAAATCGGACACGATTTGATTATAAAGTTATACCCTCAACTTTAATATCCTTTACTAGTTTGCTTTTGAAATTTTTAACGGAATAATTAAAAACAAATTGCAAATCAAAATGTAAATGGAAGATTCGTCTAGGAGTAAAAAAAAGTTTAACATCGCTATGTAAAACCGTAGGGGAAAGTTTTTCTATTACAGCGAAGTTTTTAGCCTGGAGATTTTAGAGTTTTCTCGGTACGAAGTTAAAAGTGTGTAAAGAGAAAGGGCGTGTGATATCACCCTTCTGACATAGGAAATTTATAAACTTTATCTCAGGGTGAAACTTCTAGAATACGTTAACATATTATATACGCATTAAAATGAAATGTGCAGAGTCATGACAATGCATAACCATCTTCTCATTACCGATTTTATAGAATTTTTGAATTTTTGCATCGTTCAGTATGACCCAATACTATACCTATAGAATATATTTAGGATATTTCCCATTCCACCATGGCTGGCTTTGGAGTTTCAAAAATTGTTATTATCTGTAACATATAATATGTTGATCTTCAATTTTCATTCAAACATTTTTCCCACTTATGGACACAATTATGACTTATCAATTACATTTTTTTTTAAATTGACCTCAAGTCTCCTAAAAGTTAACTATTAGTTACTTTGGATGCCAGAACTGTACATTGTTATAAGTTGTCCATTAATAGTAAAAAAGATAAAATCATCGCAATCGCAACTAATAAATTCAGTCCACTTTAACATGTACATGCCAATAGATTATAATAAAATAAAATATTTAAGTGCAGCGATTAGCATTGTTAAAGTAGTCTCTTTTAATGTAGCAATTTCAAGATTTTCAGAATAAATTGAGAGTTAAAGTAATAGAATTTTTTGTAGGGAAGTAAGTAATTAACTTTTGAAGGTTTAGTGACAAATAGCCATCAATCATACAAATTTCAAAACAAATAATATAATTGGATTACTTAAGAAAGTAAGTGCCAAATCAATAATGAATCATACACATTTCTAAACTAAATGTGCACTTAGTTTGCAATTGAATGTAATCCTGCATCTTTTCCCAAGAACCCACATTGTACTTTAGATTTTAGAACAACTAATCCTCGAAGCTTTACAAAAACCCTTCACTAAAAATAAAACAATAAAACTCATTCGACTCCAGAGCTTTGGAGAGTCTCGAAAACACATTAAAACACTCATTCATTTCTCGAAACATTTCCAATATAACAGCTCCACCGGTCGCTGTCGCAAGCACATTTGCAATTCAAAACTAGTTCGAAAAAAAGGGCGGAATTTATATCAAAACAGAATAATAAAAACGTGTGTTATAAAACATGTACATCGTAACTCAAATTATAAACCCATTTTACAACGATGAGACTTCATACAAAGACCGCATTTCCGATTGAATACTGAATACAAGGAACCCCCTAGCTTATTAAAAGACCAGAAACTTTGGTTAAAGTTCCTGAAACGATGAAGCTAATGGGAATAACTTGTTCATGGACTAAAAGATGATCGAAGTTTTGATGTTACAACGACAACTTCCGATCGATCGCCTTAGGTAGATGAGCGCACGGGTTTTAATTCAAACCCCAACCGGGACTCGAACCCAGTTTTGTAAGGGACATGGTTTCGAATATCATCACTGATGCCAATTTATAGTTAATACTTAGCGTGCGTGTGTGTGAGGACAGTTGGAAGGATATGTCCAACTATTTTCAAGGACAATACTAGAATTAAATTAAACAAAAAAAAATTATAGTACAACTCAATTATTGTTAAACATTAGGAAAATTTGTGGGTTAACAAACTAAGTTGAAGCATTTTTTAATTGTTCCTTCCATTTGATGAACATGGGATTTTGTAAGTTCCGCGAAAGTCCGCTAGGAGATGTAACTTGAACGTATCTTGATGGCAGGGTATCGATCTCTTAACCCCTAGTGAACGCAGATCAGGATAGGGGTAATCGTTGTCTCCAAGAAGAATCTGTCCACAGGGAATACTTTTCAATTAATTAGTTCAACGTCTTCAAACCAAGGTCAAAATAAGATAGTTAATAGCAGTTTAGTATTGGTTTTTGATATCTAAATTGAATTTGATTGGATTGTGCTTAAATTAGTGGAGATGGAAAACTTTCTATCAAAGAAAAAAAAGACAGAACTTAAAATTTTACATATTTAAATTAAGTGGTTTTGTCCTTATTTCAACAGTTTCTCAGTATTCCGAATAAGGAAGCAAGCAATAAGAGCGGATTAAAAAGTGCCTTTTTATTCGAAGTCTGAAGGGAATTGCCTTCATAGCATTAAGGAATATTTTATGATATCCTTCTTTTGTAGAAGAGCAAATGTTAATATTTTGAGCGTCGAAAATGTTGTATAATCGGTAGCAACGTGAAATGTGAGCAACCACAAACAACTATTTCAAATGGCGTGCTCCCGTTGGTCTGCATCAAACTCACTTACCAATTTCATGTCTCTCTCACATTCACTGTTCCATTGGGATAGTTGAAAGGCGCATAAAGTTAGATTAGTTGTTGAATACCATTAAAATACAGTAGTGCGTACAATGTGTCTATTAATTGTATTCAAAAGTTTGGACATTGTGGACGTTTGACAATGAAGCCGAATTGTTTCATGAAACTGGCCATCGAGTTTTCAACGCAGGAAGTTTCAACCAATGAGCGTACTCGAATAAGCGTTTTCTATGCGGTCCGCGCTTCCCTTTCACTCTCTTGATTTTACTCCGTGTTCAATAACTGCTACCCAGACATCTATACCATGCTAACTTTTAGTCACAGACATATTGGTGGAGAGGTTAATGAAATAAGAAAACAATGTGTTACGTCCTAACTTTGAGACGGGAATACACGTTGACCAAGAACAACGTCAAAAAGCATTTTACATGACGATACCCTAATTGCAAAACCTCGTATCTGTATTTGTTGAAGAATTGCTATGCAACATTGCAAAGCTGGTTAAAATGACTCTAATTATCAAAAACCGCATATTCATAGCGTTACAATTTAATATAAGACATTAAACCTGAATACAAAAACCTTAATCTGCTGTTTTCGATTATTTCTACAGCAAATGCAGATACGAGGTTTTACAATTAGGGTATCGATAAACAATTAATAAAAATAAAAAAATAAAATATTTTGCAGGTAGTTTCGCCATGTTCGAATACTTAAAAGCTTAACGTTCCGATACGACTGTTAATACCATCATCTGAGATATAATTAAAATATTTGACTCCTAAAATATTTCGGTCTGTGAAAGCATAAAGTGCGCAAAGATAAAGATGTTATTTAGTGTATAATCCTCCCGTCTTAAATATATCGGCCATGTAAGGTAGGGTAGTAGTAGGGTAAAGTAGGCGTGTTCTATGCCTAGGACGCTCTAGGCCGAGGAAAGCGTCACGACGTCTATTACCATCTCAACAAGTCTCTCTCTATCTCGTTTCCACCACTCCAGACTCCACTTGACTTAGCTGAAGGACAGGGTCGAGGCCTGTCACGTGATTAGCAATGCTCAGTTCACTTCCTACACAATGCCAGGCTTTGTCACCGCGATATGGGAAACACTTTAACAACTAGCCAGACAATAAGGAGTAAATACGAATCTTGAGACGGGTTAAGAAGAAATAAGCTGTTGCTGTTGATTCTCGATTGTCTTGCACAAGGAATGATTAAACTATGACACGAAATGTTTCCTTCAACAAAACATTTTAAAACTATTCTTCCTTGTTTTATTTTTCATTGTCTTTACAAAGGAGGACGATATGATAAGAGTAGGATAGAGAAACTTTACACAATTAAAAAAAAATCAAAATTCAATAAAATAGCCTCAAATTTAGAAAGAGAGTGCGATTCCCGCCGCAGGCAAAAGTCTCAAAATATAAAATTTAACTTAAATCCATCAAAACCTGGGTTAGGAATGTGAAAAACGTGCCTTTGAGCCGTTCAAGCAACGAAGCACATAATAAAATTGTACACGATTATTTCATATTGTTATACTGTTTATACAGATTGACGGGTTGACGGGTTGGCCATTATTCGCTCTTCGATGGCATCTGTTTAAACAGAGTTGGTTGGGTCCGCATGAAAAGTAAAGCAATCAGTTCTGAGACTTGGTGTATGGACGCGAAATTCGTTTTTAATATTTAATTTTAATTTTAATCATCGAGGCAATAGAGAGCATTTTAATCCGATATTTTTCTCTCGAACTTCTTGGAAGATTGTAATAGACGGAATTTTGAATGCCCCGAGGAAAATTGTTCAAAATTCGATTCGGGGTCCGTATATTTCCGTCAAACACATCTATTCGTCTAATACACGAACTAATTTCGAAGATTTCCCTGGATACCTAGCCCGTGCAGAACGGCGTGCCATGGTCCAACCCGCTTCTCTTTATTAGAAAATGGCCGACATGAATTGGGTCTTAGGGAAATCTACCCCACTGTTTCGCGTCCCCCCTCTGTTGGAGTTTGTTTGCTCATGGTACCATAGGTAGCTTAAAAAAACGCTGTACTCTGATTGAGGAGGTTGTAGGTTTGATACCAACAAACGGTTTTCAGTAGTTCTATCTTAGTCAAGTTAAGTTTCCATATAAAATGAGGGTGTGAACAGCGCATTAAATCCTACAATGAAAACAAGCCGAAATATAGTGAAGTGAATAGTGGGCTACTAAATAGTATTAACTTCCTGTTAAGAAAAGTATGTGTCCTGGAAATGTAGGCTTATATCTCTTGAAATTATATGTATACATTAATTTTGTGTAATTTGAGAGTATCGAGAACATTTATTTAGCTTCATTTATTTTATTTTTGTAGCTCAATGGCAGTGTATTGTTTTATTACTGTTAATTATCTATGGTTTTATAATCGAACTACATAAACGATTAACTATTTCAAAATCGTTTCAGTTTTGTGTTACATAACTAATGTTTAATCATTGTAAAACTACAATAAAATCCAAAACCTTATTATGTAGGGCCTATGTAGGATAATTGTGGCGTGCGAAGATGAAAGAAAAGAACGGATACTACTGAACGCTTGTAAGAGTATGATGGAGCTATCTCAGAAGATTACCAACCATCAAACCGCCTCGTTACTTTAAATCCACCCGTTGTGGTTTAAAAGCAACGCCCCCCAAATCTCTAAAATCTCCGCTTACAGGACAGTCGGCAAACTGACATATATTTCATTTCACCGCCATCTAGATTATGTATGACGTTGATTAAGACGGCTGTGTCTTGACGGCGTGTTGCATAAATTACTGTTAGGCGTAGAGGTGGAATTAATAAGACATAAGCGGAGTGTTCGGAGATTTAGAGAGCATTACGAAAAGGCATTATTCTCCAAAGAAGGTCCATTAGATCTACAGGCACAAACATAAAAACTTAAAATCGGAGTCCATTATCTAAAAATATATTTTATGGTGCATCAAAAATTTTCAATATTAATGTGAATGATTAAACATGACAAATGCTGAATAAAAAACACTCACATTATTTCTAACGGTGTGAGCTTTAGTTTAAAGCGCGCGACTCTGATTAGGGAGGTCCAGGGTTCGAATCCCGTCGGGATCGCAAACCTGATCGGAGGTTTTTTTCCAAAAGTTTTCTCAGTCGTTAATGCGAATACTAAGGATTGAGTCCTCTTAAACAGCACTCGGACATCCCTTCACAATTGTCCTATCGCGTCCGCAACATAACTATTAGGCATATTGCATCATTAAACAGGTTTAAATTACACAACAAATATTATTATACACACATTTAAGGTAACTTATTCCATATTAAAACTATGTGTTGTTTCGTTTAATTTATTTTGAGGGCAACAGCTCTTACTTTAATTGAATTGTGTCCTTAATTCAAGGAATCTTTTGAATAAAAGTAGATAATAAATATCTTACACCCAAAATAACTCATACACACAGGGTGTTACTCTATGTGGGCTTCTTTTTTTCTCAAGAGTATGTTCATGAGCAGTGGTGTATGTATTGTATTTTTATATTTCAAGGTTAATGGTTTAATGTATTTAAATAAATAATAAAATTTATTGAAGTAAAATTATTGAATTGAAAGCCTGGCACATTCTAATGCAAAAAACTCGGTTTCAATAGCCTTGTTTACATGGAGGACTGGGTCCAGTACCGTACTGAAATTTAAGTACGGTTCCAATGTCCTTGAAGTGTTTACATGTCGAGTACCCAACTAGAACTGAACTGACATTCGGTGCAGCATCAACGCCATCTTACGGCGATTACTCAAAACATCAACACCCTACTTTCATGTCATTTTCGTAGATATGGGTAGGATTAAAAGCCTAGACCTAGGCGTGGATGATCTACATTTGAAGTTGGAGCCCAACGAACAGAAGTTAAAAATAGATACAACATTTTAAAAATTATTTATTGACATTTGCAATTAGGCTGCATGTTTTTCAGTTCAGTTCCCTCTCAGGAAGCTGTTTACATGTGAGTACTCAGTACGGTATTTCGGTTCGGTCGCACCATTTCGTCGGACCGAACCCAACCGGTTCAGTACCTGATTTCATGTGTTTACATGTGGTACTGAGACCAAAAACCGTACTCAACTCCGTACTCAGTCCTCCATGTAAACAAGGCTATTATTATGATGAGAGATTTCTTCAAATCATCGTTTTGAGTTAAATAGATACTCAATCGGTGGGCATATTATTATATTTGGGAAAACTCGACATAATGCTATTTTGCACAGATAAAGTTTTTTCCATGCCTATTTACCACACATAAGAATTGTATTTTAACATATTTGTTATACCTGTAATACATAATCTCCAATTAGAAGGGCAAGAAAACCCCGACATTTATAGATTTTGTGCGAATCAAAAATAGATGCTACAAAAACAAATTTTTTTAGAATTAAAATTATTGTAATCACATAATATACACTCAATTTAACGCACCTCTAAATATAAAGTGATGTTTTCTTTGGAAATCTGTGTAGGGTCAACTATCTTCTTACTTGTAATTACATTAACCGCCTGAAGAAGGTCACACGTCAAACGAATGCGAAGCCTTGAGTTGACATTCAAGCGCAGCAAGTTCTTCTACCCCACTAGACTTGATAGATGGGGTAGAAAGAACCCCCCCCCCCCCCCCTCCCCTCACTTACCTCTAAGGTGGACATCAAGGTCGGGAGGCACTCAAAGTAATGCAATCTAGATGCCGACGGTGAGTCAAGTTGTACGGCCAGGAGGGATCAATAATCTATTTACGATCCTTTATGACTTACATGAACCAGTAATGGCACCGAAGTACCACACCGCAGCCACAAGGCGAGAAGGGCAGAGCTCTCACATTGATGGCCTATTGCAATCTATTAAGTACTGTACGTTGGACACATTTCACAAGATTGATTTACAAAGATACTGTTTTTGACTTGTTTTCCTAGAAAAATCATAGAGGTAATTTTGTAGGATGCTCTCTGTAGAGTACACATGCGTTTTACCCACTGTGACCCTCTTCAGGGTGTAAATGTGAAGGGAATGTACAAGGAATGTTAACCTTTCATCTGTTTTACTTATTCATCAAACAAACATACCCACAAGAAATTTTGAATGATTTTTTAGTATTTTATATTTTTTCTGAAAAATTTGGATTTTGAATAATATGCTCTTTAATTTTCCACTTTGTTATTTTTGTAAAGATTTGAGTTCAAGAACAAGCATCCTAATTTATATATTTATATTATATATATATATTTAAATGAAAATCTGGTACAAAATAGCTGTTACTAATTTTTCATATTCATATAATTGTATTATTTTCAAATTACAATTTTATAGTTAAAAAAAAAATCGGACATGGCGTAAATATTATCCTATGTGAATGTACGATAGTTATATGTGCTCATGAGCAGTGGGACTCAAACGTCCCGTCAGGCTTATGTATAGCTATCTCATCCATGTTTATGCTATACCACAATAAAACTGAGGGACTCAATCCCACAATTCGTTATCAAGAACACCTTGGAAAAAACTTTGTTAGGATTGCCGGTGATGGGATTGGAATCCGTGACCTCCAGAATCAGAGTCGAATAAACTATCTCTGGTCATTTTGCAGCGTGGTGTACAACCAAGTTAAACTTACTTTTGAGTGAGCTCTATCTGAATATCCCACATTACCACCAGCTGGCTATAAATCTTCTAAAATACGTTCCGAACTCAAAAAATCTTTTCTCTCATATTATGATAGTATTGTTTGTTGCTTTTTATAACATTCTCTTTTTTATTTCCATAATGATATTTCATATTGTGAATGTGGTGACAGTTGAGGATGGAGAACAATGAAAGTAATCCACGGATTATGCGGGATCTAGTTCCACACGCTTATAATCTGCATGTGCTACTAATGGCGGCTCTAGCGTGGAACTAGAAACATGACGACGACGACGACGACGACGATGACGACGATGAGGATGATGATGATGATGATGATGATGATGATGAGAATGTGTTAAAATCTTTGAATTGTACAATTTTGTATGTATTATACAGTGTATACAGGGAGAACGAGAATTTTTTTTTTCCAATTTTGGCATTTTGATCATCCACTTTTTAGTTCCACCAAAACACTAAATGTAGAAACTTGGTTGCACTTCTATTGAACAATAATGCTTGATACAGAAATATTTCAATTTAATATATCCTAAAACCATTTAAAATATTAGATTACTATTATAAACCAACCCTCAGTAGGTATGTGGACATTTAAAAAATATGTTCACTGATTTAGCATCAAAAACCTAAAACGCTAAATTAACGTATTTCTAAACTGTTTGAAAATATTAATTAAACAACAAATCTGCCATTTATGAGTTACGTACGCCTGTTAAAGTTAACAGTCTATGAACGAGCAATTTGTGAGATCTACTGGAAAGATGTGTTGAAAGGAGTATCAAACATGTTATAGGTGAACTTTATCAAGCGTGTAATTTCGTACTCCCATTACGAGCATTAATTATTTCAAGATCGGAAATTACTAAGAAGTTTTCTATAGAGTAAAATTTCTGCAAGAAATACCTCCCTAAAGTCTCAAAAGGGAACAAGATGCATGGGTATATAATGAAGTACTCTTCTAACAGAAAAGAAAATACAAGTACGCGAAACTTGAAACTTAAAAGATCGTCTCAACTTTTAAGTTAACTAGGTGACAAGTTGAGCTTTTATTCGATAACTCGACGCGAATCAAAGTTTAACGTTATCAGTTGAGATAACGCTATTATCGATCGGTCGACAGGATATTGCTGTCGCCGAGCATATAATATGGCGCATTGGAAGTGTCGTAGATTGCACACATTAGAGTCTAGGGCGGATGTGACCGCATGTTACACGTAACACATTCAGGGGACGGAGAAAACAGGTCAAGACAAACACTTTGTGTCTGGCTGATAGTGCCTTCACTGTTGACGACACGTGTAGACTTTTTAAGAGAGAAAAATGAATTGAATCCAACAATAATCTATGTTATTTCGCAATTTTTCATAAACCTCAAAATAATGATTTAAGATTCATTTACACATCATCACGTTTTGCACCTTAGCTTTGATTTTAAATCAATTTATATTATTTCCTAGTGTCATAGTTACTATCAAGTCTACCTTGTCTATTGCCTTTGTTTATATTATATTTATATAGAAAAAATATAAGACTAAATGAGACTTAATAGCCATGTTAATGAAGGCAGTACTATATCAAAGTTATTCTTAAAATATATTGAATAATCGTAAGAAACGAATAATATTCAATAAACAGCATTGTGACCGACTTCAAAAAAACACTTTTCGTGTATTTAAGTTTGCATTTTATTAAATAATCCGAATGAATTGCTCAACTACATATGCCTTTTATAAAATTCTATCTGGTATTCGAATCTTAATTTTGTTTATGATCTTTAATGAATACGTATAAACACAAACAATATACAAACTATAAATGGAGAAAAGATAAATCAATGTGTTAAATATGTTTAAGTATTAGTTTTAAAAATTTTGTTCTCAAAAATGTGCTATGGTTCTGTGTCATTATTAAAATTAAATTATTGGACATACACTGTTCTTGTGAGAAATACTTTTTTTAATGGTGATATTTCGACACTAGTCGAGTGTCTTCTTCAAACTGAAGATGATGATGATGATGATGATGAAGATGATGATGATGATGATGATGAATGAACCATTAAAAAAAGTATTTCTTACAAGAACAGTGTATGTCCAATAATTTCATTTTAATAATCACTCTACCTGTTCTACTAGTTTCATATTTACAACGTTCTGTGTCATGTTGTAGTTAAACACAACAAAATTTTGTTATTTCATGCGAGTGTTCTGTCCTTAATATTGTGTTTTGAAATAAGAAATCAGAAAATGGAAATAGCAAAACATTTTAAAAGAACTTTTGAGCTATCAACTTATTTTCATAAACTTTCCACAAAGTTATGGACGTATTCAGAATTTGTCAACAGTCTTTTGAAGTGGTCTTTTTAGACTTCGACTTTCAAAGGATTGCAACTAAATGATACCCTTTGAAGTCCGCCGTATTTTCAGTCTTGACTCTCAATAAAAGGCAGCTGGAGAAAAAGTTATAGTTGATTTTCCACAGACGATGAAGTTCGATATTTGTCAACATATTCTTGAGGAATAAAATAGGATTTCTTTGATAATAGCTGAAGAGGGGCGAGAGGGTGTATCGAGTTGTGTTCACTTCACAATGTTTTCCTAACACATAACGGTTTTCAAACTTGGAATTCAAACGACGATTTCAGAATCGACATCGACCTCTACATCGCGCTTAATGCATTGTGGGTAGAGATACGTTTTTAGCGTTTTAGGTTTTTGATGCTTCAAAATAAAAACAATGATTTTAATATCTATTGAGAACTAGTTTAGCAATGTATTCTAGTGTTTTATGTGACTATATTACATTGAAATGTTCCTATAACTCATCATTTACTATAAGAAGTACAAAACCATCTTACATTTAGGATTTTGGTAGAAAGTAACAAAATAAATGCTAAACAATGCTAAATTTGACCAAATAAATGCTAAAGATTCAAAATTTAAATGCTAAAGAAATTCTATTCTTATTTCTCAAGAATATGTTGACAAATATCAAGTTTACCCGCTAAATAATGCCATATGCTCGGGTGTGTGGCGGACTTCAATGACTGTGTGGGAGGCGCAGTCAGCCACACACATCCAATCATATTTATGGCAATAAGCGTGTAACTCCCTTTTCCCATAATGCTCTGCGTGTAGTTGGACATTTTATTGAAACTCATATTACTAGAGCTGGATTGAAACCCATAAACGCATCACTTTTCTGTGCGACATCCACAAGTAAATCATGTCTAACGATAAAAACCGAACACTAATTGACATGTGTTTTTGTGGATATTATCCTCCAACAAAAATTAAACAAAATTTTTAGCTGAAGTTTGTGCATAGTCAGCGAAAAAGTCTTTTATTCTTCAAAGAAGTATTATTTCACTCGAAACCTCCACCAAGAGATTTCAAACTAGCAAATTATTGTATTTGTTTGTTTGTTCTTCTATGACAATATGTTCATTTAGTTGCTTTGCTACCAATTTTGAGTACTGCTGTACCCGTTATTTTATTCCATAAAAAGGTACAGCGTCCTACCGGTAGGACAAGAACGATTCACTTGATAACGTAGGAAATCGTGTGTTTTGTGTGTAGTAGTTTGTGGCGTACTGTTAGTAGGACATGTTATTAGCAAGATATGTAAAGTACCGTCCAAGGTATTATTGCGTATTTGTTCCAAGCTTATCGGTCTGTTAATTTTCTAAGATTTAGTGTGCGCATCAAGGTATACGGTTAGTTAAGTAGCTAACCATCAAAAAACTTTACAGTACATATCCACATTAAAAATATATTTACGCTAGTTAAATTTGATAAAGCGAGGCTTCCGAAGGTTCGCGTACTGCCAGAAGGGCTGTCTGATTTTTTTTTTAAATACAAATTTATCTTATAAAATAACCCTCAGTTTTGTAAAGACTCTTACAAGAACGACCAGCTAATTTGCGGGAAATCTGTCTTCCCTGCAGCAGGACAGGACAAAGCTTTAAGGCAGGACAAGCGCTTGTACGTTCTATCAATTCACGTTTGTAGCAAAAATTCGTATTATAGTCCTATAAAAGCAAAAAATAACGCTCATTGCTAAAAGTTACATTTTAATACATTTATTTAAAATTTTAAAATGTCAGAAACACATAATTTTTAGAGCAAAGTTTTACTTTTAGGTAGAGCTTTTTGTTTTTACATTATCGTTTTCACAGACCGACAGCAATGCAAAAAGTTTCATGAACGTTTTCTACGTAGGCAAACTAACGTTAACTCTTTGCCTTTCTAGCTTTTCTCTTCCGCTGTCACAAAACATTGACGCCAACAAGACAATTTGTCGGACATGTTGCTTGCTGATTGTCGTTCTTTTTTATCTGTTGTTTTGCAACTTTATTGGGCAACGTCCGCTTTGTATTCGATGGCAGATACAAGACGATGATTATTTTGTTGCACATGACTATACATTATTACTACAAGAATTCATTGAAGCATTGTAGACATTGGTAGTAATTAGTGGATCAATGGAGAAGTAGTTCAATAAGAAAGGAATTGGTGTTGAAAGTTTGAGGTGGCGTATTGGAAGAGAGCGGCTGAGATGCTTTGGACTCATAAAACGAATGGAAACAGAAAAAATATCAAGAATAGACTTTGCAAGGTTAGCAGGGAATAAGATAAAAGTTGGAAGACCAAGAGATAGGTGGATTGGATTCATTAAACAAAGCATAGAAGAGAGAGACGTGTCTTGGGTGGAGGAAGAATTGGGAAGATGGGGATGGGAAGCTCGGAAGAAATAAAGAGATTTGATAAAAATAAAAGCAGCAGGATATGGAAGAGTTGTCAGATGAAGAGGAGGCTGAAGAAGTTATGTCAGATCGGGCTAACCGGAAGCCAAGAAAGCGAAAACAGCCGGAGTATTAGTTTGGAAATGGATACGGATACTTTTTATTTTTATTGTAAAATCTCGAGTCTTGTTGCATAACGATTAAATAGAAATAAAGGTTAAAAAAATCCTTTAGAGTTTATGATAAACTGTGCTTTGACTTGTGTATATAATTTATGATCACTGATTGTCATTAATAAAGTTTAAGGTTTGCTTATAAAACAGTCGAGAAAGTTTTCAAAAGTTTGTACTTTTGATGAGAGTTTCTTATCCCTTTTACTTCCCTTTTGAGAAAGCCCGTTTAGAAAGTTAAATATTCGATTGGAAGTAAACGCGTTCGTTGTCTCGTCAAGTATTCGGTAAATATTTCATTTAGTCGGCTTTCTTCGGAAAGGGGGGGGGGGGGCACTTTGGCAAGTCATCACATCATGAAAATATAAAAGAATACGTTTCAAGTACAAAAGTTACGTTTCGAGAAGTCGATCTTCTCAAAGTTGTCGCTTCAAATGATACCGCGATGTTGACAATAGTTAAATGTTCTGGGTCTTGTTTTTGTTTTCCTTAGCGCAGGCTTATTTCTAGTGTAGAAATCAATTAGGGCCAGTTTTTCTAGTGACTAAAATAGAGAAAATTGTCCACTCCATGCCCATACGCTGGGTGCTATGTTAGTGTGACTTTAAAGGTGCCTTTTAGTTAGAACAAATCCTTGATTCACCGAGTGCGTGTCGGTGGTGTCGGTAAAAGTTTACCCTTGATTTACTTCTGACTCCGGGTGTACAAGAGTGTGAACGACTAGTGTACTCATGGACTGCTCTATCTTATAAATAAAAATCATTGGATTTTCCACTGTCATTAATATCTTTATCTAAAATGTGATATTTCGACTCCTTTACAGGAGTCTTTATCAAACTAACAACTAAAAAACCACAACAGACAATACAAAAAACATTTCACAAAACATTATATATATATGGCAGTGTATTAGAACCAAATTATTAACAAAAAAGTTCTTTACGAATAAAAATAAAAATAGCAAAAAACTAACATTAAATTTACATATTGTACAGTTGGTAAATGAAAAAAACTATTGATCTAGTGATGAAATTGATGGACAAAAACTCTTCTAAATGGCTGGATAATTAACACTAGACACACTAATTGTATTGGCCACACAGGAAATCAAACCAGCTTTCTTAATTTTCCGTGTAGTGGCATTAGATTAGACTATAGTACCTTGTCCCTAAACTAGGCGTAAAAGCAAACGTCTCCATGTTTGACGTAGGATTAATCGTGTTCTGAAAGTAATTACGTTAAAATGTGTTATCGTCACGTAATATTGTTTGCTTTTATAAGTTGGTGCTTTATAATAAGTCAGGGGAAGATTTATTTCGATAATTACTACAGGCTGCTGTCTCGGAAGTTTGCAAAGCTCGCTCTAGGCTTGAATACGGATGGAAATCTAAAACTTTATCGCAACTAAACTATACTTTATGTTCTTAGTGTTGTTGGTTGGCCCTGGGGTTATATTTGAATCCTGCATTTATTATAGTATCCTAGTACGTGATGTGGTATTAAATCAACGGTGAAGTTTAAGCAGTATTAGAAACGACACATAATAAGGAAACATAATGTTGCATATAAATCAAATCAGTATGAAATTACTATCGTAACCTTAACGTTTTTATTTTCTAAAATGAAAATGTTTTTGAATCAACAAATATATTTTTTTCACTGTGCAAAGCTAAAAAAAAAAAAATCAGAGCACTTTTACCGATAAAGTAAAAAATGGAAAATGGCTGAAAGTTGGTAGAATGACAGAGGAACTTGAATAGAAAAGAAAAAAATGTACGGGACAATAGCTCCATAATGACAATTAAATGCAAATTTCTACCGATAAAAACGGAACATGACCTCCGATATTGTTGACATTTCCCTTCTACAAGTATGATGCAGAATATTTAGGTGACTCTAGGGTAAGTGGGAAAATACATTATTTCCAAATAAATACTAAAACTCAGCACTTACACGAACTACGATCCATTTGAGGGCAACGCGCGCTCAACGTATCCTATAACCTACCCGGCACCTCCACCAAAACAAGATTTTAGAAACGTAGTAATTGTTTGTCAGTTGGTCATTGTTCGCTCGACGGTGCCTTCAGGGTTGGCTAGGTCGGGTTTAAATTTAATGACTCCACTGAAAATTAGTATCATATTATTTTGAGTGGGTAGAATATAAATAAAAATTTATTTTTATTTATTTTTATTTTGGATCTTTCGCTCTCTTTCGTGTACTCTCGTTTTCATTTGTGTGACTCGTTGGTCTTGTGGTTAGCGTCTCTCCTTCCAATGCATATGATCCAGAGTTCGATTCCCAATACAGGCAGAAGTTTTTAAACTTGCCTTAAGTCCATCAGTTCTTGGCTTAGGACTTTGTAAACGGTGACTTTAGAGCCGTCCTAGCAACGAGGCACATAATAAAATTTAAAGTTGTTCTGAATCGGCCTTGTTGATTCTGGCGATGATCCGCGGGTGTTCGCAAGGTCCATACCACTGATTGCTATATTTCCTATTAAAAAATATCGATCTTTGGTTGGTTATCGCTCACTCGTCGATTTTGGGTGTTGGGGCCTACAGGGTTGGCTTGGTCGCTTTGGTTTACTGTTCCCCACAGTTATATGACAGAGAAGACTCTCAATACGAATTTATTTATTTATTTTATTTAATACTGCGTGTTACAATAATATTCATGCAGTACAAATTTGTTCAACATTATTTATCTCCATAGTTGTGTTTATGCAAATTTTAAACCTTGGCGCTATACCTGTTGTCGCTTCTTGTATTGCTATCGCCTACGAGTCCAACCTGAAATGACACATTCTCTGACGTTTGATCAATCTACTAAGTCGGTCAACCTGACGTTAACAAGTGTACAACAACTTGTTATTGGCTAGTTACAGTTGTCTTGTGTCGTGTAGTCGAGTGGTGTTACGTACCCCGCTGCTAGGCTAACAGCTTGCCACGAGAAGTATGTCCCGACAATATTTGATTGGGTTTACTCTAGTTTGTACGCCTGGATGGTGGTTATTGATACTGTACTCAAGTAAGGGGGAGTTACATGTTTAATGGGTGATCCAACGGTATTGATTGTAGTATAGTGGTGGGCGTTCTGATAGCAAATAAGGAATTGTAAACGATTTTCATGTTAATTAACTGAATAAACTTGACAATTTATATACGTAATTATTATTATTTATTTTATTCCAACACGACATTTAACAATCACATTGCTGGTTGTAAGAATGACACATTTTGATTGACATTGACAGCAACTTATTAGTAATAGATTAATTGTAATATCTTAGTCTTACAGAGACGAAGATAAGTAATACAAAATACTTTTTGGCAGTACCCTTTATGCTCACTTAATGCGGCACAATTTATTTTGAAAACGGACATAATCTCTTAGTGACTATTCCGTATTATGAGTTATATCTCCTGAATGTGATTTGGATTTTGATGTAATATCGTAACAATTGCAATTAAATAATGTGTATGCTATCTTGTTTTGACAATGGTAATAGATATTTTCACAAGAAAACATTGTTTGCAGCCTGATTTTAATATAACCATTTTGAAAGAATCGACATTTATAAGTAAATACACAAAATACAATTTTTTACTTAACATGAAAAAAAAGATAAAATTAACGTATACTCTGCTAAGTTCTTTCTACTGCTACCTTGAAAGCGAGAGTATTTTACTCCTAGGATAACATAAAACACAGTTTAAGTAAAGACTTTGTTTTACACACTAAAGAAGGTTTTAACGCCGAGAAACATCACGCTCAAAGACGGTTCTAAATAATAAACACACGTAACTAAGATCGCGCCCTTGCATGTGAACGAGACAGGTGGAGCTAGGTCTTCCGTCCTTGTTGCACGAGAATACTGCGTTTCTAGGTATAACGTGTCGATTATTAAGTGCGCGCAAACCTTAACTCGGAAACGATAATCTTTTAAAGTACAGGACCACGGATTAACGTCCCATCTGAAGGACGGTGTAACCTTGACAGTCATAGGTTGCTCCACTAACACGGACTGCGAAGCAGACGTCGAGGAGAACGAATCCGTTACACTAGCTCTCGAACCCTCCATCTGCTCTAAACCAGCGGTAAACGTGAGTTTCAGGGCAGAGAGAGTTCACCTACTCTCCCCGTGACCACGCCCGAAGGCTGCTTAACTTCGGTGTTCGAGTGGGAACCGGTTAAACGACCTCGGCTAAACCGCTGGCAGAAGATTTATAACTTCTGATATGGATATGGATGATGGGTAGACAACGACGACACGAACGATGACAAAGACGACGGCGTCAACGACATGAGCAAACCCCTTTCCCTCCCGTCTGCCTGTGGCTGAATCTGTCCAGCACGGGTCTGCAGGTCTTACACAATTCTCCTAGGCTAAAAGTGACGCTTTATGACATGATGGGTAACGTGCATTTAAACTAAATAAACAAACAAATCAAGTGCATCAAGACAAAATCAAGTGCACCAGCAACTATTTCAATACACACACATACACACATCAATATACACAGTTTCAGATATGTTTTAAAACTCTCACGAACATCTGTAATGGAAGCGACTTGATAAGAACTGAAAAACACATGTCTGTACGTTTGCAACATTATACTGAGAATAACTGTGATAAATTAAGTAACTATCGGCAAACATGACTCACAAATGATAACAACAATTTTTCTTGGATTGAGGATCAATTGTCACCTACCTCCCTCCCTTTAGATTTCCCAAAACACATACGGGTTTTGTGTTCAGTTTTTGGAATTGAAATATGTTTGAAATGACCTATTATAGATGATCGTTTTAGAAGACAATAACAAAAGATAGCACAAAAACGAACTCAGTACCAACAAAATATAAGTTAAAACAACATTATTAATGGCAATTTTAATTTGTGCGTAATTTTGATGATTTAACCAATTTGAGAATTTGTTTATGTTATAAATATTTTTCCTTTGAAATTATTTCTTATTCTTTGAAAATGCACAAATATCTTTTGACAGAAACTAAAAAATCATTTTCGCATTAAAATGTTTCAAAAGTTTTCTCATATCAGATTATCACGCAGATTTTTTGCAATTAAAGTTATAAATATAATATTTCGTTCTTGCGTTGCTCTACCCACGTCCGATAAGCCCCTCCCCCTCCCCAAGGCCCTAGCGGACGTCCATGACCATGCAACGCACATACTCGCCAACCTAACCAAACTATAAATAGCCATGTGCAGTCTCGAAGTTTCTAATCACATGGAGGTGTGATCTAATCAAGAGTGGTTGGTATCCATGGGGATAGATGGCATTGCAAACACTGATACCAGTCGAGCTGTGAGGGCTGGCCAACTGTTGATATCCTTGGCAACGGATAAGAATATTTCCGACGAAACAGCTGGTCGGCTGGTACAGTCGGGTACATAGGTGATGGGACACTAAGGGAACACCAGGAACTAGACTGTAAAGTGAAAAGGATAATTTGTATGTTACTCTTCGAAACTAGAGAAGAGCTCTGGTAGACGTCGTCGAGGACCCGTCGTTCTCGACGACTCCCCGTCAAAGACGATATCGATAATACGATGATGACAAAGACGACAAAACCATGAGAAACTTCCCCTATTTCCATCTCGCCTGCGGCTGGATCTGACCAGCATGGGTCTGTCCTCCCCATATCCCCTAAAGGTTTAGAGTGGTGCTTTTAAACGCAAAACATTTCAGAAATGTATATAGTATTTTTAAAGGCACACCATCGTCCAAAAGTAATTTAACGTTCAGACATAACACGCCCTTAAGGGGTACACTTTTAAACTTGTGTGCACTTTTATTTTTGTCTTGTCTCAATTCATTTTTTTCAACAAAAAGGTTGAATTATTAGATGAGGAACAACAACCAGCGGCCTTATAGATAGAAAGCAATTTAAAAAAAAGCTTTACCCAGAAGTATAATTATTGTCGAATAGTAAAAATTGGAACGGGACAGACATTTTGCTACAATTTCATATTTTAATTGCAATGGTTAGTGGTTAAAATCGAGCAGTTGCTATTTGCTGAAATGTACAAAACTATTACATTGTTATTGTAAATCAATTCTTATTTGAATCTTGACTCAATTGCACGGCACTTGGTCTGTTCACTTGTAGTCTTTACTTCCAAAAGTAATTACTCTGTTTAACTACCGTCCTTGAGAAGTAACACCGTTTAATGTTTAGTTTTATGACGGTTGTTAAGCGACGCGTGAAATAGCATGGACGCTATACGAGCTATATTGTTAACCGCGATGGTAAGTGGTAGTACATGATACTGACAGTCGAATAGTCAGCGTTAGTGTTGATCCAGACTTGAGGATTTTAATGCTTAGGATAATATTGTTCTGTATTGTCAGTCTTTGTACGCCATTTTTAATAACGCCGTCCGCGGTGGCACACACGATTAAGGCGAGGGTATGAATAGTTTGACTCTACGAAGACGTGGGTTCGAATCCCACATAAGGCATGTTTTTTTTTTAAATCGTCCTTCATCGTGATCTATCACCACTCATCGTCTCGAATATCCTTGGTGAATTGAAATGAGGCGTTAAATCCGAGATTTGCCGAGTGACTGTCGGCGTTATGATTATTATCTAGCACTTTTGGCTATCTATATCAGCTTTACCATCCTCAAATATTGCGAGTTAGGCCATTACCTGTAGTGCCCATAAAACCTGTACGATGATAACACAAGCAGACCACCTAGTGCTAGGTTAATCATTGTCTCGAAAACATGCCGAGTACAAGATTTTGTAGTTATTAAAATTTGTAAGGGTCATATTATTGGGCATTAGTGTTTGACTGGTGGAAGCCCTAGAAAACATACGTCTGGAACTGTGGTGGCTTCGTGAAGCGGTATCGAGTATATTTAAGAGGGCACCTCCCGTCCAGAATTGGCCACAAAACATTGCTCACGGAAAATAGTCTTATTGACAAATTAATAAAGCTAGACGACTCAACTGGATTTTAAAGAAAAGCTTCATCTTTGATAATATGCTATTCAATGCTCAGACCTTTTGAAAACGTTTTATGCGGATTTTTACCAAACGGCAGTTTTTACAATAATCTGCGTATGTTTGGTGAATTCTTTAGGAAACAAATTGTTTATAAATCAACTTCTCAAGGGCATACTAGCATCGATCCAAGCTTAATAAAGAACTTATGTAAAGTATAACGCACTGTCGTCCATTAGTAAGATCTTTTTTGTGAGGGTTTTTAAGACAAATAACCTTGGCAAGATAGGGATAATGAGGAGCGGGAAGTGCCAATTGAACAATAGGTGTAAGCAAAGAAATTACAAGATTCTCTACACTCCTTTCGACAAACTTTTCGATTTCTTTCTTTCTAATTTGTCCCGAATGACAAGTATTTTTTCTTCCAGAGCATGGCTCTGCTTATCGTACAAAGCGATTCAAGAGAAAAATGAAAAATACCACCTCGCAAACATCAGCTAGTAAGAGGGGAGTATTATACTCCCCGAAACTAGAGGCGAGCATTGGCAATCGTCGTCGGGGACACCCCCCCCTTCCCTTAACGACCTTCTCGAGCCCGACGACGATGACAATGACACCACGAACGATAACAAAGACGATGACGACCACGACGTGAGAAGCCCCCTTTCTCCCCTTACCCGTGGCTGATTCTGACCAGCATGAACCCTTCCTCCCCAAGGCTAGAGTGGTGCATTATGACCTAACGGTCGACGCGCCCTTAATCCAAATAAACTTTTAAAAAAACTTATTTGGTGTAAGATACTGCTGTATAATGATTACCCTGCTGTACTTGTCTTAAGAAGATGTGTGTTTGCGAACTAAACTGTTTATCTAGTTGAGCGCATTCTACATAAAATAACAATCACGCCAGTGAGTGGTGTTGGGTGATGTTGCGAAATAGTTTGCCTGAAGGTTTACCGTACAATAACAAATACTTGTATTTACGAGGTTAATTTATTTATATACTACCTATTTGTCAAGGACAGAGTAATTACATCTGGTGTACACACTTTATTTAAAGTCTGGCTCAGTTTTAAATGTTCGATCACATGTATCAAGTTCAACTATCTACGAAATGTGATCATACAAATAGAATATGTGTATATCACCATATTTGATCATATAATGACGATAATGGTGGAGGTGCCGGGTCATGATTTTTAGGAACATTTAAGGAAAAATCATCTTTCTCATAAGGAAAAAAATATCACATCTAATTATCATATAAGTTAGGTATATTATAAAGAAGTAAATTGAATCAAATGGTAATACACAACTGAAAAAAATATATTTAAAAAATGAAAAAAAAACTCAAAAGAAATAACTCAGTTTTTCGACGATTTCTTCTCAAACTAATTTTGAGATTTCCACAAATAAATCACAGAAAGCGAGTCATTAATCTAGCCAGTAAGAATAGTTAATATAGTATTTTCTTTAAGAGAAAATAATGAATGTCTAGGAAGATCTGTCAGCAGGAAATGAACGAACACATTAATATTATTATCAATTTCGATTAACAATATATTGCTGCAAGTCCAGCTATCCCTTCTTTCTTCTTTCTTTCTTCTTTATGACTACTATTATTTTGCATCAACTCTACTTAACAAACACTGTATGTATATCATTATTATTATCATCACTTTATTGTTATTTAGTTTAGACTATTCACTTTCTCTGTAAAGAGTTATACTTGTACACTGTATAAGTCTACTAAGTGAATAAAAATATATATCTATCCCGTGCTTCTCAAGCAAGGTCATGTTATCCTTGCCTGGAATATACTCACTCTAACACACGTAGCTCTGACGCAGAACTGAACCGAATAAAACTCCTGGCAATTTAAATAAACCTCCTCTGCAAGCTAGTAAACTAGCAACATATCGCGTGTTTTAACTCTCTGGATGGTAAATAAACAAGGTGTTAATTTAAACATTTCAATGCCAGGATGCAGCGCTAGAAATGGAATATGTGTATTTTAAATCGAGTTTGGCGTATGTATTTTACCAATATTGTACTAGATCCGGTAGACTAGGTTATGGACTAATCAGCATGAACTCATAATGAACTCCGGTTTTGTATGTATTGCGTTTAATTCGTCAACTTATTTACAATATAAACAAACACGAAAAAGATGTAATTATAAATAAATAAATTTGTATTTGTTCCGTGTTTCACCAAAGAATTATTTTTGGTGACATTTTATGTTTTTTTTTACGTCTATCCTTTTCAGTTGTCAAAACTTATTTTCAAAGGAGGACAACTAAATAAAATTAATTACATAAATGCGGACACTAATGAATAAAGTTAAGTAAAGTTTGAAATAGTAATATAACAGCATAATACAAAAAAATTGGCAACAAATTTTAATTGAATATTAAGTGAAATTAATTATTGAATCATATAGAAAAAAGGAAAATACACAAAAGAAAGCAAAAACGACGCTGACATCATCGGTGAGTTATGGCCAACCATGGCGATCAGTATAGGAAATTAAGTATTTTTGACTTGTCCCCAAATCATCCAGCTAAACCAACGACAAAAATTAAACTTTATCAACGACTTCTTGGCCTCAAATCGTTAGGAGTAGCCGAGTGTTCCACGTCAGCCACTCCTATCCTGACAGTATTATCATCCTATTATCAAGTAGTGAGCATTGTAGAATTGTAGAAAAGAATTGTAGAATTCAATTGTCACTGATTTAGGATTGAATCCTGATGGACGTAAGAGACTGTTGATATGGAATTACTTATTCTTCATTTTCGCCCATGGACCTGGTTAAAATTATATTTAATCTCAACTGACATGAAACTAAAATAGGCTTTAGCGACTAAAACACACGATATATTGTCACGTTTTCTTATAATCATAACAAATATAAAATTTTTTTTAAATCACTTACCATGTAGTTCAGTTTTCTTTGAAGATGGTTTGTTCCAATCCAAATTCATGGGGGTAACTGAAAAAATGTCAGGATTGTTAATTTTTACGTCCATGCTTTGCATTTGACATAGTGAACTGTGTAAATAGTGTTTATTATCAAAAATTAATAATAGTTTTCAGCTTTGTCGAAGCGGGGGGTATATTAGGCTATACACATAGGCACCCGCAGGAATTTTGGAAGGTGGACCAAAAATTATAATTTGTACTTTCGTTGGGCAAACATATGGGGTTTGGGGGGGCAGAGCCCCTCAACAATAACGCCGCAGACGAAAATTTGATTTTAGAATGCGTTTGGTGGATTTTAGACAAAAGTAGTGGGCTGAATACAATACCAAAATTATGTATTTTTTGTGCAGTCGATACTCGAAGCTAGAAAACCACCAAAAGGGAAATTTCAAAATATTTTACCCCCCATTTTTTTTTCAACTGATTGATATAAATACTGATTTTTTATTTCTTCTGCTTTGTCCAGGGGGGGGGAGGGAATCACTCCCTTGCCCCCTCCTGCGGGCACCCTTTGGTATACACACGTATCTTTGTACCCGTACCAGTGTTTCTACACCGATAAATACATGTCGTGACATCATTTATAATTACATGTCTGGATCTGAGTCGTCTGTGATGTGATTATCCTTAACGAACGTATGTAGCAAATAGTTCTGTTAATTTCTGTTGCAGTAAACAGCTAACAAACCAAATCTCGAGATATCTCTTAGGAAATGTTATTTCATTATATGTACATGTAGGACGGAACAGTTGCAACTGATGGAATGACATACATTCAGAAAACTATGAAACAAATCTTCAGTACGGGTATATTACAGAAGCTAAGCTTTAATAGTTAACAGAGATAAAACATTCTGGATAGTAAAAACATGTGCATCAGACACTTTATTTGAAATGCACTGGGGAATTATACTTGAAATAAAAGTCAGCTGATAAATTTCCACGAACGCTATATAGAAATGCTTTGAAATGAAAACTGTCGTTAACTTCGTAACTAGGAATATTTAATGAAGAGCGCACTAGTAAAATATTTAACGACCGTTTCAACTCGAAATGTGAATTTATGGTGTGCTCAATTAACATAAACGAAGATCGTGAATATTACATTTCTAGATAGGCAACGAGAAGATACACAATTAAGAGAAGTAATGGTTTTTATTAAAATTAATTATTTCAGTTACACATCTCTGGAATGGTTTTAAAGGTCATGTTTTGCGGTAACGACGTTTCGACACGATATAACACAGTGTTAATTTAAAATGAGTTTGTTTCCATGCGTGTTTTAATAGTTTTATTTTTGTATACAATCCAGCTGTGGGTCACGGTTTGATTCCGTTCAGATAACAATATCTGGGTCGTTCGGCATTTGGAATGTTTATTTTATCTCATTTTACAAAAATCAATTACATTTCATGGCGCACATAGGTATAACATATTCAAGCTATGAACATAAGCAAACAATATAAAATATAAATCACCAATACATATTTTTTTTACAATAAATACATACATTTCTAAAAAATAAGTGCATTTGCATTTTTAATGTACTTATTTCTTGTAATATATTTTCATTGTACTTACTTTTGCTTACTGAAGTGGACGGGTTTAGTTAAATTAATTTCTCAACCGAGTACTTTTTGACGTAAAACTTAAAAGAATTCGAATTTTGAATTTATTTTGTGTATTTTGTGTATGTAATATAAAATAAGTAAACTACTTTTTTCACTTTTTTGTTCACTACCGGTACTTTTATAAAATTAATGTTTAAAAGATTGAATGAAATATTTGGATGAGCGTAGCGAGCGTAGCGAAGATTCCATTTCACTACACTGGAGAAAAAAATCCGGAATGTTTTTTTTTTGTATTATTGTGTGTTTGTTAGCACGATTCCGGCTAAACCGATACTCCAATTGCGATGAAATTTTATAGAGGCCTTCGAAATCTCTGAACCAAGAGCTGCCACGTTTTTGAGCGCCATCGAAAAATTATTTCTCATTAAAATCGCAATTTTACGATTTTTTACGATCTTTTAAAAAATTCTTCAGCTTATAAAACCTACATGCTTTATCCGATTTTAATGATTTTTTCACAGAACCTTAATTTGATGAATTTAGGTATTCATGTGAAATTTGAGCGCAATCAAAAAACTATTTCTCATGAAAATCGAAATTTTACGTTTTTTTTTCGTTTTTAAAACAATTCTTTGACTTGTAACACCTACATGCTTGATCTTATTGTAATGGTTTTTTCACAGAACCTTAATTTTTTGAATTAATATATTCGTGTAAAATTTGTGCGCAATCGAATAATTATTTCTTAAGAAAATTTCAATATTACGATTTTTTCCTTTTTTTAAATTACGATTAAATAAAAAAAATTAAAATTTAAGTTAATTTTTTATTTTATTTTATTTAATTTTTAAAAAATCTTCAACTTAGTAATGATTTTTTCACAGAACAACAAGAAAATCAGCATAACACATGGCAGCTCAATGCACCAATTACGCTCATCCAACAACGCGGCGGGACTTAAGCGTTTTCCTAGTTAGTGATATTTCTTGCGTCTGAGTGTGATTGTTCGCGAGGGCATGTCCAGATAATGTGAAAAATTTTAATCGTGGCTTATCGCCTAGAGAAGAAACAGATTGGGGTGACGTTGTAAGGATTGCCCGTAACTGTGAAGCAAGCTAGTATCCTTGAGCATTTCTATCCGTGTACCATGTTTATGCAAGGGCACACACAGTACACTCTAATATATCTCGTTTAAATGGGGATGACTTAGGCATATGTTCGTGTTACGTCCACTCAATTTCGGCAAAATTAGATTACAAGAGTCTACGGAGTGTTAAAAGCATGTTAAGTACTTTCGCAACTTCTCTCTCTCTCTCTCTCTCTCTCTCTCTCTCTCTCTCTCTCTCTCTCGAGCACGAGCGCGAGCGAGAGCAAGATAGCAGAGAAAGATAGGTGGGCAAAGAGAGAGAGTGAAAGACAATCTTTAGTGTGACAGATTTCACCCATATATGTACTAATATGTACTATTAAGTGTCGGTGGACAGCAATAAAATAAATAAAATACCTGAGGTTTGATTTGACATAGATAGAGAGAGGGCGAGAGAGAGAGAGAGAGAGAGAGAGAGAGAGAGAGAGAGAGAGAGAGAGAGAGAGAGAGAGAGACGACATGGGCAAGCATGATCGCGACACCACTTGTTTCGTGGGTTTTGGAGGGGAGTTGGGGGGGGAGAGCTTGATAGACGATCCTTTATTATCAGAGGGACTCGTAGAGTGCACTAATGTACAACAAGTTGGACAGAGAGAGATACATCAACTTCTTCTGAGCTAGAACCTAAGAAATAACGACAAGGCTCAAGGACAAGGACAAGGGGTCAGCTTCATTGTTGTTTTACAGTGACCGTAAATAAATACTATGCACGTTTTGTTTCCCTACTCAGAAACAAGAAGTAATTTCCTGTGAGAGTTGTTACAAAGGCTGCAGAGTCACCGTTTACCCTTTACATATAACCTCCCTTATGCAGATAAAGTGAGGGGGTAAATTATTCATGAAATTAAAAACCCTTTGCCTCAAACGGGAGCTAAAACTGCCTACGCTCTGCATAGGATCGGGCAAAAAACAAAAGGCTATCAAGCCTGAATACATTTTTTTTTTAAATAATAAATATTTATGTACATAGAAAATGTATAAACTTTAAGATTTTGTTTTATTTATTTATTTTTTGGTGGAAAACTACTCGGGCACAATTTCTGCACCTTGACTAACTAACTATAGGAAGAATATAAGTAAACGATTTTTTCTTTTCAATGTCTATTATAGAGACTCAGTACTTGCCTCATATTAACAAAATAAAACTCGGGGAAACAAATCTCAATCAAGATAACCGGTAGTGTTTATTGCATCATCGATATCTTGTATCAGAGTTGTGTGATATATTACTAGGAAAACGCTAAAGTCCCGCCGCGTTGATGGATGAGCTTTTTAAAATTTTTAGTTTGCATGGGATATCTTTACTTTTGCAAGCTCTTTGTTTTGCTGCCTACGCATTGTAGCTGATTGTTGTCAAGTTTCTTTTGTTACCTGTCAATTGGTATTATTTACCGTAAAAAACTTATATTAAAAGCTTTATTTCTATAGATTCTGGCTAACTATACCAACTTTTTCTTTTAAAAGGTACTACATCACCATAACCTTAATGTCCATGTATAATATGAACGTTGTAGCCCCACCAGTTTGGTCAGAATTGGCCCAAATGGCACGAAAATATCGCACAAAAAATCAAAAAACTTATATTAAAAGCTTTATTTCTATGGATTCTTGCTAACTTTTTCAACTTTTTTTTCAAAAGGTACTACATCACCATAACCTTAATGTCCATGTATAATATGAACGTTGTAGCCCCCCCGTTTGGTCAGAATTGGCCCAAATGTCACGAAAATATCGCACTTAAAATCGAAAAAAATCGTAAAAGTACGATATTCATGAGAAATATTTCTTCGATTGTACCCAAAAACAATACACCTCTAAGTTCAGAAATTTCGAAGGTCCTGTCAAATTTTCATCAAGATCGGATATGCCGTTTGCCTGGTAGAGAGTTAACAAACAGACAAAAAAAAAAAAAAAATACGAACAAAAAAAAACACCCGAGCTAAATTTTTTGGGGGGTCAGTGAAATTGAAGTCTTCGCTTCGCTCATCCAACTAGGAAAACGCTAAAGTCCCGCCGCGTTGATGGATGAGCGTTTTTTTGTAAGTTTTTTGTTTGCGTTTTTTGCGTTTGTTTACACTTTTCCTTTGCAAGTGCTTTTTGAATGCATTGTAGGTGATTGTTGTCAAGTCTCTATTGTTACTTGTTAATTGGTATTATAAACCTAAAAAAACTCATATTAAAACCTTTATTTCTGTGGATTCTGACTAACTCTTTCTACTTTTTCTTTCAAAAGGTACCACATCACCATAACCTTAATGTCCATGTGAAATCTGAACGTTGTAGCCCCACCCGTTTGGTCAGAATCGGCCCAAATGTGACGAAATATCGCACTAAAAATTGAAAAACTAATATTAAAACCATTATTTCTATAGATTCTAGTTAACTTTTTCAACTTTTTCTTTCAAAAGGTACCACATCACCATAATCTTAATGTCCATGTGAAATATGAACGTTGTAGCCCCACCCGTTTGGTCAGAATCGGCCCAAATGTGACGAAAATATCGCACTAAAAATCGAAAAAAATCGTAAAAGTACGATATTCATGAGAAATATTTCTTCGATTGTACCCAAAAGCAATACACCTCTAAGTTCAGAGAAAACGAAGGTCCCCTCAAAATTTCATCAAGATCGCTTATGCCGTTTGCCCGGAATCCTGCTAACAAACAGACAAAAATACAAACAAACAAAAAAAAAAAAAAAAAAAAAACATTGGAGCTAAATTTTTTGGGGGTCAGTGAAATTGAAGTTTTCGCTTCGCTCGCTTCGCTCGCTACGCTCGCTTCGCTCATCCAATAAATACTGAGATTACAGTGTATTGTCACCCTTAACCGTTATGCGAATAATAATGTTTAAAACAAGTTCTGGTTTTGTTTAAAAAAAATGTATCAATTATTAGGTTATGAAAATACAATTTTTTCCGTTTACATGTTCGTGTATAACAGAAAATAGATCGAATTTGCCATAAAAAAAATGTGTCACGCATGATCGGTTCAAAGTCGGTTATGAGAGAAACACAAGTATGAATGTAGCACATATTCAATGATAAGTAATAGTTAATACTTTATTTGCCACGTAGTTGGTGAAACTGTTCTGTTGCACCAGTGTGCTGCGGGATCACATTTGGTGGAGGTGCCGGGTAGAGCGAGCAGACCGGCGCCTCCACCAAAACATTGAAACATTTTAGAAATAACTGTCAAATCATTTCTCTTGAGTATTGTTTGCGTTTTTCATGCTAAACAACAACATGATAATGTGGTTAATGAGTGTTCGTTTAACAGAGTGTAGGGTTAATGAGTTGTTGTGAAGTAAAATTATATTTTAAATTTGCATCATTTTTGGGGCTACTTATTAAGAAAATATGTTCTTAAGATGTAATTTGGAAGAAGTTTCTAACGTTAGAGTTACCAATAAAACATATTTCGGTTATCTTGTTTGTTTTAAAAATAATATGATTTTTTAACTCTTATTTGCGATGGGCTGCTTCAAGTATACGGATCGAGATATTCGTACTACTAATTTTTTAGTTGCTATCTTTACCAATATACTTTTTGAAGGTTGTATATTATACGTTATGCAGTAATTGTTTAGTAAAATATGAAACAAACAAAAAGTTTGCAAATTTTCACAACAGTGTAAAATTAATTTTTAATTATTATGGTATTTCAGACTTTTGATAAACAATATTAATCTTTAAATTTGCGCAATTTGACAAGTAAAACGTATCAAATAAACTGTGTAGTTTTATTTTACATCAAGATAGTCTCAGCTCACGTTTTACCACTCTTAAGCTGATGTCATATAATTTCACAAACTTCTAGCTTGACATTTCCTAACCGACTTTCATTTTCCAATCGTCTCTTTTATATCGACGCAACAGTCGTTCGAGTTTCCTGACCTACCGCAACCTCAAAGCAACGATCCTAGACTCTTTCATTAGATGTGAACTTGAACTTGCTTTTATATACTTTCCACATTTAATATGAAAATGCTCATACTATCAAGAGAGAATGTAGACTCTTATATGTAGACCACTGCTACGTGCTACTAATGAAGAGTATGAAATTGTGTTTCGTTTGCTTTCTGTCTTATTGTACATACATAACACAACATAATTTAGGTTCAATCATATATATTTATATTTAAATAATCATGTCTTATATGTAATAAATTTCTGGTAACTCTTAAGTTACTTTATACTTTTCAAGTTAACTTTATTATAATAATTTGTGTATTTCCTTCATGTTTACTTTTATATTCAATGTTTTTTTCTGGATTTGATTGAAAAGTATATGTCAGTTGTTGAATAAATTAATAATAATAAAAATTAAATAAAACTGAAGTTAAACACTCACTCTGATCTCGTTAAAGGTAGTCACGAGCTACCCTTAGAAACTCCTATCCTGAAAGATATGTTTTGCTTCACAACACCAACCCTAAGCTCTTAGAGGTAGACAGGGGTGAGGGGTATAAACCAACTCGGTCGTCTATCTCTTAGTGTATATTGTCACCGTCTGATTAATACGTTTTGCTTCTCACTAGTCTTGAACATAGAAGAAAACAACTTTTGGAATGTTATAAAAGCTTAAATAATACATAATTTTACTTAATTATTATTTCCAATGGATTTTATCATCTGTATCATGTTTCAAATGTTGTCTGTCTCTTACACTTTTATATTTTTATTATCTTGTGCATTTTTAATTTATCAAATTAACTTAAAGACTAAAACCATCGTGAAATTAAATCAATTCAATAATTCAATTCTCTGCAATCATTCATATCTTGCATACTACAGAGTAAAAATTCTTGTCAGCTGTTTAAATAAGCTTAAATGTGACTAAAAATGTTAGCACTCAAAAGGTTTTGTAAGGTTTGATTCCCGTCGTCAGCATCCCTAGGACATGATGTTCCAAATACTTTACTCTGGTATGTAGTGTATACTAGGGTTGAGCAATTTCCAAAAGTAATTTAAAGCTTCCCCCTCTAAGCAGACGCATTCAAATCTTCTCTGGCGAATATTTTAAGTCGTCCGAAGAGATAAACAGTATTCAATTATTTATGTGTACACATGACAACAAGCTTTCTCATAATTACGTATTTACTCTGTATGTTCATATTCCCTTAAGTTTAAAACTGTATTTACCTTTCCTCATTTCAAGCAAAATCTTTTGTATTTACTTAAATAGTTATAAGTGAAGTTAACACCCCGGTTTATTTCCGTTGCACTCAAAGCTCGAGTCAATTAAAAGTTTCGCAAGTTCTCAATAAAATTAACCTTTAGTTAATTCACCTAGATGACGAGCCATCTCTATCCCTATGTGATTCGTTGACCCGTTAAAAACAAACGTTAAGTTTAATTAAACGAATCTTTTAAATTTTCTGGACGAGCAAAAATAATTCACTTGGTTTAAATTTCGTCGCCGTTTTCGGTTTGTCGACCTCGAAATGAAACATCTCATCGTGTCTCACTTGATGGAGTGGGTTCTACGAGGTGTAAATGAGATCGTCAAAGAGAACATTCTATTTCTAGATGACGCTGCCTTCCAAACCAATGGTCCATAAAGGGAGGCAAATGCACCCTCCCCCCTTTTCATTCATCCCCTCTCACCGTACGTTCCCTACACAAACACAAAACTAATATAGATGTGAAGGAGGTTTTTTAATTGGGTCTCACTTGCCAGTGAAATTGATGATTGCTTTGTGAAATTGGAGACGTGGCGTTGAAAAGGGCATCCGTGTTCGTCAGCTCATTGAGGAAAATTAATTTTCTGGAAACGTTGTAAATTTAGTAGACAATATAGGTAACTTAATATAATGCACCAGACACCTTAAATATTTCGGGAGACATAATAATGTTGTATTTAGTTACTTTCTAAACATTTTTGATGTAACATAATATATTTATTATCTGGATAACTATCTAAGATATCTCAAAACTGTAAACGTTTTCTCAAGTTATACATTTCATAACGAAATAATTAAGGTAACAATCGCTATAAAAACTAAGGAATTACACAAAAATATTGTTATAAAGTAGACCATAATTTAATTAGTATAGTTAACTCTTGGGTTGAATATTTGTATTAAATATGTTTTGAAAAAATCCAAATATTAAAACAAAAATTATTAACTCATTAGTTAAGTAAATGTAATTATCTATTTAACGTCTATCCACTTATATACATCAGTTACAAAAACTGATTTACAACAGAATACAACAAAATAAAATAAAGTCCATTAATACATGAATAAACTAATAATATTACAACACCAAAGTTTAAAAGACAAGAGTTGTCTTTTAAACTTATTCGAGTTTTATCATATTGAAATATAAAGTGAAATTAACTTTTAATTATTTAAATACAAATGGGAAAACGGATTAAAAAAAATAAAGTTAGGGGTGATAGTAATAAATCAAAAGCATAGCCATAAATAACTATCAATTAAATTGCAGTGAACGATTTTGTCTTTTTTTAACATATTTCTAAACTGAGTAGGATTCGTTTGGCCTGTGAAGTATTCGAATTATGTCTTGGCTAAACTTTTAAAAAGTTTAAATATCCTTTGAAATAAACGTATCTTTCTAACAGTGTAAATGACAAAACTGACGACAATGTAAAGCGCGTGCGTGTGGCTTTGATGACGTCACGTGCGGTCAGTAATTAGTCCTTGAAAGCGTTGACCATCCCGAGTCTTTGAGCTGAGACTGGTCAGCACTAGGGCGGTGAAAGGGAACGCACTCGACCAAAATCTAATTCGCAATTACTCAAGGCCTTATACAAACACGTGATTAGTGATCAATAAGGGTAAATTAACACATTCGCTTTTAAGACAAGGTCGACGATATTTTATAGGAGAAAAACTTCATTCAGGGTTTCAGATTCCCAGAAATAACCGAGACCTCCATAAATTCAAGCTCTGATCGGTATGATCATCCGATAACATAATTTAAATATCTTGCAACCTCGTTTTACGTTGGATGCGGTCGTAATCTTTTCTTGCTAACATTTAACAACTCCTTTTACTTTTTACCAAATTAAATAAATTGAATCATCAATAAAAGTTTTAGAAGTTAAATAAATTTACCAATAAATTAACAATTTTCATAAACTGTCGTACCGCTTTGAAAATGTACAAGAATGAAATACATATTAATGGAAAGGAAACAATACAATGCTTTTAGGTGTAAAATAAGCAGATAACTAAGAATTGAAAAAAAAACTTGTGTTTGATGCCCGCTGTAGGGTATACCTACATCAGAATTACCCGGTGTGCCCCTCTTTAGTTGACCAACTAGGTGTGCTGAGGATAGAATAGTTGTGAAGGAATGTCCGAGGGATGTTTAAGTGGACTCAATCCCTTACATTCGCATTAACGACTGAGGAAAACCTACGAAAAAACTTTAGCCAAGGATTGTCGATTAAAATGCAAATCAATTATAATATTACATAAAAGAATATGTTTCAAACCACCTCGACGCATAAAAATTACAACTTTGTAAATCAGTTTTAAAGGGATGAAAATACATTAAAATATGTAAAACAAAAACGTTTTTCGGTGTTACATAAGCAGGCATATGAGAATGGACTCTCGCAAATAAACCAACTTGCATTTGACACTTAAGAGACCCATGGCTCCCCTCAGGGGCGGGCAGGCAACCCGGCGAACACGCGAGTACTGCGGGCCGAGGAACTCACAGGGGACAGAACACTAGGGAGGTTCCAAACACACACGCACAAACACACTTCAAATGTACCCACACTCACACCAACTTGTTGACTAGGAGTGGATATCCATTATACAGTGTTGCCAGGGTTGTAAATAGAGGCGCGCTGAACTTGAGCAAGTTATTTACTAACCACCGGTGTCCACCGGTGTCCACTTCAAGAGGGGATAATGATGGGGATTATCTGTGATGTATAGCGAGCTACAAAGTAAATCAACGGACTTGCAAAACTAATTGGACGCGTACTAAGCTTGAATTATAATACACTGTTAGTAACTTTAATATCCATGTCCTCGAGTTCAAGGGCAAGTGAATCACTGGCAAAACAAAAACGCAAACTTTGTTTTAATAATATAATATGGGAATTTCTCAGTTTCATTGACAGATAAAAATTCTCGTTGATGTTATTTATATTATAGGAATATGTTAACACTTTGTCTTTTTTTATTTGAAGTGTGGAAAAGACCAACTGGTTAGTTTAACTTAGATTGAAGAAGGGTTGACAGGTTGGGAAAGAATAGAGAACATAAAGGCCAGCTTGTTTGTTACCTAAATCCACGACGCGTTTAAAATAAATATAATATAAATACTCACCCACCCACTCACTCACTCACTCACTCACTCACTCACTCACTCACTCACTCACTCACTCACTCACTCACTCACTCACTCACTCACTCACCGACAAATTCAAAACAGTCTTAAGTCCCGTTTATGTTGAATGGTGAGCCTCTCTCTTCGCTCCCTCGTCTAACAAAACACGGTCATTATGCTTGGTTTTCATATAAGTGCCTCACTCGCCACCGTACGTGAAAGTGTGTTTTCCACAACACCATTTAATGAGATCGTTAGTCTACAACATATCGGCAATTGGAACATAACACCGCTAATATTCAGGACACTGGATACCTGCACAATACAGCACTTAATGAACCCAACAGCTCACTAATGACAATGTAATTGATATGGCTTAAATGTTATAGTAACATTAGTTAATCGATGTTGTTATTATCATGATTATTCAACAGACTCCCATGTACACTCATTAGCGCATTACAGTGGTGATCATGAATTTCAATTAAAGGGCCTAATCTCCAAAACAAAACATTGGCCACAACACGTATTCTTTAGTATAGTCGCTGTACATGAATTTTGTAAGTTCTTTATTCCAATTATTTAAATTGGGGTTTAAGTGAAATTCCCAAATGAAGTTACCTGCTTAATTTTTGTTTTCCAATTTGAAATGACCTATAACAAAAATCTATCTTAATGCAACTATTTACAAGTATTCACTCAAACACCCAATTAATGCACATAGATAGGGTGCTAAAATCTCCCTTATTAGAGTCATAACATACAAAGGGCATTGCACCTCCTCAAGATATTTTAATTCCCTTAAACAGTTGCAGCAAGTTTGGATATTATAAAGTTCGACATCATTACAGTTTATATCACCTGCATCATTGTAACAGCTTTATAAAGTTTAATTAAATTCAGTGTATTAAACACAATATAACCACAAAACAATCCAATATAAATTACCCAATTAAAACGAATTACCCAACGAAATATCCAATTTTAATTAAAAAATATTATCCCCTCGACTATTTAGTCTGTTCGAGTTTAACACGGGGCAATGCTCTATGGAATGGGGTCAGTGATGCCATTTCAACACCGTGGTGTATTTGCACCAATCAGCGGTCGTTCTCAACCACGTGTTGATTAAAGCGGTGCGATCTAGCGGGCAAAGCCGTAACTAACCGCAGGGGTGCGATTATTATGTGGTAGCGAGCTGATCATATCGAGAGGTGATTTACATCAGGAAAACGTTCGACATTGTGAAATTGAGCACGAAATTGAAATGAAGTAGATCGGAAGGCAGGGAGTGTCTTCGAAGTTCCTTGCTCTAGTACCTAGAGCTAAGCTTTGACTTAAAGATATTAAGGATGCGAGGTTTTGAGTTCATTAAGTTAAAAGTACCTTAACGACTTCATCATGTACCTTAATGGCGAAGACCTGTGTCATTTGGGCTTAAAGTCTCAATCCAGATGAGCAAGTGGGCTATACTTTGACTCTAAGATATTATACCTAGGGCCACTGCCTCCTAGATGTTCGTCGTGGCTCCTCGTTCCCTGCCTGTCCATGCGCACAGTGTTAATTGTTGTCCAAAGCGCTAGTTACCGTCCCCAAGAGCTTTCTTTTGTTTTTGATGTTGTTGTCACATTAAATGTCATCTCTCATGTATTTTACTGTTGAATCCAACTAAATTGAATGTTTTAGATCGTATTTTGTATACGTACATCACTAATCATGGTTTGCAGAATAGTAATAGCCCTATACAAATTTGTCTAGTTATATTATGCTGGTAATTAAACAAAAAGTAGATATTGATAACTTTGTTGTTTGATAATATAAGGCAAGGGCTAATAGGCATATTATTTTTATCTATAGGGCCTATGCCTCCTATTCCTAATCATATTAAAAATCAATAGGCTTAGGTACCTAGTCTACTTGGGCCCTAGTCTTGACTAGGCCACAAGCTAAACAATATTACTTTCCATCAAGCAGTGGCGCGTGATAAATGGGAGTCTGGGGGGGGGGGCTGGGTGGCACAATTTCCTTATTTCCCTGTAGTTCATGCAAAGAAAGACCTACTTGTTTTAGTTAGATAATGGCATCCCGGTATCTTACAACTTCTTGCACGCACCATTGCCTATTATGAAGAAAAATACAGCTCAACTCTGGCATGATGACATTTTAATCGTATGCAGATCGTATGTAAACAACGAAAACAAAAGAAAGCTCTTGGGGACGGTAACTAGCGCTATGGGAAAAAAGTGCGAATTGTCTTCAACAATCAAAACCTGTCGCGTGAACAGGCAGGGAACGAGGAGCCACGACGAACATCTAGGAGGCAGTGCCTAGGGCTCTTGGTGGTGCAGTTAAGCCTGGTGCACAAACTTTCCGAAAGTTTTAGGTTTAAGGTTTATGATCTAAGAAATATTTTTCTATAACGTTTCTAGTACGCGCGATTGGCCGGATTCATGAGAGCTCGCTTCCCATTGGCTGAGTTTAGTGGTTAGTGACTAAGAGCTAGTGAGATGAAATATTTTTAACTTGTTAAACCTTAGACCCTAAACCTTTAAACTTAGGAAGGTATGTGCACCGGCCTTTATTTGATTTGGTTTAAGGTCGCGTCAACTGTTCCGTAAAGGCGACCGGTCGACCATTCTGGGCTCGACTGGGTATTGTTATTTTCATTGTTTCACTCAACGTCTGATTGTTGGGGACTGCTTTGGCTCCGAAATGGTGCGTGCATCTACAAGGCCGTGTTTTTTATGAAAATTGTGATATCTCGTTAAAATATTACATATATCATATCATTTTACTAAATAAATTAATGATTTGAATGAAAGAATGGATGATTTATTGTCTACCCATGTGTAGTTACAGGAACATTGTCGGTAGTTGACATTATTCCATGATTTTCAATGAAAGAATTTGAAATAACCGCGCTTTCTTCAAAGACCAGCCCACGACCGGAATAAAACTGTGGGCTTCTTGGTCTCGACCACAACAGTCAAAACAGCAACGCATCGCATACGTTTCTTGCAAATCTGATCTGTCATTGGTGAAAATTATGTTTACTTAAATTTCATTGGTCTCAGACTGGTCGTTCTGGTCGCCTTTGAGGAACACAACCATAATGTGTCACTCTATCTTAGAGAGATGTGGGGTAGAAAATCTATGAGGGGGAGGAAAGGGAGGTTTCTGACGTCATGTTTGTCGTCGTCTATGTCATCGTGTGTGTCGTCGTTTTGTTGTCGTTGTCGAGGAGGTCGTCAACGAGAGGGGGGAGGGAGGGCGACAATAACTGTCAGAGCTCGCGTCTAGTTTCGGGGACTAGGAATAGTAGGATGAAGAGTGTATCCTCTCTTGTTGGTGTGGTATAGGAGACAGAGAGATGTACATGACGTAAACTATTGGCAACATAGTGGAGTAGGCTACAAATTGATCTTGACGAATCTAAATCTGAGATAATACATATTGGCCACTGATTTACATCATTAGGTCCAACATTTCAATGTCTAGTTAAAATTTATCTGCAAGTTAGTCTTTAAAGTAAATAGTTACAAGGCTTCTGCTTGGTGGTTGCCATAGGGATAACAAGTTATGTGGCAGTTAAAATATTTACTTGTTACTTTAACTAGACATTGAAATACCGGACCTTATTGTTATACCACGAGCAGTTTTGTTTGTTTGGTTGTGTTGTTGGTGGTTTTTTCACTTAAAACAAGTAACTTATTTGAAGTTGTTGTCACCTAACTAATCTCCGTGGGGAGGAATTGTGAGTGCGCGTGCGTGTTAAAAACAACCCTTTAAACCTTATCAGTATCAATCATAGTAAAGATAACTTAAGAGTGTGGCAGGTCTGATCCGACGACGCGACGTGCAAAACTACCAACACCGAGGCTCAGCGAAACGAGATTCGATCTTGAATCACCATCTTAGTTGCTGGAATGACCACTGGGGCGCTGGGTGTAGCGATCGTGACCATCACAACAGCCTAGCGTGTCATAGGTCACTGATCTTACTAACTGTTGCCTTTGAGATTGGGCGCCTTGACTTGATGAGTTCTGCGTAAGCCAAATCTAAACAAAATATAGATCTCCATGACGTAATATTGCAATGTAGAGTTTATATTATATATTCCACTCATCATCGTTGTTATGAGTTTTACCATAAACATATATGAAATGTAATTCACATATGTTTAGCAATTAATGTAACCATTTATTAATTATGTTTCATTCATATTGTTTTATAGTTCGTTTAAAAAATAATAGTAAAATATTTTTAATGGACAAGATATAATGTTAGCGACGTTAAACGACTTTGTACAACAAAACTTACTCTGAAATTTCATTCTCATAAACTTGATACAAAAAAAACTACAAGTCATCTATACTGAAGTGCCGACTTTCACTTAAATAACATCAGTGTTAATTTTATAGTTGTTTTTCAAGTTTAGAGTTTAAAATTTTGAACAATTTACGGAAATTATCGATATCCTTCTTCTAGTTTTAAATTATACTTTATTATTCAACTTCTAAATTCAACATTTTTTTTATTGGTATATGAATGGCCAGTCAATAATGGACGACTACCAAAATTTAGAGTTATTATCAGCACAATTTAATGAATTAAATATTTTGTATTAAAAAATAGCTATTTGTTACACCAAAAGTATGATGTTAATGAAAACAAACATTGCTGAAAACATGACTAATGTTTAGAATACATCTATACATTCTACAACCGTGTTCCAAGTGAAATTGTTATCTTCCTCCAACTCGAGCAAGGAGATTAAACGATTCCCTGAAAACACAGCACGCTAGCGCGGTATTTCATGCAGCTGGTGCGTGCGTGCGTGTGTGCGTGCGCGCGTCGAGTCTCAGCCGGAACATCTGTCACCGTAAACAAGAAAACTTTTCCAAATTAAATTCACCTTCCTCGGTGAAGATCGGACAAGACACTATCTCTTGGTTTAACACATTACCTCGCATTCGTATATAAGTGATAGGGCCTAAGTCATGCTCAGCGAGGTAAACTTGAAATTTTTGCGTGTCAGTGAAGTTATTGTTAGCCTCTGGAATTCTATTTAATATTTTATTTATTTATTAACGTCTATCCTATTCAGTTAAAAAACTAATTTACAAAGGAGGACAACTTAATAAATCTAATTACATAGATGGACAACAATGAACTTCAGTTAAGTAAATATTTGAAATAGTAATAATAAAACAACAATGCATTAAAACACAACAATTTTGGTAACAAATTCAAAAAGGAAATTAAACGCAACAATTAATTAATCAAATTTAAAAAAGTGGTGGAAAAAAGAAGAAAAGAAAAGAACAGAAAAAGAAAGAAAAGAAAAAAGAAAAAAAGAAAAAAGGAAAAAAACATTAAAAGGGAAACGAAAAGAAAAAAAGGATTTGGAAAAAAGGAAAAAAGGAAAAAAACATTAAAAGGGAAACGAAAAGAAAAAACTGATTTATTAGACGATCCCACTCAAACGAATATGAGGTTTGCCAAAAATCATGAACAGCAAATCAGGGAGTAAACAAACTTTCGCGTTTATATATATATAAGTTGTCCCTGTCGATTAACCATTGTATCACGAGTTATAGTAAATATACCCCCTGGTCACAAATTAAATATAGATTTCTCGTGGGAAACTTGCCCAGGGTGCAATTCATACCCCTTTCAGGTGTCTAACTATAGTTATGTTGCGGATAGGATATTGTGAATGGATGTCCGAGGGCTATTTAAGGACTTAATCCATTGCATTCACATTAACGACTGAGGAAAATTTCAGAATAAAACTTCAGTCAGGATTACCAGTCTCGACGGGATTCGAACCCATGACTTCACACACCAGAGTCTCACGCTTAACTCTCGAGCCAACACTGACGGTATCACCCATAGGAATTGTTGTCAAGGAGTAAGTGAACGATGCGGTTGTTATGTTCGTGAATGTACGAACTAACAGCCTCGGACATAACGCTGTATTCGAACTAAGAGCATAACTTGTGGATTGTTGGACAATCCCGGGGGTTCCAAGGGGTTAACTAGTTATATAGAGAATTCTGTATAAATTAATTAGTCGTGGCCTATTGTAGTCATGAATTAGTTATATAGTTTGTTTGTTCTCAGTTGTGGTTTATACGGGTCCAACAGACGTTTGTTTCACTTTAATTTCTGTTTATACTAATGTAAGCAACATACTTTTTCTTTTACGCCCCTATAATTTAGTTTTGTTATCGCTAGTGTGCAAGTGACAATAATTGCATTTAATGAAGTGTGTTCTTGTTTTGTTCTAAGTTAAAAGTTGAGAATGTTCTATACTTTGGGACGAATGAAACAATCAAGAAATTAGGGTTGATATTTTGTCTCGCACAAATTTACTGCAGAAGTTCTTGAAGTGTGTAAAAATAATAACCAACTGTAAATTTAATTTAAATTCTAAAACAAGTTCATGTTTACCTGCCAAAGGGAAGTTTGTAGCTTGTGAGGTAAATAAGAAAGTATGGTTGTAAGGATATAAGAGAAGAAGTATTGTATTGGACTCAATTTCCGCTTTCATCTTCTAAGGCACGATAACTAGAGACGTACATGTACATAGCATTTTCAAGTATCATTTTATAGCGTTTTCTAGCATCTTATTTTTGACCACCTTTAAATTTTTATTTTGAAATTATGTTTGCTTGAATTAATATTAACTGAATTAGAATTTTTATAAACCATTATAAATACTATGTAAATTAAACAAAATAAGACTGAAAAACCTCAGTTTTAAGTGAGAAAAATAGCGCTTCTATACACAAAACGCTAGTTTTCACGTACTTCTTATGATAAGTAATCATCAGTTATAACCAATGTAAAACTCTTTAAATTCAAAGTTTGCATGTAGCTGGTATCGAACCAACGACCTCTAGAGTTACTATTAATACAATTCAGAAAAATTAAAAAATCCATCGACTAAATTCACCATATTTATAGGCTCTATTAACAAGAGATTAATTATGAATCCTTAAATTAACATTTCGCCGAGAACCTGTTACAAAACTAACTGTTAATATTATATTAGTACACGTTTTACATTTCACATTTCCAAGTTATTTGAACACGTCAAACAGACTGAATACAAGCATGATGTTAAATTAGATTGTGTGAATTTAATTTCAACTACGTTAGTTTCTAACCTGAATATAAGCTACAACTTCAGCACGGTAAACTACAAAAAATAAAACAATTACTTGTTGGGAGAACATGTGTGCTTGGGTAGGAACAATTCTATTTGCACTGTACGTAGAAACTTTATGCAAACATAAAACATACAAACCGTACAATTCGTATTTAAATAGCAATTCTGTACAGTGTAGGTCTTCAACAAACAACTAGGAGAATGGATCATAAATGAGGTGCCTAATAATGTTAATGTAATTGTACAATATTACAATAGTCTGCAACTTGTCGATATTGCTAAATAATATATTACTTTAGATGGGCCACGTGCAAATCAAGTTCAACTAAATGTGTACCAAAAATGTTTGGGGGATAAAAACAATGTTTCTTTTTTAAAGCAGTCAAAAAGACAGTTTATATGAAGATCAAATAAAAAATAAAAATAAAAATGGTAAATATGGTTTAGTAATACAATATTGTGAGACTCTGCTTGTATGACCGATGCACAGAGGATATCATGAGAATTGTACAAAACGAGTAAGTTTTTTAAGAAGAAAAGGTTGATTAATAGCTCACATGTGTAATAGAAAACGTGTCAATATTTTTAATGGAAGTAAGAAACTTAGTGGTTAACCGATAAGAGCTTGAACTGGAAATATATTGGCGAATCGTGATATAGAAGTTTATGAGAAGTAAGAAGGGTAGTTGATAATTTATGAACATACGAAAGAAATATAAAATGCAATTGAAAGGATAGTGGGAAGATCGGAAGAAATGGAGGGACTTGGTGAACAAGTAACTACGTTTAGAAGAGGAAGAAGATGCGCAAGAATAACAACGAAAACGGAAATAGCGCAAGTAACTGAGACAGTGCTCCCCCTCACCTGAATGTCCACAACTTGAACAACAACGTAAAGTATTTTAGAAAAATTGTTTTAAAGTATTATCAATTGAATTGTACTATACAAACAATAAATGGAAATTGCATTGTTACTTACTTTAAATATTTTCTCCTAACAGTGCGACAAAATCTCACTCTTTTAAAACAAAATGTAATCTGGATCAGCAAAGTAACGGAACTATTCCGTATTTTACTAGTTCTATGAGCTCCAATTAAGCTGATAAAACCTTTAGGTGTTGTTGCAAAAATAGCCTCAATCATCATAAAAGTTAATTGTCTGGGAATAATTGACCTGAGTGATGTTACCTCCGAGGTTTCGACGTCTCTTTACAGGGTAATTGCAGTCGTAAAGGTACGTGCATGCGAGGAGTTAATCTCGCTAGGGATATTGGCGTGTTCTTAGGTCTAAGTGCTTCGTTTGACGTCTAGGAAGTGCGCGCTAGGTACACGTACGTTACGTGAACTATGACCTTCGCTCAACTACAACGCCATTGTCTCACTTGCAAGAACATTTGCAAGAGACATGGAAGAGTAAGGACCAGAGTAAGGACCAATTTTTTTTTACAACATGAAATGAACATTTAAAAATTTCTTAATTTTGATGATTCCACACACATTCTGGACCACGTTTTGGCTTTTTCACCCCAAAATATCGAACATATATAAGGTTGTTTGCGAAGGATTTACGCATGTTGCGATCAGAAAACATATTGTAACATAAATTTCTCCTAATCAAGATTAGTACATTTCTACGATTAGACCCAAATGGTGACAAATTTACTATTTTTTAAAAAAGAATTAACAATATTTAAAATTTTACTCTGATTGTTAAAAAAAAAAAAACACACATATGAAGTGATAAGCGTTACATTTATTTTATATTAAATTGTTATCTAATTTACATGTGGCTATAAAGATTTTACCAATGATTTGATTACATATAAAGAATATTAAATCCAAAATATATATTTTTCTCGTGGGAAACCTGCTCTGGGACGATGCCCCTCTAAAGGTGTCTAACTAAGCATTTTAAAGTTGGGTAGTTGGCAAAGAACGTCAAGGGCTGTTTAAGAGAACAAAGAGAAAACAAATCATATACAAAGATAGACATCACCAGTCGGAGTATTCATAAAAGTAAAACAAAGCACGACGGGCGAAATGTACAAACGGAAACCTCATGGTATTCTCTTCCAAATGTAAGTGTGATATATAATAATACATTAAGTACTTCGTCTAACGTTTCAACACTCACCACATTTAAACTAAAAAATGACAACTCATTAACCCGGGCATGGAGGCTACCTGAAGAAGGATACGGAGTCTCCGAAATATCGAAACAATTTTAAGTAAGTACTCAGTTATAGTTCAGTTAGGGATTTTTTTTATTACATTTAAACTCTTTTCGTGTTTTATATTTAACCCTACTTAGTTGATTATTATGCTATAATTCCTATTAAAAACTCTGTTATGTAAACCACCCCCTACAATAACATACAGGAAGGAAAGCAAACCTGTCACAATAAAAAACCTTTCTCCCCTAATATTGTGTAGAGCCAACTTAGCGTAAGTCCACCCATAATCCGGAAACAGCACCCATAAAACTCTGTCACCGAGGGAGCCAGCGAGGCGGCAAAGGATATTTTTGGTTTTATATGTTCGGGAGGAACCTCAGACGTCATATTTTTACTACGCAGAACAATAATTTCTCCCCACTTTCAATAAATATGGATTATTGCTCAGTTTATGGTGGAAAGAGTGTTCAATAATGGATGATATTATACGAAGTGAATTTTTCAAACGATCTTTAAGAGAGCTTTTTTTTTCGAGGGGACGGATAATCAAAAGATAATAAAATATAAGAAATAATGACCAATCTCATTTTATAAACAGTCACCAACCACCATACATTGAAAAGTTTCCTTGTATAAATACATAACTTTGAAATGTAGATACTTTCTCGCCATGCACTATAGTTTCTGAAATCACATTTCTAGTGTCTAAATTTGACACACTACTTCAAAATATGAAATCTTAAGATACACATTTTTCGCCGATTCCAATGCACGACGGATAATGTACAATCAAAAGGAACCCACAATGCATTTTAGATAAGTGTGACTTAATTGTGCACTTTTAAAATAAAGAAAATTCTATGAAACAAATTTCGTTAACTTTTCCCCGGAAACTTATTAAAAACAAAATTTAAACAAATACTGCCATCTTAATTTGACTAGAAAACTAATGCCTATCATCTAAGAAAAAAATTAAATCAGTTGAAGATGTTGCCAGCCAACTAGATATTGATTTTTTGAAATCTTTTGTTGATTGACATCTCCATCTGATTAATTTTTTTAAAAGATGGCAGACTTGGGTTTTCTGGTCTAATTGAGATGGGAGTATTTGTTTAATGTTGTATTTTATTGTTCTTAGTGTTCAGTCAATAAACCTGTGGAAGGCGACTGAAAAGTTGTCGAAATATTGTTTCATATAGTTTTCTCTATTTTCAAAGTGCAGTGTACTGTCCAAATAACTCGATGTCATTACATTATTAATTATGTATTAGCATAATGTTTGGGGGTGGAGAGGGATTGTGGGGTCGAAGCATGGGGTATATGTGGCGGCGAGGGGGGGGGGGGGAGTTGAATGATAATCTCACGCGTGTCTAACACACTTCCGCTTCTTTGCAACAGCTTCCGAGCTTGAAGCTGTTCACACTGCGCCTCTACAGACGCGCACGTGCAAAGGGACACATAGGGAGATAGAGGTGGATTCTTACGACATTGAGAAATAGTTTAGAACATCCAGTTCGTCTTATCGCGTGTGTTTAGTATAAGGAAATCCTGCGTGGATGTGTTGTCGTGCCGGATATGTCTGGAAGATTAGAAGGTGATGCAACCAGCAGACCCACTCAAACCAGATAATACGTCCTGAGGCATTTCAATTGTATTCGTGTGAATTGGCGTGATTATAATTTACTTTTAAAACATCAATTTTCTTAAACATTTTACTATCAACAAGTGTTCCAAAATCAAGAACTACAAAATTCCTTGAGTATCTCTTGTAATAACGATAACATTAGGTGGTTTCGAGTAAATATCTGTTACAATTATCCACTTTAAGTGCATAATGAAAGCGTAAAATAAAGGTACACATACATATATAATTGCATTAATAAATATACATCAAACAAATCCTATCAACATTGCATTAAATAACCTCTCAAATCTATTTCATCATATTATGAATCAACTAAAATTTAAACAAATAACCTTACTTTACCAAATTCATTCTCGCATGATTTTGTTTATTTATAGACCTTCCTTTAAAACGTTTTATACTAAACTAACAAATTGGGTTACAAACTACAGATATTTACTTAGCATCTGAATATGTATTTAATTTAATCACGCAAGAACTTTAGAATATATGGTTTCTGGTACCTTTTTAAAAGTACGTATAAATAATGTACGTCATATAATAAATAGTAATATTAAACATTTTAATTGGTACATTAATCCAAGTTTAAACCGTGTAATAGTGAAAATAAATGAGGGCAACATTATTTTATTTCTTACCCGTTGTAATGTATAATCTTACTTGGATACTTTTCACGTCGGTGTTTAAAGATGAAACCTTTAGTAAATTTCCGTCTCCCAGTTTTCCTTCGGTTAATTATTTAAAATGTATGTTTTATACCTCGCCATTTATAAAAGTATCATCCCATCCTCAGCTCAGTTTGTTATCGTTAAAGTGAGAGATTACCCCACTTTATTCAACATGTTACTTAACTTAAATCAGCCCTGGAGATTGTTATTAATTTGTAGGTCAAACCAATTTTTCTTTGAAATTGTTAATGCATGATTAGAAAGCTGTCCTTTGTAAATGATGATAGGAACCTACCTCCCCCCCCCTCACCCTAGATTTGAACTAGATTGATAATAAGGAATTGAGTACTTGAGTTTGTATCCCTCTGTTGCACCTTGATTTTTCCTGCTTTATATTGCAAATTATTGCTTGTAACTAAAAAGGAAAGACGTTTAATAACTAAATAAAGTTAAAACATATTTGTATTCATTGTTTAAAATTATAATAAACTATCATTGCTGTTGGGTTACCTACTTGTTTTGTAACTTACTAAAAACTATTTAATTGTTTAATGTTGATAACTTTAAAAGTGTCCCGTTACAGTTTTTTATGGAAACTTTTCAATTAAGTATCGCTATTTTGAATCGGACAATAATGTTGTTAATAAAAATATTCGGTAATAATTTGCTTTTTGTGACATTTTCCTGTTTCATATTCAACAAAAACTTCACGATGAGGTTGCGATCTCTTACTACAACTCAAATACCATAAATAAATACTAATCAGTGTATTTTTAACTTTTCCGTATTTTAAAGAACTTTTAAAAATTACATTAAATTCGTCTTTATTTTATTAATTAAAATGGGCAAACTTAACTTTAAACTACATACTCATAAATCGAGTAAAGTTACTTCCATCCTACACTTACTAACCAAACCCCAATAAGAATCCACTCATCGTCTTGAATAGAACTTAAGCATTACAAGTGACACAAGAAGAAAATATTTCACTGAAAGAGTTTTGTTGATTTTGAGGCCGCAGAAGAAAAACGTACTGATTTGATTAAATGCAAATACAGTGCATTGTATTGAATCTCCCTGAAAGATGACAATAGATTATAAGTGGCTTTGAACCTGCTGGTAGTATCTTCGATGAGCATTTTTTATTACACCACCTTTAAGAGCATTAACTACTAAGTTTGATGACATCACCTCCCACTGTAGTCATTAAAAGTCATTGAAGCTATTGTACACCTTAGCTCGTCACTTTAAACCCGTATGAAATAATGTGTTCAACTTGAAAGGGTGCATTTAATAGCACATTGCGCAAAATGTCATAAAATACGTTTATACTGCAGTAATTTCAATCTGTCATCAAGATTCAAAAGTTTCTACACTGTATTTATCTGACTTTTTGGTTTGGATTTTAATCTAGTACATCACCTTTAAGCAGATGGAATTACATGCTGTTCGTTTGATAGTAGCTAGTTATGAAATACAATTTTCTCAGCAAAAGCTCTACTAACGTAATTTGCATATAGCTGATTATGCAACATGCTATGGTATTATCTTAAAACTCACAACATACACTATGATAATTTTGCGTTTTACTTATTCTACACAAAAAAAACTTCACGGCAGGGAAAAAAGATTTTTTGTTTTATTTTTGTTATTTTTTTTTTTTACTTAAGAAAGCACGTAATCGTAATGTGACGTAGATATCTAAGAAGTTACTTCTCGAACTCAACTCATTGTGCCAGCGCTGCTATTCTGTTAACATTGATGTTATCAGTTGATGATGTGAGCAATTATTTTATAACACAATATTTATAATGTATATAATACGAAGTTATAAAAAATTATTTAGAAAGGATAAACAACAAAATTAATCTGGGATTACATGACAGCATACATACACTTTTTTTTAATTTTTAATTTCTGAATTGTAGTAAATAAAAAGCAGACAAAATAATAAATAAAAGCAGTTATTTTTAATGTCAATAACACAAGATCATTTATAACATAATAAAATATAATTTTTATTGTTGATCGGGCTGTTCTGTCGCGATGTAAATAATCAACGTTTGTTCAAAGACGATGCTCAATAGACCATAATAACAACAAAAATGACATCAACGGGACGTGAAACATTGTGTGACATGAAATGTGGAATGAAATAAATAAAAACTGAATAAAGTGAATTCGATTGAATAAAAAATAAAAAATACAAGGAATGCGGTAAATAACGAGTTTGGTTAATTGGAGTGAGAAATATTTTTTAGGTATCGTGTAAACAATACCAATGTGAAATGTTTTCTATTAAAACTTAAATTAATTGAGTTAAATTAAAAATATTTCTCTTGGGAAGTTCATAGTATAACAAACACATGCAAACCAAATTCATCAATCATGTATGTTTGACGTAAATTCTCCCATCCTTTGCTCCGAATGGCTGTGTCAGGCGCCCCAAACAGCATCTGCATAATATAATACTCGTGTTATTGCCGAGTGAGGCGACTGTAGTTCGATATGATGAACCCCTGTGTCTTCCCCATGTCTCACCACCATTAGGCTCATGTTGTCTACGTGCTTACAAAGGTGTCTTCTTTCACAGAGCCCGAGGGATAAGACGAGTCTGTTACTTGGGGCTCTCCAGACTTCCTGTGTTTTAACACATTTTCAAAGAGAAAATACGTGACATTCTTATTTGGAAATATCTTCATGATCATAGTTTTTACGCCACAAATATAAAATATATATTTTTGAGCCAGTATACGATAGTCGTCTATGCGATAATAATGCTGAAGAAATCTTGCCCCTCTCCACGCATTATTTTAATTTTCACCAATCGTTTCCCCGAAATGCATCTCTTTCCTGTCTGTACGTCTGTGTGTGATTGTGTCACGTCTTACGGTAAAACCGAACATGACTTCCGATTGACATGTGTTTTTTTGTTGATATCCCCTTTAATAAGAGTGATTCAGAATGGTTTTGATGACCCTTTGGGTCTGGGAGACGGGTCTTGACTTAAAAAGTATATTTGCGTATTCGGCACCTCCACCAACAGATTTCTTTTCATTGGATACGATTTTATTTGCGTGTTCTTCTTAAAAAAATCTGTTTGTAAAGTAGCTTCGATCCTAATTTAAAGTAGACTTCTCCCGGACCTTTGCTTGTTTTAATTATGTGGCGTAAAGTTTGTAGTTTTCTCTCAAAATTATAGACAGCATAGCAAACTACACGTTTTATAGATTTGTATTAATTCAATGCAGTGTTATAATGCAGTTATGCCGTAGTTGATTTTAAAGTTGTATTCTAAAAGACAATATGTAGGCACGATAGAAATGATATGTCAAGTCACAAGAGTATGGTGTCGAAAAAATCAGACGTTTAAAGAAAGATAGTGATGTGTGTGCTTTGTCCAGAGCCCACGATTCTACTTTGCTGAAAGAAGCCTATAGTTAACAAATATTAATTTGTCATTATATAACAATAAGTTATGATTATGAGTATTATAAAATGTTGGTACTTATTATTTCCATATAATTAAGTAAACAAAATACTGGTCTATTATAAATACAAGTAGGTTTTACTTTGTTTAATACCGTTGACTACAGCATTACATAATGACGTTGAGTAAAGCGAATACCCCTGTAGCTTTCATTATGTCTCGAATTAATTCAACAACGTTATCCGCTTAACCGCTGAAAACAATTCTGCTTTCTCTTCGACTAAGCTTTCACTACAAAGCGCACAGAGGTCGTGTCAGACAGTTAATTGAATCCTTCGAATCCAAAGCCTTTGTTTCTGCCGTGGATAAATGTAAATAACGGCTCGAATCTCCGGCAAGAGAGATAAAGCCAAAGAAGTCAATTCTCATTACGCCGATTTCAAAGAGTTTATTCCGTGCTTTCCGAATACGATAGAAGAGGATCCAAATACTTAGAGCAGTGTCGAGTTACAGGTTGTAAACAAAAAACATTGCAAATATTAGAGAGACAATATTGTAGTCATAGGAACTCTCCACCAGTGAAATTATTAGGATACATCATCAAATCTATGACAATCCGTTGATAGAACATTATGAACAATGTTCATCATTATTCGTTTTCGTTATAATATTCAATTATGTTATCGCTATAATAAGCGAGTGTGAATTAGTGTTTACAACATGTGGTTTTATACCGTTTCTTCTTTAATCATTGAAGTACTTTATCGTGAAAATATTTTCCAAATTTTCACGTCAAAGCCGGTAAAAAAGGGAGTTTGAATGGAACAGGTCACAATGCGTCTAGATTGCAATCAAGTCCATATTCACCAAAGTTTGTGACCTTTCAACAATACCTCAGTCAATACTACACCCTTCGGAAGGTTATTGATTATACGGCAAATCAATTCTATTTTAAACAATACAGAGAATTGACTGGTTTTTTGGTTTGGATTTTTTATCTAGTACATCACCTTTAAGCAGATGGAATTACATCTGTTCGTTGATAGTAGCTAGTTATGAAATACAATTTTCTCAGCAAAAAGCTCTACTTACGTGATTTGCATATAGCTGATTATGCAACATGCTATGGTATTATCTTAAAACTCCAACATACACTATGATAATTTGCGTTTTACTTATTCTACAAAAAAAAAAAACTTCACGGCAGGGAAAAAAAAATTTGTTATTATTTTTGTTATTTTGTTTTTTTACTTAAGAAAGCACGTAATCGTAATGTGACGTAGATATCTAAGAAGTTACTTCTCGAACTCAACTCATTGTGCCAGCGCTGCTATTCTGTTAACATTGATGTTATCAGTTGATGATGTGAGCAATTATTTTATAACACAATATTTATAATGTATATAATACGAAGTTATAAAAAATTATTTAGAAAGGATAAACAACAAAATTAATCTGGGATTACATGACAGCATACATACACTTTTTTTTTAATTTTAAATTTCTGAATTGTAGTTAATAAAAAGCAGACAAAATAATAAATAAAAGCAGTTATTTTTAATGTCAATAACACAAGATCATTTATAACATAATAAAATATAATTTTTATTGTTGATCGGGCTGTTCTGTCGCGATGTAAATAATCAACGTTTGTTCAAAGACGATGCTCAATAGACCATAATAACAACAAAAATGACATCAACGGGACGTGAAACATTGTGTGACATGAAATGTGGAATGAAATAAATAAAAACTGAATAAAGAGAATTCGATTGAATAAAAAATAAAAATACAAGGAATGCGGTACATAACGAGTTTAGTTAATTGGAGTGAGAAATATTTTTTAGGTATCGTGTAAACAATACCAATGTGAAATGTTTTCTTTTAAAACTTTAATTAATTGAGTTGAAATAAAAATATTTCTCTTGGAAAGTTCATAGTTTAACATACACGTGCAAACCAAATTCATCAATCATGTATGTTTGACGTAAATTCTCCCATCCTATGCTCCAAACGGCTGTGTCAGGCACCCCAAACAGCATCTGCATAATATAATACTTGTGTTATTGCCGATGTGAGGTGACTGTAGTTCGATATAACGCACCCCCTGTGTCTTCCCCATGTCTCACCACCATTAGGCTCATGTTGTCTACGTGCTTACAAAGGTGTCTTCTTTCACAGAGCCCGAGGGATAAGACGAGTCTGTTACTTGGGGCTCTCCAGACCTCCTGTGTTTTAACACATTTTCAAAGAGAAAATACGTGACATTCTTATTTGGAAATATCTCCATGATCATAGTTTTTACGCCACAAATATAAAATATATATTTTTTGAGCCAGTATACGATAGTCGTCCATGCGATAATAATGCTGAAGAAATCTTGCCCCTCTCATGCATTATTTTAATTTTCACCAATCTTTTCCCCCGAAATGCATCTCTTTCCTGTCTGTACGTCTGCGTGTGATTGTGTCACGTCTTACGGAAAAACCAAAACATGACTTCCGATTGACATGTGTTTTTTTTGTTGATATCCCCTTTAATAAGAGTGATTCAGAATGGGTTTTGGTGACCCTTTGGGTCAGGGAGAGGGTCTTGACTTAAAAAGTATATTTGCGTATTCGGCACCCTCAACCATCAGATTTCTTCACTGGATACGATTTTATTTGCGTGTTCTTCTTAAAAAATCTGTTTGTAAAGTAGCTTCGATCCTAATTTAAAGCAGACTTCTCCCGGACCTTTGCTTGTTTTAATTATGTGGCGTAAAGTTTGTAGTTTTCTCTCAAAATTATAGACAGCATAGCAAACTACACGTTTTATAGATTTGTATTAATTCAATGCATGTTTTATAACGCAGTTTTGCCGTAGTTGATTTTAAAGTTGTATTCTAAAAGACAATATGTAGGACCGATATAAATGATATGTCAAGTCACAAGAGTATGGTGTCGAAAAAATCAGACGTTTAAAGAAAGATAGTGATGTGTGTGCTTTGTCCAGAGCCCACGATTCTACTTTGCTGAAAGAAGCCTATAGTTAACAAATATTAATTTGTCATTATATAACAATAAGTTATGATTATGAGTATTATAAAATGTTGGTACTTATTACAAAATACTGGTCTATTATAAATACAAGCCGGTTTTACTTGACATAATACCGTTGACTACAGCATTACATAATGACGTTGAGTATAGCGAATACCCCTGTAGCTTTCATTATGTCTCGAATTAATTCAACAACGTTATCCGCTAAACCGCTGAAAACAATTCTGCTTTCTCTTCGACTAAGCTTTCACTAGAAAGCGCACAGGGGTCGTGTCAGACAGTTAATTGAATCCTTCGAATCCAAAGCCTTTGTTTCTGCCGTGGATGAATGTAAATAACGGCTCGAATCTCCGGCAAGAGAGGTAAAGCCAAAGAAGTCAATTCTCATTACGACGATTCCAAAGAGTTTATTCCGTGCTTTCCGAATACGATAGAAGAGGATCCAAATGCTTTGAGCAGTGTTCGAGTTACAGGTTGTAAACAAAAAAACATTGCAAATATTAGAGAGACAATATTGTAGTCATAGGAACTCTCCACCAGTGAAATTATTAGGATACATAATCAAATCTATGACAATCCGTTGATAGAACATTATGAACAATGTTCATCATTATTCGTTTTCGTTATAATATTCAATTATGTTATCGCTATAATAAGCGAGTGTGAATTAGTGTTTACAACATGTGGTTTTATACCGTTTCTTCTTTAATCATTGAAGTACTTTATCGTGAAAATAGTTTCCAAATTTTCACGTCAAAGCCGGTAAAAAAGAGAGTTTGAATGGAACAGGTCACAATGCGTCTAGATTGCAATCAAGTCCATATTCACCAAAAGTTGTTTGTGACCTTTTCAACACAATTACACTCAGCCAAGTACTAATCACCCTACAGGAAAGGTTATTTGATTATACGGCAATTAATTTCGTTTATTACTAATTACTTTATAATTTTAAACAATACAGAGAATTGACTAACCGACTTTAATAAACCGAAATTATAAACAAAATCAGCTTTAATAAACTACTTCTATGAAAAGGGTGCGCAAAAAGTTTGGGGATAGCTTTTCTTCAACAATGTTTTATTTGTGTTTGAAGTTAATTACATGCCACACATGAAACTATAATAATCACATTAATTATTGCTTTAAAATCGACTGGCAAGTGAAAATATTTTTTAAATTATTGTATGGCAAATAATCACATCAAACCCAACTGTTAAATTTACGCCACCAATTTTGCTGCCAAGTGTACGATGTTTCGATGCAGAGACGACACAGATGGAATTGATATTAAGGATATTTGAATTTGTTGTTGTTAATCATTATTTTATTTTACATTGTGGTTGTAATATGACTATTTCAAACTTCACTTATTTATTGTGTCTGCATATATGTTATTAGTTTCATTTAGCTGTCCTCCTTTGTAGATAATGTCTTATAACTGAATGGGATATGCTTATGTTAAATGAATAAATAAATACATAATTAAAAGTTTTGCTCGTACGGAAGCCTCACTCTTCAATATAATTGACAATTTGTTACAAAATTCATGAATACAATGAGAATTGGTTCACGAACTCATCTAAAATCAATTACTGGTGTGTCCAGCAGGCTACGCGTGGCAGGTAAACTCTCATTATCTCTTATCTGGTGATCAAGCGCAGAGCAATTAGATACTATCTGTACGTCGTGTTAGCCACGCTTCAGGCAAGTGGCTTGCAATGAACACTACAATCACGAGCGTTGCACAATGTAGCAAGCTGACAACTGACGTGCTGAGTGCTACATTGAGAGGGTTTGAGGGTTCGGACATAGCTGAATAGTGGTGTAAACTTTTAAACTGGGTAGACATTACACTAAAGTTTTTCAAAATGGAACAAAAGATCCCGTTCAGTGTTAAGATTTGATAAATTAGTACTACTATCTTGAATTTCAAACTGTAGGCTTTTGCGGCCCGGAATATACCTTAAAATAATTTGATTGGGACATTTCGCCTCTTAGATCAAGTATTTCTGTGGAACAGAATTACGTCATAGTTGAGAAATTCCTCGTGTTTCCGCAGGTACTACTGACATCATTTGACATATCAAGATATTGTGAAATACTTCGTTTTAGGATTGTATTTGCAAGTTTTTTGTTTTTATTTTTGTTTGGGGAAAACCAACAACAGTTTGGACTAAAACCCAAAGAGTAATATAAATGATTGATGCTGCAAATCGTCCCTATTAAATAATTTAAATCGCATTCGAAAGCTAATTTGGAACCTTCTTTAAAATACTTCTTGTAGTTTGGTTGTTAAGTATTCCAGAATAAGTGAGTTGAAGCTGTCAAAAAGTAAAGAACCGCTAAAAATTAATTAATAAAAACGCACCAGAAACACTTTATTATGATAATATTTACGCCAAGGCAATCACTTAAGACACGACTCAAGTCTGTCTCTTTTCAAGAATAGTCCAAAAAAGAGTATTTTTCTTGAATTAAAAAAAGTTCTACTCCAGTGCATCATTTACTATTGCTATTGTCTTAACGCTCCCCCTCCCCCCTTCACAGCCACCACCCCTACTCCTGTAACTAAAAGCCCTTGCAGATTCCCCGTCAGAGTGGCTGGTTGTTAGTTGCGTTAAGGTTAAGTGACGGACGAGCGCTCAAGTATTTCTGTGGAACAGAATTACGTCATAGTTGAGAAATTCCTCATGTTTCCGCAGGTACTACTGACATCATTTGACATATCAAGATATTGTGAAATACTTCGTTATAATTAACAATAGATAGCTGTAAACGCTATACTAACTCGTAAGGTCGTCGGATTAATGCCAAAAACAAGTTATCATTGTTCAGTTCTGTAAAGAAACCCATCTTCAATTAACACTCCACAGACAGATCGGAGACATGTGCCATTCTTCTAAGATCTGACTATTGAATCTTAAATCATGAATCTTGATATCTCCAGAAGAAATGTCTTGTTAGTCACCAGAGAATCTCCGTAATCAAAATCAAACAAAAAACAAATAGTAAATAAATGTGGTAACCCGGCACCTCCACCAAAATCAGCTTTGAAATCACAAAATGTTAAATTCACTCAAAAATATCTCAATCCAATTTGATCTTGTCGCACATACAGCGTATAAGGTTCAAGAACAAAAATCTAAGATATTGACATTCACTTCTATCCCTCCAATGATCATAACGTGAACAGTCACCACCGAATTCATACACTCAAAATTAAATCAAAATCAAAATTATTAGTATTTCACAAAAACTATAACAAAAGAAAATAAGGGTAAGAAATAAGTAAATAATCTTATATTTTGCCACATACCATGTGAGCCAAGAATCCATTAAGCCCTCCATACACATTGCGGCATTTATTATATGCAATTTTTTCCGGTTAACCGAATGCGATGTGGCACACAAGTTAAAACCCGGCACCTCCACCAAAAGTAAGTTTATTTTAAATTCTTCGCACTCACAAGTCACAATGGTTCCAACAATTACAAAACTTAAGATAATGACAAACATTTACTACTATCTATCCTACTACAGCACCGAAATAGTCACCACAGAACTCATATTCTAAACCAAAAATAGCATTCAAAATTATAATTTCATATTAAACCGTTACAAAATAACGAATTATGTTATGGAATGAGGACCTATTTTTTTTTGTGAGCCAATATACCTTGAAGAACTTATAAATAACAATCATTTTGTCCTTCTTTCTTCCAGTTATCGAATGTGATGGACGCAAGTTTTAACCCGGCACCTCCACCAAAAACGAGATACGTGTTTTTTCCCTCAAAAACGTCACAATTTATCTAGTGATCTTTCAAACAACGAAAGTATAAAATTTTGGATTCGGCACAAAAATCAAAATATGAAAATAATTATTGTATTTTTTAAAATTTTCTTCAATAATTTTAACTATCTTTAGAAGCCTCCTGCAATAAAACGCCTGGTCCATTAGCTCTTTAATACTATTCACAGTGAGTAAATTCATAAGTATGTTGATATTGGTCGATTTTTAGTTAACCGACTCCAGTATTATGACGTAATCACTCTTAGTGACTAACCTAAAGTGCAGGTACATATGTACATTTTTGATTATGTCTTCTTGTTATTAATACCATTTTCAGACCTATCAAGGTCCTAGGAAATATTTATTAACACTTATGTTTACATTTACGTAGTTATTCGATTTAATAATTATACTTATTCACGTTATTGTAAACAAAAGCGTCTAATATTTGTACTTACATCTACAGATTGGTTCCTACGGTAGCGCTGCGAGTGAGCATTTTGGCACTAGCTTTGAACAGTACCCTTTGCCATGCAAGGAACTAAACGTCCTAGAGTTATATCTTCCCTACTACGTTCTTTGTCTTCGAGCCCAACGATGACCCCCTTGCGTGTATGTTCTAGATATCTGAACGAGTCACCGCGGAAGCAGCTATGGCTGAAGGCTGTCCGCAAGATCACCTCTCAGAGGGTCCACGATGGCATAGTGGAGGCTACCAACTGTCGCAAGCTGAACGGCGGACATCTAGACGGGATAGCGGAGAGTACCAACTGTCGCAAGCTGAACGGTGGAATCCAGGAGGCGGTGTGTTTGAAGGAGATCGAGAAGGCTGTGTGTGCCACCTCTAAAGTAACGTCACTACCGGAAGAAGACGAAGAGGAACAGCGCCCCGCGTACGACAACGACGAGGTATGGAACTAATTTACCTTATTTATAGAAAAGCCGGACGGAAATTCAAATGACTTTGAGTTTTTCCCAAAACCTTTCAGACTGGGTAAACTATTCTTGCATCGGATAAGGGGGCAAAACATTATGATCTTGCTCTAACGGACAACTGTGCGACCGACCCTCATCACCCCTCTAAAAATACCTTATACAAAAAATAAGAACACATATATTATCTTTATCAATTTTATGTATTTAAAATAGAGGGCCAAATCTTGACCTAGTGAAGCTCATTTTCAATTCCGTCCGTTCAAGTAGAGTGGTACCACCTTGTTTATACGTTTAAAAAATCAACATTGCCTATCTGCAATGGGACGTAGCTGGCATATTTTAAGGATAATTGTTTCGTATTTGTCAACTTAACCTAGAGGTTCACATGGCATATACGATTTGTTGGGTTATTCCTATACATATGTTCAAAGGAAGCTCGACTCCCATTCGGTACGACGTCATGTGCTTTGCTGATTAATGAATCTCAGCACCGCCAGTTGTAGCAAATATTACATTTAAAGTTCCAAGATAACCTACTTAGAATGATCACGAAAAGGCAGAAGTTGATGCGAAAAATTAAATTTGATATGATCATCCCGGTTGAAATAAAGATTAATGCCAGATAAACTACGTTCACGACGGTTAAACAGTATGGCCTAAGTGAGCTTCAGTGAAATACAATTCAAGGCATCTAACGTGGATAGTGTATGAAGAGTTACCAGTCAATATGGTGAGGATGACTCTTCTAGAATCGCATTAAATATATATACAACTGCACCTGGAGTTAGCATCTCAATAGCAAAGACTATTAAGCTATAAGGTCAATATTCAAAAACGATTTACCTACCTTTTCATGAGCGATCATCTATTGAAATCCGACGCTGATGATGTGCGTACAATGACTAATGTGCCTGATCTACAGCTGACAGCGGACATCCAGTCAACAGGACTACGTCAACATTCACCACTGATCCACTGTGTCATCACCGATGTGGTCTCATGAGGGCGTGCTAGGTACGATAAGAAGAATATATAATGAAGGTTTAGTTATTTGAGTAAGGCGCGTCACCGTAGTCAAATACCGCCACTTTACCTAGGAATGAGGAAAGAGGGGGTCTCCACGTACGCAACGCGATATGGTATTTCATCGTTCGTCTTTCGGAGAGGCAAGTCCTAGGGAGGAAGGTTCCATACTTTTGCATTTGTCTCTAAATTTCGGCATAGATTCTCGCCCTACATTACTGATTGCAATAATGGAAAATTTTTGTTCATTCTTTTCTGTTCTTGCATTGCCCCACCCTTTTTATATTGATTCCATCATAAATACATTTCAATATCATTTATTTGTAACAAAATGTTGTGTTAAATCTGTTTTTAGCTACCTACTATTTCAAATTGTACTTAAATAGTTATGTAGTTTGGCATCTTATTAAGATTATTTATTGTCTTTCCGTCCTTTGTAGTTATTACAGATTTAATTATAAATTGCTTGATTTTTTTTTTTTTTTCCTTTTTATTCACCTTTTTATATGAAAAGTAAAAAAGGACTGTTGTAATTAAATAATTAATTAATATATAATAAAAGTTAAAGTTTTTACATAAGTTTTGGTTTTCACATTTTTTCAAGTATAACTGTATAACTAATAATAATACGCTGCCAGTCAAATTCGTCGAAAAACTATAAATGTGTTTCATATCCTTCAAAATCAAGAGCAGATATATTCATAGATAATATTAATAAGTTTGGATTTATCCTTACACTTTCAAATGTTCAAAGCAAATATTTAAATAATCACTTGAAAATGTTTATTTTATGACTGAAAACAGAGAAGCTTACTATTTAAAAAAAGGTTTGAATTTTTTTGTTCGAAATGGTGGAGGCGCCGGGTCATAAATTTTCTTACTTTTTTTTAGGGCTATAGCCACTCCCTCCTTACCCCCAGGGTAACAAAAGAACATTATATATCGTCTTTGTTGAAGGGCAATGCCAAGAAAAAACACGTGTCGATCGGACATAGCTTGTTCGGTTTTTATCGTTCGATGTGAAACACTCACAGACCGAACGTGATTCTTGTGTGGGAGCTTCACTTGAATTCACTGAAATTGTCTCTGTTCGCTAGAAATATTAAAACGTGTAGGTAACGGGTGTGTAGATAGTTAGTAGGGATTGTGTCTGGGAATTCTAAAACTTATTTTGTATGATTGCCCGATGTAGGGTGTGCAACCAGCTCTTAATGTGGTTAACTAGGTTATTAAGTTTTAGGGTAGTTGGGAAAGAAATGTTGTTTTTGGTTTGTTTTTTACCAACACCACAAACATGTTATAAACATTGCTATCCACAAGCGGCTTAGGTGAAAATGCAAGAATCATTTTCTATCGGGGCACACTTTGGCGATCTGCATTTTCCAACAGCACGTGGTATTCCCTACTCAAGTACTGACCACATCCGATATTGTTTAACTTCGGTCATCTATCGGGAACCGGTGTATTCAAAATGGCAAGGCTGTTGGCCGTTGGAAATGTCCAAAGAATTAAAAGGACTCAATCCATTGCTTTTACATTTAACGACTGAGAAAAACCTCGGAGAAAACTTTAATCAGGATTGCCGATCTCGACGGGATTCGAACCCGGAACCTCCCGAATCAGAGTCGCGCGCTTACGCTCGAGCCAACACTGTCGGTAGTTATTCAAAAGGATTAAATCACAGTATGTTACTGACTGAGTATGGTACTGAAGAAATCCTTAAACAAACTTCTAGGTTGTGGTTATCGATCCGTCGATGTACAGAATTAGAATCTCACATTTAACGCCTGAGCTACCTCTATCGCTTAGTGTGCGCCTCACAGTAAATATTTCCTCTAGCGCTCAACCAATAAATGGTATTTCGTTCAATCGGGGAATTCCACTATTCAACAATAAACCCACCAAACTATTCATACCAAACAATGCTACGCGAATACCAGGCATTTCTTCGCCCTTTTCACAATGCTTTTTTATCTCTCTGAAGATAAATAGGATTTTATCTCTACTATTGTGAGGCTCTTTTGAAGTTTTTTCCCATACACGCTGATAAATCGTGATTATGTTTAATAAATAAACTCCATCACTGACAAAATATGGAGTAAAATGATAAACAGGACCTTGTTTATGAAGTTAAGATAGATTCTAGTATGCGCTTTGAGAGCAAAGCTCACTTATATACCTCACCTTTCTGTTATTTCGTCCGTGTGTCATGTCTCGCGATCTAAAAAAATATGACCTCCGATTGACATGAATTTATATTTGATGACTTTGCCCTTCAAAAAGGATTATACATAATGTTTTTTGGTGATACTGGTTGTCAGAAGGTGTGGGTGGATAGATTTGCCAAAAATGGGGATATTCTATCTATTCGTATATGTTTTTATGCTATTGTATGCCATTTTTTTTGTTCTAGTTGAGAGAGTACTTCGAGAGTACACCCTTAAAAAGAAGCTCGCTATGTCAGAATTGAATCAAAATCATATGCAGAAATATATCAAAACCACCGCATTTTAAGATTTATATATTCAAATTCATTCATTCATTTGAGAAATTGGTTATGCAAATAAATTACCCACTATTCACACGATATGGTGTGGCTTGTAAAATACCGTCTAGACTGCAATGTGAGATAAGATTTTACATCTGAAAGGATAGAACATTTGAACAAAAGGTAATTTAATCCTTTGACTCATTAGGAACAGTCGTTTCCGAATCAGCAACTCTTTTAATATGTAAATCTTTTCACATTAAAAACTATATCACATTAAGTTCATAGAGCACATTAAAGCAATGCTCAGATCTACGTCATACGTAATACTAATTCGTCTTGTGGGGTTATTTGTTCCCGATGCAGAAAGTCGTGTGATATAATATCCATAATAACGGTTTTCTATGGCAACACTAGAGTAGCAAGTTTAGAAAGCGGTTTTAAGCGGATCATAGAACACATACACATACGTATTACTTGTAGGTAACTTTCGTGAAATGACTAGGCCTAAATGAAGAAGATTTAAATCATTATCATTTAAGTGGGAATTTTTATCTCAACTTTTTATGAAGTTCTTTATTTTATCCATTGATGTATAAATTGAGAGTATCTCATGTATTGGTTATTTTGGTTTAATTTTGGAGATTTTATTTAAAATGACAATGTTTTTTGTTCATTTTTGAATCCCTTAGGCTGATGTTGAGGCCCCTGTGTCAGGTTCAATAATTTTGGTCGGTGTAATATTAAATTATTGTATAAAATTAAACGTTTATTGATAATTAGGGTCACGAACTCACAAAAACTTCCTTGCTCTTCCTCAGGGCAGAGGCGCTAGAAAAGTTTGTCTCAAAATTGTTTAACTTTTAGTATGTCTGTTTTACGTTTTATTGAATTTTTATCAGTTATTGTCACTTCAGGGTGAACAAGCTAAATTTGCCCCGACTGGAGCTAACCGAGAACCTCCAGCCCTCCATTTTTACATATTTTTAACCATAAAGTAAATAAAAATAAAAAAAAAAAAATTATTATTTATAATATAGTCCACCCACTCAAGTCACCGAGTTGATTTTCATTGGGAGACATTAAATTTAAAGCAGATCAAGCCATCCCTGTAGGCACCGACACCATTTTAGTCACGTCCAGAATAGCACTCATCGTTCCTATTTTCAATTTAATTTAATTTATATTTAAATGTTAAACTCACAGTGTTGGCTCAAGCGTTATGCGTAAAACTCTTATTCTAGAGGTCCCGGGTTCGAATCCCGTCGAGACCGGCAATCCTGACTGAAGGTTTTCCCCGAGGTTTTTCTCTGTCGTTAATGCAAATGCAAGGGATTGAGTCCTCAAACAGCCCTCGGACATCCCTTCACAATTGTCTTAACTACCTACCTAGATACATGCATTGCACCCTGGGCAGGCTTCCCACGACAAATTTAATTACATTTAATGTGAAACCCTCACTGAAGAGTTGAATGAAATGGAACACTCCGCTCGCCGAACTACTAATGATCACACTGCCTACTAGCACAAGTGTGCCTGCAGGGAAGTACATGTCGATCTGTGACAGGCAGTCTGGGGCAGGGTATTTATTGGGAGTGTGTGCGAATATGTCAGCCAGATTAACCACATGGACAGAAAGCTTCTATAGTTGCGCAACCACAGCTATGTTCGAGGCAGCTCGTTTATGCATTCGACGATAAAGAGAATATATTTCCATTGTTTGAAAGAGAAATAGACAACTCATTTCAATTAACGTCATTAATTTATTTTTCAGTTCGTTTGATTTCAATTCAATGCAGTTTTACAATACATTAGAGGGAATTATTTACTTTTTTACAATTTTGCTAAAAATCGTTAACTTTTTATAGATCATTATTGAATTGTGAGGTAACGAAGACTGTTGGTTGATCTCGTATTTACAAGGTTTTAATGCGGAATGCAGAGGTTTAGTCTGGATCACTTTGAAGCTCTATCGATTGTTTTAAGGGGCTGTAATGTGTGTTTGACGCAATCAGAGCACTTTAATTTGTTTTAAAAGTTTATTTACTAAGAGGAGGCAGGCATGCTCATTTTAATCGCATAAACATTTCTCATTCAATTTAAGTCGTCCCTATTAGTAATTATACAGAATTGTGTGACAATTAATTATAAAGAATCCATAACAGCACTAGCACGCCTGCTTCCTCTTAACTGAACATAAATCACTAAATGGTTTTGTTTTATACTTACTTTTACAACTTGAGTAGGGAACACTCTTTTGAAATATTGGTATGTTCTCTGATGCTGTCTTATCTTAGTTTATTTATAGTGATCTCCGTTGTAGATTATTTCAAGTAACTTACAAGATTAAAAAATACAAGAACGAATGAGGGATTGAAATGATAAAATATTCCTATTCCTAGTAAACGCCAAATTCATGTCTTTTAAATTATTTCAAAATAAAATTAAGTATGTCTTCCTTTGACGTGAAACACTCTATTTACACACTTAGTAAATTAAAAATCTTGTCTAAATTTCTATACATATCTTTAAAAATGAAATTAGTTATACCCGACTATATGTCTCGTCACATTTCTACCGTTATGTACAATTCAATTATTTGCGAAATATTAATTTAAATTTTATATTTAAAATGTAGTCTGTAGTATAAAAATAAACGTTTCAATTAGGCCTTAGTAACTTGGTCTCTAAATAACACGATAAAATAAAATCCACGCGAAATCTCTTTTGTGTTCCGTGAGTTCATTAATTTCGCAAACTTATTTGCTTTATTTTTATAATAACCCTTTCAACACATCCAAAGCGCTTGCAAATAATGCTCGAATCGTGTAAACAGTGTCCGTAATACGATAATAACTAATCCTTGGTTTCCTCCATCGAATCCATCTAATTCTGCCCAGTAATTCGTTTCGAGATCCGATTAACGTACCTAAAAATAATCTTCACTCCGACTAAGTACGGGAGATTACAAAAGTTTACAAAAGTACAAGAGTTACAAAATCTGGTCCAAAAAAGTGTTCGTGTAAAACCAGAGACAAGTATTTCTAGTAAAAAAATAATGTTCAAAGACAAAAACGAATTTTGTTACGAATTTTTACTAGGAATGAGTCGTTTAAACGTGCATATAGTTTAAACGTTTGGAGTTTTATATAAACGTGCAAACGTGTTTTTTTTTTTGTTTTTTTAAATATATATATATAAATGAAATGTTATTTTGTTATCACTTTTGGAGCATACACAAACATGGCTAACAAATTAGGCCGAAAATTTTCTAAAAATGCTAAATTTTGGTGGAGGTGCCGGGTCCCAGGCTGTATTAAGACATCTTGTCTGTTACACATGGTGGAAGTGCCGGGTCATTAAATGCGAGAGTGAGAATAAAACCATTGTTAATTATTCGTCGGCCGGTCATAAGTACAAAATTACAATTTTTGTTGCAAAACCTAGGCCTCTGTCTACATAAAATTTATTTTATTTTCGTTAAAAAATATAGAACTTAGAACGTTTAAAAGTTTTAACGCGAAAATTTTAATGGGTTAAACGTTCAGGCAATTGAACGCTTTTTCCCATCCCAAATTTCACCACTTATTCACTGCTTTTGGCAAAACAAAAATTAATATTTAAAACAAATATTTACTGGACATGTAGTTCATTCTGTGTCTGCATTTATGTTATTAGATTTATTTAGTTGTCCTCCTTTGTAAATCAGTTTTTTAACTGTATAAGACAGACGTTAAATAAATAAATAAATAAATAGATGGCGTCACAATCGTATTCTGCTCGTCTTCAGGTTGTGAACTTCGTGGACGAGGAACGATGCCCGGGCGACGGCTCCAGCTGTGAAGCAGACGCGGTGCCGAACAACGTCACATCCGGTGCACGAGACGAGACTTCCGGTACGTGTTGCAAGGACGCCATGACAGTTCCGCAGGCGAGTAAGCCGGAGAGGGATGACGTGTCGCTGTCCATTATGGGAGGATCGCACCCAGGTAGAACTTTGAGATATGCCCATTATCATCCCTGTACATCACCATTCCCATCTTATCATCAACACCATTACCGTTACCATTATTATTATATTGGTAGCACAAAATAAACAAAACATATCGCTACAACAGAATATTATTGCTATTTAAAAGGCATTATAAATTTGTGCAAAACTGGCAGTATAATGACAACCACTGTTATGATTCACGGATATTTGGCCATAAGCTATGCGATTCCCATTTTCTATTTACTTTAACTGAAAATTTTCCCCAAAATTTTTCGACCATTTATTTTACCTTTTGCACTGTACAAAAATAAAAAAATAATACCTTAAGAGTCTTCACGAGACAAACATGTTCGGCATGCTTGTAAACACTCAAATTAAGATGTACAACGCTCTGGAAAAAACTTGTGAACTACGTACGGGAATTATAAAAAGCACACGACACCGATATTTTTATGCAGAACAACATACAACAAACAGAATTGCTTTTTGTAAAAGAACCTACTATTCACCATTGTTAAGCGTAAAGTCAACGCGACGGGAGCAACCTCTTCTTGCTCCGTTGCGTCGACTTTATGCGTAACCATGGTGTATAGTAGGGTTTATTACATACAGCAATTCTGTTTGTTGCATGTTGTTCCGCATAAAAAATCTGTGTCTTGTGCTTTTTAGAATTCTCGTACATAGTTTCAATTTTTCTCCAGAGCGTTGTACATCTTAATTTGAGTGTTTACGAGCGAGCCGTGAACATGTCTGTCTCGTGAAGACTCTTAATAATCAAATGATAAAATTAGAATCTTGGTAGAGGCGCCGGGCTGGATCCGCTACCAACAAAATAGGAAAACGAAAGCTAATAATTTCACAAACTAGGTGAGAATTTGTAATATGTGGATTTCTTGAATGAATAATTATTATTTTTTCTAAATACGTTTTATGATTGATTACTGTTATCATTGAGTAGAACAATCACCACAATATAATCATGAAGATGAGAAGGCACATTATTTTATACTACACACAATAAATATAATTATGATTTCCCAAGTTGTAAAATTGTTGTTAAATAAAGTTAATAGATCCTCGTAAAAACATAGTCTTGTAATTATTTATGCCAATCAGCTATCAAAGCTACCAAATTAATAAAATATTGGTGAGATAAAAACAGAGGGCAAATACCGGTTCTCACAGCTGTTGACTTAAGTGCTCCTACTGGTGGAATTAAGTACTAGATGATTGTGTCGAACCACCATTTCCCATTTCAAGACGCCTCATTTAATTAATTTGTGAACACCCCTCAATTAATTAATTAATTAACCTTGCGAACGTTTTAATTTGATACTTAAGTAGCGTTTACCCCAAAGAGAGGGTGTTAGAGTAGGATTCAGCCTAGATTGAACGACCTTCAAAGTTGCATTTGTTTAAATTGGCATAACCAACACAAGAAAAATAAAATTGCTAGCATCATTTTTCTACTCCGTGCGCTGCGTGCGTGTGGCGAGGTGACGAACTAGGTGTATGTCAACAGACCATTCCAAACGTTGGAGCTTGCGTTGGAGGTTATGTTTCATTAGGATACTGTCATTGCGTGTTATGTTTTGTCACTGAGTTCTTTTGGATATTAAAATTCTTTGTCTTATATTATTGTTATTTTATATTAATCATCACAATTCGATTTGCATAAAAATTGAACTAGGCCCTAGAACAAGGATACTATTATACAATTCGTTCTAGCCTAGCCTAGGGCCAGGCCTAGTCTATGCAATTTCTCTTTGGGGGTTGTGGGGGGCATGGCAAAAGCCTAGGCCTGGCTTCAATATGGAGCCTAGGCTAGCTAGATCTAGTCCTACATTGATAAAACAGGGAAATCCTTGTGTGTTCAATTTGGGGAAACTAGGCCTAGCCTAGGGCTACGCATAGCCTAGCATCGGCCCAACCCAGGAAGTGTATAGCCTAGGCCTAGGTCTAGTATTTATAGCCCTACCCCCCCAAAAGGAATATTAAAAGTATTTTTTCTAAAATCCTTGGGTCTACAACCGTTGTCTTGTACGTATTTACTGTTTAGGTACCTAGGCCCTACCTAATTGGTTGGCTTACTAGACTGTTTTTTTCCCGCGGGTCCTATTAGAGCATGGCTTAGTGGCAAAGACCTACTTTACTTCAACATAAGACAACTGATAGACCTACTCATTTAATCAATACTTAGGCTAGGCCTACATAACATTAAAATATTATTAATTAATAATTAGTCAAGCCCAGAACTCAGAAGAGCAACCAAGTAAAGAAATTAGTCAGAAACAAGATTAAAGCAGACGACGTAGGCTAGGGCCTATCTGTGCTGTGCAGACGACAGGCCTTTAGTAATATCAGAGTCGATAAAGAAGTTTCCCCGTTGCGGAGGTCCTCCAACTCCCAAGTCAAAACGGAATCTAACGTTCTGCGCGCTGAGGGCGGCTCAAATGTAAAACTAATAAAAGCACTGCACGCTAAATAGGGTCAGTAGATTATCGATATGCAGTGACAATGCAATCAACAAAACAACAGACGAAACGTCAAACTTTAATTTTTTTCAATCATATTAGCCCAGGGCCCTAGCCTTTTAAAACGATCTACTTTTGATTTATTATTGTACTATAAAGTGTTGCGCAGGCGTCTCTGACATTTTCGTACGAAATTAATTGAGATATGGGTTGTTTAAGCCTTACGGACGTAAGTGTAGCCTAGGCCCACGGCCACAATACAGTTTTCAGACGTAGGTACGCCCTAGACACTCAAATCGAAATCTTGAACAATACATATTGTCGGCCTAGGTCCTAAGCTTAGGTCTACTCCATCAGAAATATCCTCATTAATAAAGAGAGTTTGCTTTCTGCCAAAACATTCGCCAACATTCGATCGTATTTAATATTTTGACGTTTCCGCCATTTTTCGTCATCGACTGTTTACTACTAGTAGAAAAGTGACGTAGTTTTTTTGAAGTAGTTCCATCAATCGTCACACAGAGTCGCGCGGAACGTTAGATTCCAAACGCCAAAAACCGACTTTTTATTTAACCCAGGCCGGTATAGGGAGTTGGAGGACCTCCCCAACGGGGAAACTTCTTTATCGACTCTGGTAATATTTTAGCGGATTGTAGGAAAGTGGTATTGGGAAGATCGCTCATTGGTCAATAAAATAAAACCATTGTTGTCAACTGTGAAAACGAATAATGACTTGACATTTGTTTGTTATTTATTACTTTTAATGAATTTGATCGTCCAGATTAAATTAAATTTATCTTGTAAACAATAATTTAGTATTTTTATTTAATAATGCACCGTGTATAATTCATTAAGTTCATTTTCAATTAGACCTCCAATTTTGTTCTAGTGGTTCACATGAAAAATGGCCGCCGAACAGTGTCAAAAGGTCATTCAAAGTTGTGTGATTCCTACTCTAGCAATCGCGGCGATGTTTTCATCCACCGCCTTCTAGATTGTACAGTGCCACGTGTCAGTCATTATACGGCTTTGTTTACTCGCACGGTGGGGGGCGGTGGGAGGGGAAGGGGAGACGGAACGAACCGCCACGTTCCTGTAGATTTACGACCGACAGACAGACGGACAGAACGCGGTCGTTACCACGATCAAATACTACCAGGCCAGTGAATAAATTATTCGCTCGTTTCGAAACGTCTTTGTTAGATCTGAAGTACGTCGTAAAAATGATCGTATTACTTCCGAGCTGTTTTTGAAGGGTTGTCAAATGAGTATTTGTTTTGTGTGAGTGAGTTTATGGGTTTATTACTCAACTTCTATATTAATGTGACATGGAATGTGATTGGGTTCATTTTGTTAAACATGAATAAAGCAAACTTTCTAAACACGCAAATATATTAGCTTCTTATTTATTAATTTTATTAAAAATAAAGATTTGGGAAAACCAAACGTCAAAACAGTATTTCAGTAATTAACAAATCTTGCAACTATTATATAATTATTTGTTATAGTTAATAATTGATTTGGTTAAACAAAAGTTACTTAATTAAACTTTATCAAAGTAAGAAACTTGGTTAACTTATAATTAAGAAACTTCTTTATTGACTCTGCTTTATCTAAGCACATTTATATTTTAAAACAAACAATATTTCATCGCTCTTCAAGCTGAGGAAAAAGCTGGATTGTTCTGTTTAATAAAGAATATCGATCTCAGTAAAAGTTGGATGATTTTATTGTTATTTATTATTTTTACATACATTTTGTTTTGCTGGTCATCTCGCTCGTATACATATAGGAAATAAACTATGTGTACTTTCAAACAAATCTCCAAGTTTTGCGATTTTTTCGGCATTCTGTCGCGGTGACATTAGATTTTTTAAGACGTAGAATCAACATTTCTTTCCCGATGTCTGCAGCATTATGTAAAAGTCACGAGAAAAAAAACAAGACGCGCAAAGTGTCAAGACTAGTTTATAATTTCTCCCAATCCAAAGCGACTCGAGTTTAACCTATCTCTGAAGTGGTTTATTCGACTTTGTTATAGTCGCAAACACAAAATATTAATAACGTGTCAAATGCGTGATGACATTCTGATCAATCCTATCCGCATATAGGGATTCCCGCTAAAGTCAGTAGTTTTTTTAACTTCTGACTTGGACTTAAGTCCATCATTTCTTGTATTAGAAATTAATAAAAGGTGACTTAAGAGCCGTCCTAGCAACGAGGCACATAATACATTCAAAGATGTTTTAAATCGGGCTTGATGATTATGGCGTTTTAAATTATTATGATCCGCGGGTGTTGGCATTGTCCATACCACTGGTTGCTATATTTCCAGTGTTGTAAAGTAACTGAGTAAAAGTAATTGGGTAAAAGTAATTAGTTACTTTTTGAGTAATTGAATTACTATTTCAATTACTTTTATTTTAAGGTAACTGTAACTGTAACTGAATTACTTTTAAAAGTAATTATACTCAGTTTTCAGTTACTTTTTAACAGTTACTTTTGCCAACCATGCTTGTTTACAGTTCAGTAATATAAAATTAAAATAATATCACAACGTCTGAAACTAAACAATATTTTTTATTTTTTATGTTTTTTATTATTTCTTTTTTGGTACATCTAGTATGGAACGAGGTTTTTCTGCTGACTCAATATGCATTCTTATTGCTAAATTTTTCGTGGTCAATATGACAACAATAAATCAAAGCAACAGCTATTTGCAACGATAAATTGCAATAGATAGGCAAATCCTTTGAATTCTACTAGGCCGCATCGCGTATGTTTTTTCCAGTCGCGTTGATTGATGAGCTTTCTATTTAAATATTTATGTCCAATGATTACGTTTTTAAGTGGGATCTCATTACTTTTTCTAGGCCTATAGGCCCTATTTACTTGATGTTACTAGTTAATTATACACGTGTAAAGGCTTATATTAAAACCTTTCTTTCTATGAAATTTGACCAACGTTTTCAACTTTTTCTTTCAAAAGGCACTACATCACCATAATCTTAATGTCAATGTAAAATATGAACGTTGTAGCCCTACCCGTTTGGTCATAATCGGCCGAAATGTCACAAAATTATCATATTATGAACCGGGGAAAAAAATCTTGAAAGTACGATTTCTATTAAAAATATTTCTTAAAATGTCTCTAAAATCATAACATATTATATTATTTCAGTGATTTTAAACGTTCCCATAAAGTTCCATCAAGATTGAAGAAGCCGTTTGCTAAATATCACGAAAATATCTCATTAAAAATCGAAAAAAAGTCGTAAAAGTACGATAATCATAAGAAATATTTGATCGATTGTACCCAAAAAAGTGGCAAGTCTAGTTCAGAGATTTTGAAGAACCCCTAAAATTTTCATCAAGATCGCATATTATGCCGTTTGCCAGTTAGAGCGCGAAAAAAAAAGAGACAAATTTTTTGGGGGGTCAGTGAAATTGAAGTCTTCGCTTCGCTCATCCAATTAGATAACTGAAAAATATATGATATTGAAATAAAAACCCATCAGAAGATTAAACAGTAGATTGTATTGAATTTAGTTTCATTCCTTCGTGAGTAAATATTTGTTGCACTTTTTTATGTTGGCATTTTGGCGAAAACCAAGCTGACGGCTGACACTACACAGTGCTTCTTAGTTTTCCTATTATTCTTACAGCTTTGTATGCATGACAAAGATCCGATGAAAATTGTTTTTAGATGTATTACCCCACACTATTAATCCATAGCTCAAATGTTACTCAATCAGGGCATAGTAGACTATACTATCAATAGCAAATTCCTATCTGAATGTTTTCATTTTACGTAGTATACATATATAATATTAGAGTTTATTTAATTAATTAGAGCTACTTAATCAGAGTAGATGTCCCACGATAAGCAGTTGTCAATATAGAGTCCTCAGAACGAATAATAATAATAATATAATTATTAATGTAATGTCTTCACCACATAACCTGATACAAATATTTTGCTCTTCCATATTTTTCTAATTATCATTATCAGATTATTTAGTTTCACCCACTACGCTACTTCGTTAAAAGTAATAAAAACGATATTTTCTAATGTTGCAATATTTTCATGAGCAAGGGTTGGTGGTTGCATCATCTGTATTATAATAATTATTATTATTATTAAAAAAACAAAAAAATCTGTTCGTCATGCTTTTAGTAGGGCCCAATGCATTTTTAAGAAAGTAACTTAAAAGTAACGCAGTTACTTCTTAAAGTAACTGTAACTTAACTCAATTATTTTGGAAATAAGGTAACTGTAACTGTAACTGAATTACTTTTGCAAGCAAGTAACTGTAACTGTAACTGAATTACTTTACAAAAGTAACTTTTACAACACTGTATATTTCCCATTAAAAAATATCAATCTTTGGTTGGTTATCGCTCACGTCGTCGATTGCGTCTGGGCCTACAGGGTTGACTTGGTCGCTTTGGTTTAAAGTCCCCCAAGAAAAATTAGTTTTATTTAGAGGGTAGACTCTAAATACGAATTTATTTATTTAATTATTCTTATCATATTTATTTGTTTTATTTTTTCCTTTTTCAATTCCGTGTGTAACGTCTGCTGAACAGTAAAATCCCGTCCTTGATTCTAGTCCTCCCTATCCGTCAAATTCTCCACATAAGTTGCAGGTGTTACTCAAAACTTAGCGCCTTCAACAGCAAATCAGAGCCGTTTCACGCTTCTCTAATCTCCACGTCCAAGTTTCACGTATGTGGACCACACCCGTTAGAATTCACCCAACTTTTTGTGTGTGCACGTTGGTACGAGTAGAAACGAAAACTTGTCCTAATTCGACTCGCTGTGAAGTTGTAATGTTCTCTGCCGTATGGTGCAGCTAAATTAAATTGTCAATACTGGAAAAAGTTTGTGAAGTCTGCTACTAAGTGCTTTCTTATTAGTTGTGGGGTTTTATTGCTTTCTAGAGGATGTTTATATCAAAAGGGTGGGGGGAGGGGGATATGTCTAGTTCTACGCCATTATGGAATCCGACATTATGGATAATGGTAATGGAGCATGGGGTACAGTGGTCAAACAGATTGAAGATATCATTTGGAAGTTCAATATTTTCACTTCTTTTTTGCCAAAGAGCAAACATTAAACTAGACAGATAAGATACTGAAAGCTATTTTTTTAATGTTGCTTTGATTTAACTTCACTATCACAAGACAAATAGATAGAAAAAAAAGAAAACAACAAACTAATATGAAATAAAATATATTTTTAGAAGTAATAAAGCGAGCAGGTAGCTTTAACAACGGCGATGTTCAATCATTTTAAGTCAAGATCGCATTTCCAACTAACCAGGGAATCGAAACAATAATGAAGATAATAATATATCAAACCACATACAAATATAAAGGAAATATAAACAAACACGTCACCATTTTGAATAGTTTAACTGCCCCGATCGATTCTGCCCCGGGAAAACGTAAAGCACAACTTAAAGCATTTCAGTTCTTCTACGTTCTGAAGAATTCACCGACTCAGTGTTAATAAGATATTATTATTTATTTTAATTTTGTAAATATCAATGTTGGAGATTAATTAAATTCCAATTCAATTAATTTCAATTCCGAATATAATCTGCAAAGACACTCTTGCGGTTAGATAATGGATATTGTGTGTGTGCCGACAGGGTTGGCTGGGTCGGCTTTATATTCGAATATCAAGTCTCTCACTGAAAATCAGTTCCGTGACTGAGTAGGTAGACTCTTAATTCGAATCTGCATTATTTAAAACAAAAGACAAAAATCAATTTCGACTGTAAATAAATCATGAATGTTAATTCTCCTACCAATTTATTAGATGTAAAACGAATTTTATTACGATTTATTCTGAAAGATGTTCACCTTCTTTATTACATTTTTAAAAAATTATTCCAAAAGATGTAAAATGTATTATACATATCATTTGACCTACGACCCTCTCGCTCTATCTCCCAGTCTCTCCATTGGGTCATAAAAAAATTGTAATTTTAAATTTACATCATACACTCTTTGCAAACACTAACAAAAAAAGAAAAAATCTCACAAAAAACAACAGATAAATAGCTTATTACCAGCAAACATAATATGTCTTGGTGGAGGTGCCGGGTCGAACGCAGTGGGACCGGCACCTCCACCAACAAGGATAGAATTTTTACACTTTTGAGATAAAAAACACATTACACCGTGAATTCTGTCAAGGTAAATTAAATAAATAAATCACATGATTTAAATAAAGTCTTAGGGCCGGTTCCACAAAATTATAAGCTTCAGTTATATTTAGTTATCTGTCAGTTAGGTATAGATGAGGTGTTCCACCAACTTAAACCAGGACTTGAAACTCTGGTTAACATGGGATATTTCTGATTTTAATATTTAGTTTAAAAACAACAAAACATGACTGAAAAGGTTTGAATGAAAGAGGTCCTTATATATATAACAGAAAAATAAATTTGTTCATGGCAGGACATAATATAACCTCACTATTGGCCATTATATGATCGTTTTTTGTCAATAGTGTAGCCTTCACATCTAGTGCCTAGTTTAATTGTGAGAATCGGTTTTCTGTTTTCAGGATGTAGTTTCTTAACACCTTTAGCTTCTACTGAAGTATAAGGAAAAATTGATATCTATAATCAGAGATTGTGCATGAATTTTTTTGTCAAGCGGTACAAGTACGAGTTCTTTTCGAGTTTTTTTAATATCTGACAAAAAACAAATTCTTTCATTCAGCCAACTTTCATGGACTTGGTCCTTCATGAAACAAATCTTCTTGAATTACACAAACATCAATAACTACTTCAGGTTTTTCTCAAAATAACAAAATAAGATTGTTTCATATGTAAATAAAATATCAGCTCTCTAATCAATTATTTACAGACTTTTGTTCTTTTATCAGTTAAAGAAAATGTGTATTATAACGGCGAATTGTCTTCAAAAATACAAATTAACAGCAAATGCCGTGGTATTAAAATCGTTTCCGATTTTTCGCCATAAACCGAATTACTCGAAGCATTGTATAAACGGATTGTTGAGAATCAGAAGAATTCCCATCCAATTCGATTAGGCACTCCCGGAATCTCCTCCAATGGTTGCCTAGCGACAACTGCGGGCAACAGTAATCAACTCGAATCCAGGAACAGAATAAAAGATAACTCGTGAGCAACCACTGAGAAAATCAAGTTAGAGCTTCAGCTTCGTCTATCTATCGTCTCGTCAATTCCGGGAGACAAAACTCTATTTGGGAAAGTAAATTTGAAAACGTCCACAGAAGTATTGAGCAAATTGAAAGTTCTATAAAATAATTCATTGAATCAAACCATTGTTTTTTTGAGTTAATCATTTCGGCAGATTGGAGAAACCCCAAATCGAATGTGTATTCTGAGGCTTGTATGTCCTACCGATATACACAGGATATGAAAAACAAATTGCTTATATTTGTCTACCATTCCCATTGTTTCTTGTTTCTTTGAGAGGTTCTGAAATTAATATTTTACTTTCTTCATAATCTGAAGACCTGAAAAGCTTTATATTTCCCAAAATATTGTATACATTCTAAAATAAAAAGAGTGGCGTCGTAGGCCTACTAAAGTTTTTGTTGCTAAAGTACAAATATGATTTCTGATATCTTCAACATTGGTAAAATACAAATAAATAAAATAAAAGTAAAATAACGTAAACTTTTTTAACGGAATTGCTTTATAATGATTTTTTTTATTTATTATAATGAGGTGCAGAAATATTTGATGTAACAAATAACATAATCCCTTTATATCTTAAACTCACTTGGAATAAACCCTCGTAAAGGTATTTGCATGGCTTGCGATATTGAAACATTATAATGGTAGCCCATATTAGGTCCATTTAACTATAGTAACTATCTCTCACCAACAAGTTCCTTCCAGAAATACGCATCAGCCACTGCCATTGATTAAAACAATTTTATCTCTTAGATTACGAGGCGCGTCCGGACGAGGACCAGGACTCACAATGCACTGGGCTGGTGTTCAAGAGAGGGATGGTCTACCGCGGGATCTACTGTCCCTCGCTCACCAACAGTTTCCGCGAGTCCCACCTAGAGCTAGCCTATCAGCGCTACTCTCATCGTCAGAGACAGAAGTCACTCATCATTGTTAATGTAGTGGACATGCTTCTTAAGGTAAGATATCCCCATGCACCGCGTAGTCTACTCTCTCTCTCTCTCTCTCTCTCTCTCTTCTCTCTCTCACAAACAGTTTCCGCAAGTCTCACCTAGAGCTTATGCTATTTCTACGGATAGGTTGAGCCCCACGTTGGGCGCCAGATAAACTATTTCTACGGATAGTTGAGCCCCACGTTGGGCGCCAGATATACTACCTACGGATAGGTTGATAGATATTTTACACAAACAATAAATGAATTTGAAAAGAACTGTTGATATTTATTTATTAATTATTCAATGGAGTGGGCGTACCTCGCTTAAGCTTACAAGAAGATGTTTCCAAATATAGCGTCCGTAGACTACTGGCCTCTTACACCCCACCTCCTCTCATTCCCAAGTATCGCTTGTCTTCTACAGGATGCTCTGACGACACAGGGAGTCAAGAGTGGCTCAAAGTCTCACATGCCTAGATACATTAAAAGCTAGTCTATCACCGCTACTCTCATCATCAAAGTACTCATCTATGTTAATGTTAATTCTCTTAGCGTTAATTCATTGTCATTACTGCGTTGTTTATCCTTTTATTCGTCATAGTATTGAATTCATGCCTTGTTCTCCTACCAGGTTGTGCTGGCGACTGTGTGGACCTTACACAACAAGCAACAAGTAGACACGATAGATCCCGAGGGAATAGCCTGGACCACGTGTTCCATGATAGCTAACGTGGCAGTCTGCGTGCTAGGGTGGTGGAGGTGTTTCGCTAACAACTACCTACACTGGGCGGCGATCTGCACCTGGCTGCTGCTCAACGCTCAAGGTATGTGCATTTAACAAATTCACACTTCTACTGTTGTTTGTTCATTTTATACTGAAAATATCGAACAAAACAAAATACTAAAAGTTGCAAATCAAAACATGTAAGCTTATATTGTTACGTACTTCCTTCGGCTGTGTATAATCTTGATTGTGAATTTAATTGTTTGAGACTTAAGGGCATGAAAACTTGTGTTTCACAAGTATTTCTTAAAGGAATATAATCAACACACTGAAAAAATTAAAAGTAATTAATATGGCGTTTGTTATTTTGTTCTTCGTTTTTTGCTTTTTATACGGTGGACAATGTTTATGGAGATGTGTTTTACTTTTGGCACTGTTTCTACCATCAGATTTCTTTGTTTTGAATAAAACCTTACTACAAAGACTGACAATCAAATGTTCATTTCATGTCAACGTAGACATGAATGTATAAAATAATATATTTTGGACTAAAATCTTTATTGAGTAAAAGCTTTCCATCCTTCTAATTTTTTTCGAATGTCTTTAAGATATCTTTGTCTTGACAGGTTTCGTTGGCGAAGGTATCGGCTTCTACTTCCGAGACTACCTCGTGTGGTACGTCCTGTTTATCGTGTTCGTGACGTATGCGATGTTGCCACTTCCTCTTCGCTGGTGCATCATTCTCGGTTGTACGACAGCGCTCATCCACATGATCATCACTAGTGTCAGGAAGTTTCCCTCCGAGGCAGAGGTGAGTGCACACGCACACGCACACGCACACGCACACGCACACGAATCCCAAACGATTGTTCAATCTCTTTCAAACTTGTATCTATTTATTTCCTGTTATCTTGACTATGGAAATGTAAGAAATTGGTTTTCAAAAATATAATAACATTTCTACTAAGGTTTCTTGGATTTAAGTAAGTATTTTCTTATTTCATCTAATCTGTGATGTTTGCAAACCACCCGACATAAACGATGCTCAGCAATCTAAACTTTTCAATTTATTTTTCTAAACCATAGGAACTTCAATTCTTCTTAAAACTTTTCCGTAAATAGCCTGTATTGGTTGACAAACAAGTCGTAAAGTCTAAGCTTGTGGACGATGTAAAGCTTTTCAACGTTGAGATTATCCCTCCTATCTAGTTGTACTTTCAGTACGTTATGCCCTCGTTTTTGTGACGACAACTAGACTTAAACTTACTCATCTGCTAGATAACATCGTATAGAAAATTGAATGCCTTATTTCATTTCAAATACTTTGAAACTCTTTCATTTATTTTTTTATAGAACTTAGAGAGTTTTTCTAGGAGGATAAGGATAACTTGAAATATTGACTTTTGTTTTTGTAGCATTTCAGTTGCGTCTGGCGCCAGCTGTTGGCCAACCTGATTCTCTACGGGACCGTGAACTTCGCTGGGATGTACACGAAGTATCTAACAGACCGTGGTCAACGCAAGGCGTTCCTTGAGACGCATCGCTCCATGGAGACGCGCTGCAGGACTCAGAAGGAGAACGACAGACAGGAGAAACTGCTGCTATCTGGTGTGTGTGATAACAGGTGGAAGAATACAAGATAGCTTTAAAACTGCTGCTATCTGGTGTGTGATAATAGGTGAAGGAATACAAGATAGCCTTAAAGGAGTATTTTCCCGTTTATTCTTAAACATATTTTAAACAAAGATAATGTAGAATTGAACTTACTGAGGAGAAACTATCAGGGTTACCATGACCTTGGAAAAGTAGTAAGAATGTGACGTTCGGCGAGCGCTTGGAGCGGTATCAGAAACAACTTGTGACTTTTTATTTAAAGACATTGGTAGATTCTGGTCAAAAAATATTTGTCCTTCACGTAATTTTGTGTAAGTACTCAAATTAGTTGTTTGCAATTTGAGTACTTTGTTAAGTTACTAAAGAGTGCGTAAGGATGAAAAAAGTGGAACCTTTTTTAATTTATTGTGTGACGTTGTTTTTCTTCCCAATTACAGTTTTGCCCGACTTCGTTGCCAAGGAAATGATCCAGAGATATATCAAAGGAGGAAGAAAAGGGATCATTTGTGCCAAACCAGTTTCACAAGATCTACATCCACAGATACGAAGACGTCAGCATCCTGTTTGCTGATATCAAGGGGTTCACAGGTAGGAAACTTTTTATATAAAAAAAACTTATAATAATCAGTTACAGAAAATATTGTCCAAGGAAAATTATCGGTAGCCAATCGGCAAATTACTTCATGGAACCCTTCAAACAAGCTAAAAATCATTATCGACTCAAGTACACGAACAGCTACAATCATTCCTCAAATATGTAAATGGTTAAAGTAATCAGCTAAAAAATTGGACTCAAATATCCGAAGTTTGAGTAGTTACTCACCCGGCAAAAGCAAGAAGTGAAAAGCAAAAATCCATCTTTTAATTTGTCATTGTATGTAATTACAATAAATTTAGTTTGTAAAATGCGTAACATGCGAACGTGTAATTATTATCAATCAATGTAACTAAACAATGAAATGCAACTTTAAAGAAAAGGTACTTAAAAAAAAAGATAGCCACACCATAAAATCATGTTATACACAGATAGAATCAAAGCCATGTTTAAATGGCTAAAATGTATAAAATCCAAGCCCTAAAGTAGGCCTATACTAATAAAGATTGTGTTGTGTTCCAGCTCTCGCCAGTCAATGCAGCGCCCAGGAACTAGTCCGCGTTCTAAATGATCTCTTTGCACGATTCGACAAGCTTGCTGCTGTAAGTATCGCTTTATAAGTAAACCTGTCCTGTTGTTGTGTTGTATATCGAGCCTAGATACTTATCCGACAAAATATAGGCTTCATGTCAGTCAATTGAAGTTGAATTTGTACGAACCATAAGTTAGAAAAGTTAATATAATAATATAGAAAGAGTACAAATTTATTTTGACAAGCTTGAAAACGATACAGTCAAGGGACGAAAGGATTCATGAACTTAGTCGCAAATATAGAAAGGGCATATTATAGCTTGTTCCTTTTTAGATAACACTCCTTTTAAATGTGCAAGACTTTTTACAAGGAATGTATTTTGTTTAATTAATTTAGTTTCATTATGAAGTAAAAATGTTATACTTTTTGCATATATTATTCAGGATATTATTAAATTACTATCGAATTTCAAGCTACATACATAATACGATCTAATTGGCTTCGTGTTTCCAACAACGATTTTAAATTGACGACACTACTAGAACGTTCTTACTCGGTCAAGACTAAGTCCAGTGACGTATCCAGGGGCGTGGGCTCAGGGGGCTTGCCCCTCCCCGAAATCCTAGCTTTAATATCGTTATCTGCAAATCATCTAGGTTTACCAAAAAAATCATCTATTAATTTATCTTTTTTTTGTTCAGCAAAGCCCCTTGGCATCTTTTACTACACACAAAAACTTCTTTAAAAATACGTATTTTTTCAAGTTGCCCGCGGCCCTATTATGTGGGGCTTTCCCCCACACTTCACATTTTATTATTTGGTCTAAACCCCCCGAATTATATTCCTGCGTATACGCCAATGAGACCAACCACATATTTATCTCGACTAACTAATGCATAGCGTTAATGATAGTTTTGTGCAATGATATTTAACATCTATAGGAGGCTAGATCCCCAGTCATTGGTTCACTTCCGTAACAATTTGAAGCCATCTTGAATATGGCAGTTTGCATGTTAAAGTAGATGGGAGCAATTTGTAGCCCAAATATTTTTCAAGATGGCCGACAGGTTGAAAGGTGAGCATATAAACCATGAACACCAAATGATTACTAAATTTCCTTATGCAATAACTTCTTATTGTTTATATTTGTGCATTCTCATGCTGCACAAGCTAAAACCATATCAAAACAATCCAGAGAAATACTAAATCGCATCTAAAACATAATGTCAAGCATAAATTGAGACGCCAATTCGCCATCTTGAATAGGTCAGATTAACGCTTCAATTTGCTACGCTAGCGTCTGTACGGACGTATTTGAGACAGTGGATCTAGCCTACTATAGATGTTAAATATCATTGGTCAAGACTAACCATAATTAATGTATTTCCACTAATAGATGCAAACGTTAATGATTGTACTTGTGTGCTTAGGAGAACCACTGCCTCCGCATCAAGCTACTAGGCGACTGCTACTACTGCGTGTCTGGGCTACCCCGGCCTAGATCCGACCACGCTCACTGCTGTGTGGAGATGGGGCTGCACATGATCAAAGCCATCAAGTACGTCAGACAGAAGACTCAGGTGAGTACGACTTAACAAGGCTTAAAGCATTCAAAACTTAAGCATTTCATTTAGCTATCCCTGATTAAATTTGGGATTCAACCCAGATTATAACCCAGGTTCTATAAGGCTTTACTATGTGGATTTTCTGATGTTATTACCGAGTTCCTATGAATTTTGTAATTACCGGTCAAGTTAAATCCACATAAATATTGTGACTATCCACAACGTTTTCAACAAGGGCTTTTAGTTAACAACAAAATATTTTTTGTTGATAAGACAATTGTCTGGAGTACTTCTCTCTTGAAGTTTAAACGAAAAAAAACCTTTTTGCTTCATCCTTACTCCATTTTATAATCATTCACTCTTTTTATGTAAATAGTATTTTTTTTAATAAATGGCGTGGTCATGGGTAGAGTAGGTGACCGCTATGCCCTGAAACTCACGTATACCGCTAGTTAGAGCAGATGGAGGGTTCTAAAGCTAGTGTAACGGCTTCGTTCTCCTCGACGTCTGCTCGGCAGTCCGGGTTAGTGGAGGAACCTATATGACTGTCAAAGTTACACCGTCCTTTCGGATGGGACATTGAGCCGTTGGTCCCCTTGGTACTTTTTGAAAGGAGCAGGCTACGTGCCGGTACCGGGTTCCCCCTCCTCCCTTCTGTTCCAACTTCATCCTCATCTATCACCACTCATCGTCTCGAATAGCCAAAGTGTTAATCAATAAATCAATCAATAAATGAACAGTATTGATTGTTAATATTCTCCGTAAAGAATTTTGTGTGTGATATTTATACATTATTTTACCAAACATTGACTCGCAAGTTATTTTGTATGGCTTTCGATGTAAAACCGTGAAAGATCTACTATATCAAAAGGTGACTCCATGTTTCACTAATGATGTAATGTGTTTACAGGTCGATCTCAATATGCGCATCGGCATCCACTCCGGGTCTGTTCTGTGCGGTGTCCTAGGACTGAGAAAGTGGCAGTTTGACGTGTGGTCTTATGACGTCACCCTAGCCAACCACATGGAGTCTGGGGGAGTCCCGGGGTAAGTACTGGTCACGTGATCATCACTGCTAGTTATGACGTCACCCGGGGGAGTCCCGGGGTAAGTACCGATCACGTGATCACAGCTAGTAATGACGTCACCCACTTTTACTCACCACGCTGCGCTATTGTACTAACCCCCCACCGCCGTCTGGATGCCTGTAAAGGCGGATGTAGAGTGTAGACGGCGGTGATAGCCCAACTTGCGGGTGTCATGGCTGCTCATAGCTGTCAGCAGCCTACTGTTTTTACTGTCAGTTTGCATAGTTTTATGTTGAAAGCAAAATGCCCAATTGCTGTGTGTATTCGTGTAAGGAGAGAGGAGGGCATACTGTCGTGTTTATTTCTACAAATAAATACAATCACATAATATACTGACAATTGTGTCTTTATTAGGCCTCCTGCCTACGTAACCTCTCTCATGTCAACAAATCAACACTGGCTAGGACTAAGCCCTAGGCTTTGCTGAGGCGTATGCAAGTAGGCCCTAGGCCTATACTTGCTAATTTATAATACCATGATATTGATATGCCTAGGTCTACATCTAATGCTGAAGAAAAGCCTAGGCCCTAGTCCTTAGTAGCCTTATTCCAAGTAGGCCTAGGTCTAATCTCAATAACAGTGCTAGGCCCCAGGTTTAGACATCAACGGCGCCATGTGCTTTCAGCTCTTATTTTAATTTTCCTATCGTTCACGTTTTCATTGTTTAAAAGTTTAAAGAAACCAAAATATGCCATTGAATAAAATTACTTGAAATAGGCCGTACGACTACTTACGTAAAACCATTTATTAAAGAAGGAATGGTAAAACAATACGTAAACAAACAATTGAGGAAGCATACAGATTTGACAATGCAGAGCCTGCTATACATAGTTTATTTCAAACACCGCCACGGTCTTTGGGCAGGGTCCACTAGATACCTAACAAGCAGCTCGGAATAAGTATCTAGTGGACCCTGGTTTTGGGGGTTAGTGCAGTGGCGCGATCTGCGTGGAGCTTTGCGTGAACAAGCCAATTACATGGAGTTCATCTTTACAAACTTAGATCAAAGCTTCGATACCGTACGGTTCGGTGATACATGTTAAAGACGGCTTGCTATTATATTACTGAGTCGCATCGTAGCCCAGAGGGTCCCATTGCTTCTAATAGCTTTGATTATATGCATGTTATTTGCCATATAAAAAGCAAAGCCCCTAGCAATTATGGGCCCCCGGACTGGACATCGGGTCTTAATCTGAGGCTGCGTTCCAATGCTTCTTTGCCCTGCTAGCCACTACCGTCTAGCCACTAACCTGCTAACTGCTACCTACTTACACCTTTGGGCATACACTTTTGAAGTCTACCTACTGTGGCTACTCACAGCTTCCTAAACAGATAGAAAAGTCATCAACAACCCTAACAATAAACATAAACAATAAACAAACCCTAACCTCACTTTTCACATGAAACCATTGAAAAGAATGCTTGACTGATGTAAGTATTTGTATTTGCTGTTATAATCAATTTTACTATCGTAATATCATCAATTTATAATACTTTAACTCCATAAGTAGCTTCTAGTTGTAGGTTTGTGGCTGCGAAATTACTGGCCGCCATTTTGCTAGCAGGCTAAAGGGCTTCGTAGTGTACACTTTCGCCTGCTCTCTGCTGTCCACTAGCCTGCTAGCCAAATCGGAGCTTTGGTCGCCTGCTAGTCACTTCACTTCCGGTAAATGAGTCCACTACGCAGTAGACTAGCGTAAAATGAAGCATTGGAACGCAGCCTTAGTTTTCAATATCTGTTTAATTTTTTCTAATGTTGAAAGATTAATTAGGTGTAAAAGTTGAGATAACTACATTTAAAAATGTTATTTCTTTACGAAGAACAGGTTTACCGGTATATGTTGAGGAAATGGAGACATTCGTAGTGTGTGTTTTTTTTAAATTGAAAACACTAGATTGTTTAATGAACTAACGGTATGTTCCTGTATTTCCAGACGGGTTCACATATCCAAGGCTACTCTAGACTGCTTGAACGACTCCTACGAGGTGGAGCCGGGAGAGGGGGAAAGTAGGGACCCCTATCTCAAAGTGAGTTTTACCTTGAGCTTAGAAATAGCACGCCTTACTATTGCATGATGGACATTCATAGAACTAAATGTGTGACGCAACTGGAGTCCGTTTTTTTCAAAATTTTGCCACCCGCTGCCAAGTTGGTATTTTTAAGGACTATTTATATAAACAGCTAACTAAGATCCATGGATATAAAAAAAGGTGGAAAAAAGGACAAAACTTCCTTCTTTCCATGATCGGCGATAATAGTCAATGAAGGAGTAACTTATATTACATGTAGTTAGTAAGGTACCTTTAAGTTGCTTACCGTAGATGATAAGGTCTGTAATTGTCATGTAACGTCCCCATGGAAGTTATCTTCTGTAACAGAACAAATTTAATACAATATTAACACTGGTGGTATGATAGTTACAAACAGAAGGCACGATAAGGACAGTTTGAAGTATATAGCCACTTTTCGTTCATAGATAATCTTAAGACGACGGGCTGCGAGAATAAACCATGTGACATTTTAGAATAAAAATATAATGCTCCAACATTAATTTGTTCTTTGGGCTAGGTGTAATAAGGTAACAACAGGTTGATAAGTTTCCATCATATTTATATTAAAACTTCTTCTGATTTCTAGGATCACAACATTGCCACGTTTCTGATCAAGCAAATCGAGCCCCTGAGACCGCGCAAACGAGTCTACCATCGTTTCTCAAGGCCACGACTCTGGTCCGAGGACGAGACTCGACAGGCCAATGAAAAGACAGGAACCGAATGTTGGCACACCACCGAGACTCCTCTAGCCAATGACAAGGCTGGAACAGGATGTTGGCACTCTAACGACAATCGCTCGACCAATGATAAGGCGGTAACACTCGTCTCCATGGATACGAACAACTTGTCGGTTGTCACGACAACACATAACAACACACAACCCATGGCGTTCATAGAAGAAGAACCGACAACCGACTGGCAACCCGAGATTCCGTTCGAGAACGTAAGATGATTAGCTTAAAGTGGAGACTTAACCCATGGCATAAAAAAGATACGATTGTCTTTAGAAGGTGAATTAGTTATGATTTTTTAAGCTGAAGCAAACACTTGATACACCAAAGAGCACGTAACAATTGTCAAACTAGGCTTGTATAAGCCAGCTCCCCTGTAAAATGTTCTCTCATAAGTGATAATATTGCAAAATTTCGTCTACTCCTTGAATTATTAAGAGAACTCATCTCCGGTAAAAATTGTCATCAACAACTTTAGACTAATTGCATGGAGTTGTGGCGGGAAGTTAGGACACTTAGTTTTGCCACACTTAGCGAAGCACCAAAATATTTTACACGTGGGAGCATAAGTTATGCCCATTCTGGATTGGCTTGTTGGAAGGTAAGAACTGAGTCTGATCTATACTAGCTCCAACGAAAGAATGCATATACTTTGTAGTGGTGGGGGTTGTGTGAATGCGCAGTAAAAGGAATGTCACCTTTGTAAATGAAAGAGAGATTTATTTTACCAACACAGCCACAAGCAAAAATTATCTGTGCTAGATCACAGAGTTCCTCCTTGTGCTAGATCCACGCTGAGCTAGCGTGAATAGTTTACAAAATTGTTTTGTTTAGACAAAAATTCGAGCTATCTGCATTCTTTCGTTGGAACCACTTTAGAATAACTTTTGTAAATGTTCGTGTTGATAAAAGAATGCGTACACATTACTAATAAATAAACGTTTGGTTGCATGTCACATAAAAATTCCGTTCTCGTTATTTTAGCTGAACTCCACGATTCCCGAAGACGAGGACCCGTTCAAGGACGACGACGAGGAGGAGGACGTCGAGAGGGAGAAGGCGCATGCGCACAACCTCACGATGGCGGAGCAGGTCGACGAGATAATCGACCATTCGATCGAGATCGAGAGTAACAAGAGAATGAGGGACGCCAACCTCAATGCCTGGACTTTACGGTTCAACGACCTTTCAACGGAAGTCAAGGTAAGCTTAAATTACAAAAGTTCTTAAATTATTATGTTAAATTTAAAATTGTACCGGAAGGATGTAAAGGACGTACAGGACCATCGTAGGTTCTCTATAATTAATGATCGCTCCAAAATTACCAAAATAAACTTTGGTATCTCTGGCAATGTTTGGGGCATTGGAAACCCTTTATTTTATGTTTTCCATTAAAACGTTTGGGTCCGAATTATCTTCACTTATTCATAGCCTAATTGTTTCCTAATGTTGCCGGTAAATGAATGTTTTCAAATTCTTAATTTCGCCATCTTGGTTTCAGTTCTGCCAACTGCGCGAGGACATGTTCAAGAGCAACATGCTATGCTGCTACATCATCTGGATGTGCGTTGTGTTCTGTCAAGTTATCATCCTGCCGTGCTCGTTGGCGATGGTTATCGCGTTATCCGTCACGACGATGCTGCTGAGTCTTGCGCTCATCCTCGTGATGGCCGAAGAGTTCCGACAATTCCCGATCAAATTACAGACGATGTCCAAGGTTCTCGTTCATCATCGCAACCGGCGCACGTTCTTCATTTGTTTCGTCGTGTCGTTGATGTCGATCGCTGCCTCGATCGGGCTGGTGAGTTCAATGAGAGAACAAGTAGGAATACGTAACATAAACTGACCAAAGTATTTTTTTAAATGAATGACGTGCTATGTTCACTACAGTTTCCACAAAAGTATTCATCTATTCAGTTCCTTAGTTTGAAAGATTTAATTAAACCAAATTTCAGATTTAGTAAACAAATGTTATAACAATTCCGGCCGTACGGAAAGTTTCTAATTTATTGACATTTATACCTCAATACCTTTACTCACACTAACTTGCGTGAACACACGCACTTAATTGTCTCGTTGATTGTATTTTACACGAAGCTTGCAGAACCTCACAAAACTTCTCGAAACAGTAAATACAAAATTTATACATCAATTATTTATCGAAATTAAGTGAAACGGGAAAAAATTGTATTATTTACTCAGATTATCAGATAAAGTTACTTTTAAAATATTTTTGTAAATTCTTTAATTTGGCATATTATGGCACATTCACTTTTAATGTGAACTTTAAAAAAATAAATTGTGTTTCAGTTGGGCTCATCAAACATGATGCTGCCAAATGACAACACCACGACCCTAGAATCTGAGGCCCTCGTTGACAACCGAACATCCACAGCTCTGTCCTCGATGGGCGAGATCATCTGGTCCCTGCTTCTCACCATCACAGCCCGCCAATATTACAACAACACAGCAGGGCAGCCAACCACGCTAGACACAAAGTCCCCATTAATACCCAACACTTTACTTCCCGAGTGCATGACCCACGGGGACAACGGTAGGGACTGCGCAGCCGCACTGATGCAGGTGGCGAACTCTGCGACGAGGATCAACAAGTTTGAGAATCAAGATGGCGGTGGGTCGGTTGTGAGGAAGAGGAGTGTGGGTGGGGATGTCGACGCTGGAACAGGCGCGGATCTACGAGCGGACATTTTGGAACGAAGAATGCTCAAAGAGAAGGGACCCCATGGTGATATGAAGGACAATAAAAGGATCTTTAATCTTAATCGTAGCATGCATAAGGCCAGAAAAGTCCCGAATGCAGCGGGTTATAAAAGTGATATGGACAATAAAGTAAATGAAAGTGTCAATCAAATGTCAAGGAATGTTACTAAACGGGAAGGTATTCGTCATATACACAACGAATACAACAAAACTATAATTAGTGTTAGCTTCGGTAAGATCTCAAATCGTACATTGCCAAATAAAAACTATTCAACTGATGATTATGGTACATCCCAAAGGGATAATATAGAAATTGATGAAACTTCGCGAGTTTTAAATGGGGGAAGTGACCGAAGCTTCCGAACGATTCCAGGCAGAGCGATAGATTCCTCATTAGGAGAAAGATTTTTCTTTCGAGATGATTTGTACCGTGATAAACTTAAGACCGAAGACCTAAGTGCTAAAAACATTCAAACCCGAAGGAAACGTGACTCGAGCATAGACCAGATCAACCCGAACAACGACCTCACGGTCCGTCTGTCGAGCACTATGAGCGTGAGTCCGTCCAGGGGGCCGGAGATACAAGTCTACGACGAGGATCTGACCAATAGCAGCAACGAGATGTGTGTACATCCGGAGTACGTGGTGTTCACCTGGGTGCTGTGCCTGGTGGCCTTGGCGACGTCCTTGAAGCTGTATTACCTGGTGAAGACGGCGCTGGCGACAGTGATGGTGTCGGTTTACACGATGCTCATTCTCATCGCGTATCCGAAGGTGTTTGCGCTTCGTGATGTGGAGGATAGGTGAGTTCTATGATTCATCATTGTCATTTGTTATGGATTTTCAACCAGTGTTTACAATTTCCCAAAATTATACTTCGTGGTTAGGTGATATTACACATTTAATCTGTATAGCGGTTTCACGGTCGAAATTGCCTCTTCAATCTAATTATTGCTCATTTAACAACGAATGGCCGTACAAATTAATTAATTTCTCACCTATTATTGGTTGATTGGAGCATCCAGAAAAGGTATTCAAGGATGTGTTTCAACACTCACAGTTAACTTGAATCTAGCAATTTTGTAGATCAATGTTCAAGTTGTTCATCAATTTTACAACGAAAAATAACTTTTGGTGACTTTTGATTGTTTTTGTAGGTTTCCTTGCCAATGATTAAAAAAGTGGCTTTACTTCTGCTTCGTTCAGCCTTGAAATTATTCCAGTGCATCAGTGTATCAGATATAAAAACTTGCGTATGGTTTACTTGACGCTGTTATGACTGAATTAAATTATCGTGGTTAGTTAATTCACTTTGAATGGCTTTAATTCCACAAACCATATCATTAATTCGTTGGGTAGTGATCCTTTGAACAAGTCGAATTGTGGCATTAAGGTTGCATCAAGCAATGTCTCTTATGTTTGACTCTTCCAGCCTAGGAATGCCCCTGACGTCACAGATGCTGATCCTGCTGATGGTCTTCCTGACCATGGTGACGTATCACGCCCGACTTGTGGAGGTCACCTCAAGGTTGGACTTTCTCTGGAAGCAACAGGCTGAGCGGGAACTCGCCGACATGATGGAGACCAGGCAGAACAACACTCAGCTGCTCAAGAACATTCTACCCGACCACGTGGCCAAACACTTTCTCTCGGAGGACAGGCAGACTGAGGTATCGCATCTTTCTATCTCCCTTTCTCGCTTTAGTTGTAGAAAGGCAGATCTTATGATATTCACACCTTACAAAAACTCTATCTATATGATTCTCAAACTCAGACTCACTTTCTGCTTGTTTTAAATCTCCATCAGCACTTGACATGGCATCCTTATAACAAAATATATGCTGAAATCAGACATTCTGTAACAAAAGGCGAACCAAAAAGACGTTAAAAATCTACCAAATACTAAGACATAATTTCAGTTCTTATATTCAATCTTGCTGGGTGTCCACTGAACCAACTTTACTTGATATCAAACATCATCAAATATCGTCTCCGGAGATATGTACCAAACATATTATTGTTAACTGGAGATTTTGTAATCCAAATCAATATAAATTTGCTTCAGCAGTTTCAGTGGAGATGTTATGAAAATACATAATTATTCCAAATTAAATACAATATCATTATCCCAAAAATGCCAAAACACTAGACTTAACGACTCTAGTCGACACCGTTTCTTGATAGGTTTTTAGTTCAATAAAATGTTTTTTAATTTTTTAAGCTTATCTCAGAACCGAGACAATGGGTTATCGCAGTAACAATAAGAAACAACTAGCAGTTGGAAAGTTACGAAATAAAAGGAAGGAAAGATCTTCGATGGGTATGGCACGTACGAAGATGGAAACAAGAGAGAATACAGAAGAGAACTATGATCCAAATTTAGGGGAATAAGAAAGGTTGGACGCCAAAATAGATGGGGAATAAAATGACGTTGAACAAGAGGGAATGAGGATGCAAATGTTGAAAAAATGCTGGGAGGATAGAAGAAATGGAAGAGACTGAAAACAATGACGGGTATAGAACTCGAAAGTGAAGAGGAGGGTTGAGTCCTGGCTAGCAAACACTGAAAGTCCACAGCCCGAGAAACTGGTGATACGTCAACCCCCGACCTGACTTATGTTGGAACCGGGTGTTTGATTATTATTATAAGTGAGTTTGCGTTTGATCAAAGTGCTAATATAATCCACAGATGAACGAGTTTTAATTAAAGGACATGAACCATTTATACAATTATTTGTGTTGTTTGTTATTTAAGGAGCTGTATTCTCAGAGCCGAGACAAGGTCGGGGTTATGTTCGCCAGTATCCCGAACTTTACCGAGTTCTACAGCGAAGACATCAACAAGGGAATGGAGTGCATCAGGCTGCTCAACGAGATCATAGGTGGGTGTAATGTCTTGCAAACATTGTTGACAACCAATGTCAGGGTGTATTTGCCTTTTGAACCATACAGTGATGTCATTTAACATGTACCAACAATACAGGGGTAATTCTTGCCATTGTTGACAACCAATACGGGTAATCTCAAATGTGCACCATAAGGTTACTCTTGCAAACATGGTGACACATAACAGATTACTGTCTGCCTATTTATTCCTAACAGATTATATATTGAACATTAGAATCCATAATGTAATTTCAAGCATCGATGACATACAATAACAGATTACTGCGAAATATTAGGCGGTACCACACAATAAATAACTCTCATACATGTAACAGGACCATTCTTGTCACCACTCACCAACATATTTTTCAACTGGTAAATTAAATGTACGTTTAATATTTTCGATTGTCCAATCTCTGACCTTTGGTGTAAGCGTCTTAACTTAATTTGTAGTGGTCATATCGGAAGCTATAAAATCATACACCTTATTTATTACAATAAATAAAATAGAACTAATATGTTTGCCTACAATTCCAGCTGACTCGATGAAATGCTGGACGAAGTCGCGAATTTACCGTTGCCATCGAGAAAGTGAAAGACTGTGCGCAACCTACATGACGGCTTCAGGCTAAACCCACACAACATAGGTTGCGTTTATTTAATTACTGTTTAATATTTTCGTTGTCCAAATCTCTGGACCTTTGGTTTGTAAGGGCGTCTTATACTTAATTTTGTGGACATACGGAAGCTTATAATTCATAACAATTTATTTATTACATAAATAAAATAGCTAATTATGTGTTGCCACAATTCCAGCTGACTTCGATGAAATGCTGGACGAGCCGCGCTTCCGTTGCATCGAGAAAGTGAAGACTGTGGCGGCAACCTACATGGCAGCTTCAGGGCTAAACCCATCACAACAGGTGCGTTGATTGGTTGATACTTTAGTTCACTGCCTCCTAGATGCGTGTCTCCTCGTTGAGCCACGAGCAACATCTAGGAGGCAGTGATATCGTTTACCTACGAACTTATATCATGGGAAAAGCCATCTCATCTAATCAAACGTCGAGGACCTCGTTAGATAGCAGTTGATGTGTTTCTAGGGATTCAGAATACATGAACACGGAGATGTCCAGATCCACCTGTTATTTTTCTCTCGACATTCACTACACAGATTCCAATAAATAACAATCAACTGAATGACTCAGTCATTCCTTGATTGGACGTCATCAAACATTTAGAGATTATTAGATGATGGTGTAGCAAACAAATAGTTGTCTGACATCAATTTTTAACCTCATTTGGATGGACGACAAGGATCAAAGTTGTGCAAGTATCGACTTTTTATGTCAGTAAAGCTTCTATTAATGAGGTCAACAATTCTACCATACCACAGTAGCCAGAAATATTTCGTTGTTTTAAAACAGGTTAACCTTGACAATATTTTGCCCACTAACTTATATTTTGTGAAGTGGTCTCTTCGAAACCTTAATTATAATAATATTGTTCTTCGTAACAGGCGGTCGAAGACGACTGGGAACACATCTGCGCCCTGGTGGACTTCGCGATAGCCATGAAGCACCGCCTTGAAGACGTCAACAAGCACTCGTTCAACAACTTCCAGCTCCGCGTGGGCATCAGCTGTGGACCTCTAGTAGGCGGTGTGATCGGCGCGCGCAAACCAGTCTTCGACATCTGGGGCAACACTGTGAACGAGGCTTCGAGGATGGACTCTACTGGCAACATGGGAAACATCCAGGTCCCCAAGGAAACTGCCATGGTAACGAAACTTTTGAGTTCTTATACTTCTTGGTAAGGTGAACGCAATTCACTCTAAACAAATACTTTAATATGCCACTCATATGTCTGCTAGGACATTATATTCACGATGCGGAAGTTATCATAGCTCAAAGGACATTGCGGAATTGTATTTCGTCACTATAAAAAAATATGAAACATCTTTAGGACTAATCTAGGGAAGTAATTGATTAATGAATGTAGAATGTATTCATAAGCGGTATGAATTAACGTACCGATAGGGTCAGACTCAGAACTGACTCCCAATCCATATTGATATTTTATCCGAAATTTAGTTGAAAGGTGTGTATTTTTCCAACTGAAATATAAATTTTGGACTGTGATCATAATTATGCAAGATTTGAAGGTTGAAAGAAAACCTTGTTATAAGAACTCAGTGGTAGGTATATCTGTGGTAAAAATAAATCGCATAAATTTGAGTTTTTCCCCCTAAAAGTGGTCACCATAACTACCTGCCTCTGGTCATAGGGTTATTTCTTTAGCATATCAAGACACGATAATTAAAACATTTCTATGACACCCCAGGTGCTGGAGGCGAGAGGGTACCAGGTCCAGCTCCGGGGTCTGGTCGCGGTCAAGGGCAAGGGAGACATGGAGACTTACTTCGTCCTCGGACGTCGTTCAGGACGCGCGGCCGGCTTCGTCAGACAGCCCAGTCAGTACAACAGTCTGGCCGCTGTGGTGTACGGGATGGTGCAGGCGAGACGCAAGCAGACGGTCAAGAAGAGCAATACACGTGAGTAGGCCTACACCTTTGGGTTGATAATATGATCAATTGCTCAAAAGACACAATTAGTGTGACGTCACGGCCCCCTTAAGAAACCACTGCCTTACTAAAAAAAAACGCAGGTAAGTCGGAAATAACATGTTAGAAGTTTGTTTGGAGTCGGCTCTGACGTCACCACTAACAGTGTCTAAAATTCTGTCTCCTCCTCACGGCGAACAATCCTTGCCGGAGTACCTCAGGGTTCGGTGCTGAGCCCTGCCCTATTTAATGTCTTCACAACCTTGCAAAGAATGTCGAGACGAAAGATCATGCATCATTACTACATGATCTCGTATCATTGCATTAGTCATTCATTTAAAGTTGGTAATACAACACTTCCATAATGTTTCGCAAATTATGGTTTGACTAGGCCGAAGTAAGTTATTTCACAACAAAGGTTGTATGGCGTTGAAATTCTTTCTTAGATTTAAGAGTAAAAGTGGGGATACGATGTTTAAATTGTTCATGTTGTTACATCGTTGTCCTTAAACGTTTGACAAAGCCGATTTAAGGGAACTTTTATAAATGTGGCCAATAGAAGGAAACCTAGGGTAGTAAAATGAAGGAAACTTGTGTGAACTGTAAACGTTTCATCGAATGTTGTCAACATTAAAAGAGTCTACGCCAAACAGTGACCATTTTTGATAAAAACACATTCTGCCATTTAAACCACGATACTCTAAAATCAGATGCTTGGGAATGAAGTTTTGCAAAGAATATTTAGTTTTCCAGGGATAATATTTAATACAATCCAGATATTAAGAAAATCCAGTTCGACCTTGGATTCTCCTCCTGGGTTTCCAACTTACCAGGAAGACGACCTTAACAATAGAGTAGCAGTAGCTTAGTAAGATTTGAATGGATGAACATTCAAATGATTGCACAGCTATGTATGAAAATTATTGAATATTTCCTTTGTTTCCTCTAGCTGGAAGCAACGCCATCGGCCGAGCAAAATCCCAGCAGCGCAAGACAGACCCCTCCGCCAACAACAACAACATGAGCAGTCGCCTAGCCAAATTCAGCAGTATGCGCATCTCCACGCGCACGACCCCCAACCCCGTGCGTCGCAATACAACTCGTGCCGGCCACCAACCCCACGGTTCCTCGTCCTTCAAGAGCCAGCCAAACATTCGACAACAACTCTCCGTAGACCCAAACCAGTTACGGACTAATCATAGTATTCTAAACACGATCGTGCAGATGCAGCACAATTCCGCCCCGCAGACGCCCGCGTCTGACGGTGGTAGACATTTCAATGTGAAGGGGATGAACTCGCCCACGGTTGAAAACATGACGGTATTGAATGGCTCGTGGGATAGTGCCGAACCTAGGTGAAGAAATCTACAATCTACTTAGGGATTATCAAATTGTGGGGGAACAATTCCGTGTCTTGTTCGCTGAAATTCTAATGAAGTTGTCTTTTAGAGGACGACCCGAGAGAGGTTGATTATGAAAGTCAATGAGGGTAAAATAAGACAACTTATAAGATTATCATTAGATTTGAGGGAGTAAGCGATGATTATGATAAAAGAATGTCAAAATGGAATGTGATAGATAAATCAAATGTGTTTAACGCATTGACTTAATGTTGTGTATTTACTTATGGCAAGAGCAATTATTAACATGCTCTTATATGTCCTTAAACATCAAATGTAAATGTATATAGTATTAAGTGTTTTGTAATCTAGTTGAATAACGATTTGGTTATTGTAATTATTAAATCGATATGAAATCGACTTCGAGAATGTTACGGGACTGTCAATTTTATGAAGTGTGCGTTAACGAACGTAAAAGAAAGCCTAATTGTGTGTTGATCACAAAAGTGCCAATTGCAAAGAGGAAACCAAAACGCTATGATTTGGTGAGAACTAGATTTGTTATATCAAAGACACAGAAATCATAAAGCTCAGAACAAAGGAGAAGAATTTTAATTTAAAATTCTTTAATGTGATCTTGGTAATCGGTGTTTTACTTAAGTCTTTGACCATCTTTTATTAATGATATTTTCATAATCACTGACATTCACACACGTATTATACATAGAATGTTATACAGATTAAAATATCATATAGATTTCTTACTGTGTATTATAAAAATCTATTGCAACAACATGTACTGTAGGTTTTTGCTGATCGAACATTTGACTTCACTTAATTGTCAAATTTAAAGCAAAACTGTAACTTAAAGGTTGTGTCGCGTCTGTTAGTTCAAAATCAAATTGAAGTTACACATAAATCAATGTAAAGATGAACGACAGAGTCGGGGAGAAATTAGGTCAATAACGGAAATTAACGAAAGTAAATCGAGAAGCATATATTAAGAAAATTCAAGGTCTATTGCAGTACTCTCTTCTTTGAATAAGAAAACTTAAAAGAGAATAATACCATGAAAATAGTTTGCCATTCACAAGTCTTCAAGTTCTGCAATTTACAAGGAAAGTGAGCTAGAAACTGGGTGGGGAATGTATTTTTTACAAAATTATATGAGAAATTTACATAAAGTTAACAATAGGATTTGCAAAGTAATACAAAAATGTGTATAACCAATTGCCACAGTTTGGATTCTTCTAAATATTATATTTTGTATTGTGGAACATAAAAGAACATGAATATCAGTTAAAAGAATGAATAAATTTTAAGAAGATCGTGTGCAAGAAAACTACAACGTAAGTGAATTCAGCCACACTATCGTGATAAAGCCACCATTTGTTTTGTAATAAGCGAAATAGTTTGTACCGAAAACGATGTAAATTTGAACAGTATGAATAGCATTGTATAAGTTTAAATAACTGATGGATTAGGATATTGTTATATTCTGTAAAACATTGCATTGTTTTGATTGTTTAAAAAAAAATTATATTTCAAATTTACATCTCCGCTAACTGGTCGTGTTCCGAATATTACAGGTAATAATGACATTCGTCTAAAGAATACAGTTACATTTACTGAACGTGCATGGCAGCTTTTCCTAAGGTCTCTATGTTAAATGTGATTTATAGTAAGCTAGATCAACCGTGTTTAGTTTGTAGAATATTTCAATTAATAAAAACAAATTGCGTTGAATGCACTGTGTTATTATTTTCCATTGTTATTTCCAGCATATTGCAATTTCACCATTTTAAATCCGAGTGACCAAAAGAGAGTGTATGATTTCGAGATACAAGTGATTCAATTAAATAAAAACTTGAAATTTTAAGGCGAGTTTCACAGAATTAATATTACTTAGGAAAAATATGTCGATTAATTGAATCGAATAATGCAATAATTGAATATTTAGAGTCTACGCACTAGATTGTAATCAAGAGTGGATTTTAAGGAGAATCCCAAGACTAAATATGATTTCTAAAGAAAGCATTTAAGACGTCTGAAAAGTTAGTAGAATGAAAAAGGAACTTAATAAAACAGCAGATTATTTTTTTGAAAATTTTTTGGCTGGACATTACCTCAGAATCAACAATTATATTCAAATTACCCGACTCTAACCAGCTAGTTCAAAATTGAATTTTGAGCAGCGGGTTTTTGTGTATTTTTTCTACAATTCTTTATCTACAACCTAAATAAAAAGAAGACTGAATTGTCTGTAGTTTCTGGCGTAGCACGATTTTTTCTGTTAAACGGTGCAAAATTTGAAATTGTACCGGCGGGCGAAACAAATCGTGCAAGACAAGACGCTATAGACAACCATTTATACTTTTATTTAGGTTGTAGATAAAGAAATGTAGAAACAAAACACACAAACCCGCTGCTCAAAATTCAATTTTGAACTAGCTGGTTTGAGTCGGGTAGTTTGAATATAATTGTTGATTCTGAGGTTATGTCCCGCCAAAAAAAAATCCAAAAAATAATCTGCTCTTTTATTAAGTTCTTATTTCATTCTACTTACTTTTCAGACGTCTTTAATGCATTCTTTAGAAATCATATTTAGGTCCAGGGATTCCCCTTAAATAACATTTTTGAATCAAACCTATATATAGTTGGGAAACTTTCCGCTCTCCAGGTTGCTACAACTAGTTTAATGATGTGGGGAAGTTAAGAGTGGAGTAGTTCTATACTCAGTGCAACTACTCACCACACAGGATTGAATAACGACCATCCGAACTCAAACAAATAATATCATACCAAACAAATAATAATATTGAGAACCTTAGCGAAATCGGTCAGGACAGTTGACATACAACGGTTTTAGCATCCGACTCGATACCCTCGCTGGGGCTTACGGCAATGTCTTCACGCAGGCGGACGAGATGAACTTCACGACCTCCTCTAGACCAACGTGCCTTTCGGCCTCGCCTCAGCTCCAAGTACCCCTACTATCCCCTTTTTCCCTCCTCGTCCACTGATGACTGTCATATTATGCCTTATGTGGCATTCTTCTCTCTCATCTCACTGTCCGTCGATTGCCTATTCTGTAGGCTTATGTATTTACTGGTTAAACTTAAATAATTGTTGCCACCAGCGGTTTAACCGAGGTCGTTAAACTGGTTCCAACTCGAACACCGAAGTTAAGCAGCCTTCGGGCGTGGTCAAAGGTAGAGTTAATGACCGCTCTGCCCTGAAACTCACGTATACCGCTGGTTAGAGCAGATGGAGGGTTCGAGAGCTAGTGTAACGGCTTCGTTCTCCTCGACGTCTGCTCGGCAGTCCGGGTTAGTGGATGAACCAATATGAGTGTCAAGGTTACACCGTTCTTTCGGATGGGACGTAAAGCCATTGGTCCTCTTGGTACTTTTCGAAAGGAGTAGGCTACGTGCCAGTACCAGGTTTCCCCTCCTCCTTTCTGTTCATACTTCATCCTCATCTATCACCATCACTCATCGTCTCGAATAGCCAAAGTGCATTAATATGAGACGTTAATCAATATCCAATCAAATAATTGTTCTGTATTAGGCTAAAGAGGGTCAAACATGACCTACATTGGGGTTTCTGCCATACGGGTAGGTAAATACCATTAATAAATAAAATATATAGGACTCGATAAATTGAAATGTTTCTCAAATATAAAACGTAATGTAGGACAACACGTAGGCATAAACAAATAATAATGTGAAATAAAAATCATTTACTTACACATACAGCAATTGAGATGCGATATACCCTTACATGGTGAAGCAGTGCTACGTAAAGTAGGAGGACCCAGGTTCGATTCCCGGTCAGGGCACATCTTTTCGAACATTGCACTCACTTCAAATGATAATGTATTTGCATATTTAAAATGTTATTAAAAAAATAAATTTACAGAATTATAAATTAGTGAGTGGATTTGGAATCGGCCATCGCGTCACGCGCTATCACACGACACACAACACCAGTCTAAGTCTGTAAGTCAGTCAGTGTAGCCTCGCCCGTCGCCGAGGATGGACGTGCGAGGGCTGGCCCTGGTCTTCCTGGTATCATCACTGGTGGGTGTGACGTCATCTCAGTGTGGTGACCGGGAGAGCGTGGAGGTCCGGGGGGGTCGGCGACAGAGCGATGGCAGTCTGGTGGCGGGAGACGGACGGAGGTAGGGGAGGGAACTCATTCAATGCATCATCTATTAGAAAATCAATAATTTATAGCACTATTCTCAAAGTAATGTAACATCTCTAGTCCCTTGAAAACTTTAAGCAAATTCAAATCGGATCTATAATCGGGAAGTTACTATTCCCTTCTAATTTTCTCCGATAGAGTAGATGATAACAAGACCCTTCCCCCGTTTGTAGACCTAGTGACTGACAAGCAAGTGAAATGGTTGGCTGTATTTTATATGTAGGCCCCTACATTGAATTATTGTACTTTGTGAGTTGTGTGTGGCATGTGTATTTGTCAGTCAGCTTAATAATAATAAAAGCAGTTTCAGAACAAATTTCAGCACCCTCTTTCAATCTTGTATCACTTTTCGAGTACGCGTAGAAGGGTTTGTCATATTCTTGGGGAATGGTGTTATTTGTGTTTGACACTGAATGGGCATAATATTCCAAGATATCCTTAACACTCCTAAGTATCATCTTAAGACACTCTTGTAATGTCACACTTTCCTCGCATTATCAACTCTTATCATGCCTCTCTCTAGCTTCTCATATCGCACAGCAAAGGATGTGAGTAATAGTTATAATTATAAACAGTATGATAGTGTGGCATAAGAGTCCGCGGAAGTGGATTCTTCCGTTAACTGCTATTCGTAAATCTCCTCTTTTAGACCAAGGATATTTACTAGCACTTATCTAGGCGCCCTGATTGACAACTGTGGCTCAGTAACCAGCAAACCAGTAAAGCAAAGTGCAGCCCAGGATTACTTTTCTATAACCTCGTTCTACACCCCCCAAAAACGGCAACATATTGTAAATTCTTATTTTGGATTTTTAGGGCTAGTGAGTGAACCAATTTCAAAACAAAGTGTTTTTTTGAAAAGAGAAAAAAACGAAACGCGCATCGGTTTTAAAACAAATCCCAAGCCGTCAAGTCAAAAAGTAGCTTTTTTGGGAAATAACATTTTGGGGGGGATGTGGGGCGATGTAATTAAAAAGTAATAACGGGCCGCACTTAGCATTGCCCCAAAAATTTTTTGTGTTAAATATCCTTGATCTACAAGAACATATAAGCATAGGCAGAATCCATTTCCGTAGACTGTTAATTGATGTAACTGAATGCCAGGTTCTCTCCCGGATGCTACTGGACATCTTCCCGTGACGTCATCTCTGGATGCCCAGACAAGGTCAATCCCTGTGTCTGGAAATGTTGCCCAGAAGGTGAAACTTTTGACACGAACAACAAATGCAGGTACAGCAACAATTCTTCACCGAACGAGCATCTCTTAAAACTAAAAGCAAGGTTCAACACTTCAAACTTTGACCTGATTCACGAGTTTCCCTGTTTCTTCACATCTTTCGCGATCAAAAGTGAGAGTGAATACTTGGACGAGAACGGTTCGTTAACCGTTCAGTATCCAGATGACGAAACAGAACTCTTCTCCTGCCGGAGATTTCTGTGCGGAGATTCTGGAAGATTCACACGTCATCTTCTTGGGGTGTCATAATGAAATGGACGCAAATTCCACCAATCAGAAACCAAGGCTCAAACACTTGATCAATGCGATAGGTATGATCATATCCCTGCCGTTCCTATTGCCACACTGGTCGTCTACGCTGTTATACCCGAGCTGAGGAATCTCCACGGCAAGTGCTTGATGAGTCATGTGGCCAGTCTGACTGTAGCCTTTGTGTGTCTGGCGATAATGCAGCTGGGAGTAGACCAGCTGTCAACAGATGGTTGCATCACCGCAGGTGAGATATTCGTTTACTGGCAGTATTGTGAGTGGTTCGTTGGTCTTGTGTTAAGAGACTCTGCTTCTAATGCAAAAGGTCCAGGGTTCGATTCCCGCTCTAGTCAGAAGGTTTTTAACTTCTGATGTAGACTTTAGTACATCAGGTTTTGGCTTAATGGTGACTTTGGATCCGTCCTAGCAACGAGGCAATAATAAATTCTAAGGTTGTACCGAATCAGCCTTGTTGATTCTGGCACTCTCTGCGGGTGGAATCGTGTCCAGATTGATTGATCCGGTGTTTCATACTTAAATATGCCGGTCTCTAGTTAGTCATTGTTCACCTGTTGATGGTGTCGGCGCCAGCAGGGAAGGCTTGGTCTGCTTTTAGTTTAATGTCTCCCACTGAAAATCAGTCCTGTGACTGAGTAGGTAGATTCTTAATACGATTTGTTTTTGTTATAGTTTATTTAATAATTTGAAATCTTGAAAAGGTTTATACTGCCTCCTTTAGGGTCGGTCGGCAATTACACCAAATCATAGTTCAATTCAATTCAATTCAATTTATTTTTCCAATTATTACATCAGTACAGTCACTATTTTTATGCTATGTAAGAAAGATTCTTGATGATGATATTCCTTGTTTTAGCACTGATCGCCTACTATTCCCTATTGGCTAGTTTCTTCTGGCTCAATGTCATGTGCTTCGACATCTGGCGAACATTCAGGTAAAATTGTCATGTCCAATCTTCTGTTCAATTTTTTTTCTTTGCCTGCTTCTGCAATTTCTTGCTTTTTGTGATTGAAAACTAATTGAATTATTGAGGCAGTCGTTAATCCGTGCTTTTCCTTGATTGTGTCCCATTTTCTCCGTTCCACCTAATGGTCTGTATCTCGACCAATCAAAGCGTGAAGTAAAACCCTAGCTCACTATGAAATAGTTGATAAAATAATCATATAATACTCAATTCATAAGTAAATACGTTATTGGTCCTGGTTGGTCAGTGGTTATAGCAAATTCCGCCTGATAAGCAGCAATTTTTAAAATAGTCAAAAGAAAACTTTTCGATTGAGGGGAAATTGATGCCCAGCACAGCGCTGTAGGCGTATAGTCGAACAGTTTTGCTTGAAGCAAATGTAAGCCCTTGTTACGATTTTCTTCTTTAACTGTCGATTGACCGACATGTTGATATTTACTATAAGTTTTCACCGTCGATTGTCAAACTAAGACGATTTTCAATATTCACCAGCGCTCTCTACATCGCGCGCGCAAAGCATTACGGTAGAAAGGCAATTTACACGCTAAATGACATATTATGCTCGGGTGTGTGGCGTACTGCGTTTCCATCACAGTCAGTGTATTCCGCCAGAATCCCAAGCATATGACATTTAGTAAGTAAATTCTATTTCTCCCATAATGCTTTGCAACGGAGCGCGCATGAGCAGTAAGTTCTGAAAATGGTCTGCATCTAGCAGGGAGCAAACGACGGCAGCGTCCAACCTGTTGTCGAGTATTGGTTGAACAGTCAGATTTAGTTAATTTCGGATTGTGATTCTTACAATGTAAAAATTATATAAATCGTAGCTAAGGACCTGTTAGAAAAGATTATACGACCGCGGGTTAAGGGGTGGGGTTCAGGGGGAGGGCTTAAGTAATTTATCCCTTCCGTCCTTATATATAATCTTAATTAAGGATTTGATTGTCTTGTCAATCAGGGCATACCGCAGCCGGCTGGGCCCCAAGGATCCTCAAGACAACCTGAAGTTCGTCTGCTTCTCGTGCTACGCGTGGGGCGCTGCTCTCGTCCTACTCTGCGTCTGTGCGACCATGCAGCTCGCAGATGTACCCGACAACTACCTCAGGCCTCAGTTCGGGTTGTATTCCTGCTGGTTCCATGGTAAATATATATATATATATATTAATGAACTAGGTTTTTCGGTTATAATGCCACGTTTATTCACATTAGGCCAACGTTTCGATGAAATTTCACTCATCTTCTTCAGGGCCAATACAAATTAACCGAAAAACCTAGTTCATTAATTCATATCGGCCACGAAAATATCCAAAAACATATATATATGGAATTTCTTAGATTTCGTGGTTATTTGTATGTTATTAATCATCGTTAAATAATTAAATTTACTTTTTTCGGTTTACCACGTATGATATTCTTTATTTTGTCTGACGTTTCGATTGGATTTCACCAATCATTGTCTAAGACTAAAGTTACTCAAATATAAACACAAAATACAAAAACACTTCCAAGAGAGAAACTAAAACAAAAACACAAGAATAACATCAAACAAATATAATAAACAAGCAATTTTCAAAGAAGTTAACAAACAGGAATATTATAACATGTCATTAATTTTGAGGGTACAAGAGTAATTGCATCTACGGACTGGATTCATTCCAGGATTATAAGGGAAGCAATAGAAATTGAGAAGAGGCCTCATAGTTTGAACAAAAGGGATGATGGAAAACGCCTACCTCAGACATGGAAGTCCATCATAAACCTTTGTCATAAACCAAAAACATTCATGCAGACTCTTCCAACTTTGCTAAATGCTCCCGAAACTATGATACCTGTTGTAAGTCTACGACCCGTAACAAGAAGTCAGACTAACCATACTGGTCAAAATACTTACAAGACCGTGTTACCTTCCACAAGTCAAGGCCCAATGACAAGAAGTCAAGCAAGGAATCATCCTACAGGTTCAGACTACTTTGCATAATCAATAACATGACATGTTTTTCTAAGCTCTTTCCACATGTTATAATATTCCTGTTTGTTAATTTCTTTGAAAATTGTTTGTTTATTATGTTTGTTTGATGTTATTCTTGTGTTTTTGTTTTAGTTTCTCTTGAAGTGTTTTTGTATTTTGTATTTATATTTGAGTAACTTTAGTCTTAGACAATGATTGGTGAAATCCAACCGAAACGTCAGACAAAATAAAGAATATCTTACGTGGTAAACCGAAAAAATTAAATTAAATTATTTAAAGATGGTAACATATATATATATATATATATATATGTAGATGTGGATTCTGCGGTGATTTGCCCTGTGTTTTGAGTTGATGGCTCTAAAAGAACCGTTCTTCTCGACGTTTCGAAAAGCTGTGGCTTTCCATCTTCAGGAGTCGATGCATCGACTCAGCATCGACTCCTGAAGATGGAAAGCCACAGCTTTTCGAAACGTCGAGAAGAACGGTTCTTTTTAGAGCCATCAACTCAAAACACAGGGCAAATCACCGCAGAATCCACATCTACATCTACCAGCGGCCCTGAAAGCCTAAGAATCCATATATATATATATATATATATATATATATATATATGTAATGCTGAGCAGTTGCAGTGACTTGTTTTGTCTTTTATATTATTTGTTATTGTCTTGTTTGTTTACTCAATGTTTTTTAATTTGTATGTCGTTACCTTGAGAATGGGCAGGGAGAACTGTTCGAAACGTTGGTAATAAAACTTATTTAACTCGGAAACTCGAAAGAATTTCATTGTGTCATATATATATATATAAATATATTAATAATAATATAATATAAATAAATAAATATATTTTTTATATATATAACTTATTCCTAATACATCAACTTTATAGTAATAGTTTATAATATTGACGATAATTGTGTGACAAAACGTGTGAATTTCTCATAATTTATTGATCACATATGGCGTTTTCCATTGGCCGCACTCAGGTCGCAGTGCGACCTAGTGCGCACTGGATTGCCACTTGTCTTTTCATTTGTTCAGTTTTGTAATGTTATTCAAGTGGAGGTTGACAACAATGCCATCTCTGCACTCGCCGATTGCATGCCAATGGAATTTTCAACGAAAATGTTAACTTCAGGGGGTCAAAGATATACGTAAGTCTCAATCAGAAAACATTTACAAAGACTAAAATGTCCACTTTATGGCAAGAATAGTCTCAATCGCAACTAGGTTTTTAATAAGACAATTAATAGACTTACATTTCAGATAGCGCCACCCGATGGGCCTATTTTACTGGACCAGTCGGCGTCATCCTCGCCTGCAATGTGGTGTTCTTCACCCTGACAGCTCTGAGCATCTGGAGGATCAAGAAACAAACTGCTGTACTCACTGAATGTAAAGACAGCCAGCGTAATGCGCACACGGATGACAGTGAACAACAGTAAGTAATTGTACAAGGGTAAGAAAGAGAAAGAGTAAAAAAAAGAAAAAGAAAAACTGTTTTAAATAAGTACAATATTTAAATAAAGTGACTTCCAAGAAAATCTGGGAAAAGATGTAAAGAATATGTTTTAAAAGGATGAATAGAAAATTGCGACTGGGTAGAAAAATACAATATAACCTTCGTACAAACATTTTTTGTAAGGTGACACGAACTTCAATATCTCCAAATTAGCATTTTACTTTATTAACAATTCATTAAAATTAATTATATAATCATGTACGTTGTATTTTGGTAGTTTTTTTGTGTATTATTTTCTGGCAATCTTCGGTTTCAACGCTTTAATGAAGTCGGGATGGTTTCGTCATTTTATATTCCCTGAAAAACTTTTTTCAACAGTGTCAATACTAAATTTCCAACGTTTTGCAAACTTATTCATTCATATTGAACTTTCGGAATGTTTGATATTCAGTATTTGTAGATAAATTGTGTGTTATGACAGAAAACAACCCTGAACCATTGAGATAAAACAACACAAGATTCTTCTTTAAATATGTCATTAAATACATTGTTTCTCGCAGGTACAAACTGTTCTTGAAGCTGTTTATTGTGATGGGCGTGTCATGGATTCTCGAGATAATGGCGTGGACCTTTGGCGGCCCTGATAACATCTGGTGGATCACGGGCCTAGCAAACGACCTTGTGGGAGTCCCTATATTTATCATCTTCGTTTGGAAGTATAGAGTGAGAAAACTCTTGTTTTCTAGACTGAACATTAGAATGGGGGAAAAGGATAAACAACCACGATTGAGATTTTGGATAATGAAAAATGCAATAGAGTGTTTGGACTGCTTTGTGGAAACCACAACTGACAAATGAAGACAAATGGTGAATGTGATATGTACATTTAAAAAAAAATACTTAATTACCAATTCGTTAGTAACAGATGATGAAAAATGTGTATTATTTCACCAGATTCTTTTTTTTTAACTTTTTCTTTTTCTTTATTTAATTTAACGTCTATCCTGTTTGCCAAGCTCGGGCCAACTTTGTTTACAATGTTAAATGCCCATTTAAAAAACGCTCGATCGTCAAATCCAGCAAAGGATGAGCGCGTGTCTCTATCAAAGCCGATTTTGCAATTTCAAATAATTGTCTCTTACACAAAATTGGGAAATTACTACAAATTAACTGTTTGGTGTCATATTTACGGTCAGTTAATTAAGTAAAGTGAGCAATATTTGGAAAATGAGTCTTGATACCAACAATTTCACATTCTTACGTAACATTTTGGTGCAAACCACAACCCGATAGGACAAATGATAGAGCTTCCAAGTAATCCTGACTTTATCTCTGCGTTCTGCATCAAAGCCTGGTTTTCTCGAACTTAGCCAACAGTCTTAAGAAACTGATTTACAAAGAAAGACAAGTAAATAAATCTTATTACACAGATGCAGACAAGACAATGAACCACAGTTAAGTAAATATTTGAAATACAAATATTACAACAACAATGCATTAAAACACAATAATATTCGTAACTCGTTCTATAGCGGCTAGGAGTGACAAATGCAAGGATTGAGCACACTTTAACGATCTTCATTACTCTATTTGCCAACCGCACGTGTTGTTTGAAAGTGGTCAGCCACCCAATTACTAACCCCGCCCGATGTTGCTTAACTTCGGTGATCAATCGGGAACCGGAGAATTCAACATGGCAACGATTAAAATTAATACTTTTTTATAATTTTTAGTTTTTTGACCAGGAAAATAATGGCTATTGTACCACCTCTGGCCGATAATTTGAAAGTCGAAGAAACATTTCTGAAAAGTTTGCTGATTGAAAGAAGGCCTTTAAAATAACAGAAAAAAATTGTGAATTTTTTTTAAGCGGGACATAACCTCACTTTTGGAAATTATATTTAGATTTTTGGACAAAAGTGTAATATACAAGACTAGTTCAAAATTAAATTTTGAGAATCGGTTTTCTGGACATGGTTTCTAAACACCTTTAGTTATAACTTGACTATAGCTCAAACAGTTTTCTGAAAATAACAGTTGGTGTACGAATTTTTAGTTCATATTGAATCATATCGAATCATAGTTTCAAGACACGATGTTATTAAGGGTCATTCTAGATTGGTACGATGCTCTAGTATCTATGTGGAACAAAAAAGAAGCAAGTTAAAACCGATTTAATAAATTTCCCAAAAACGGCAATTATTTTCACAAATTTCTGGATCCAAAAAATTTAAAAATTCGTGTAAAATCACAGTTACAAGATATAACTTTTTAAAACGGTCATTTTAGTGTAGTAGTATGCTACAAATTATGGGGAAAACATAATTGTTAGGGGTTATAGCCCCTTTAAACACATCGAGGCTGTGGCGTAACTAGCCCTTATTTTTTTTTTTTTGGGGGGGGGGGCGAACATTTTTGTAACCTCAGAAAATCAATGGTGAACACGACTAGTGACAGGGGTATGCCTTTGGGGGTATAGTCTGTGGTGTCATCCAAAAATAGTTTATGTATACGTTTCTTTCTTGGTAAAGTACATGATTATGTACAATGGGTAGTCCGGGGCACACAGCCCCGCATGTTTTTTATTGTTATATGTGTTATATATGTGTGGTTGGAGTATTTTAACGATTTTTTTTTACAGAAGCATTTCATAAAAGATGTATGAAAAAATTACAAAATAATAAAATGTTCTCAATATCTATAAATATCTCAATAAATACCTCAATACGAAATACAAATTTTGCCCCCTTCCCCCCATTATTCCCCCCGTAGTTACGCCAATGCATTGAGGCGAACATACAATGTATGCACACAACACGAGCAAGTCTCTAAGAATTTTACTAGCATCTTAACCTCTGATCTCAGCATCCAAGCGGCATACAGCACAAGCTACCTTGTAGAATGTCATATTTCCCACCTGCTAGCCTTGAAGTGATGCAGAATGGCAATCATCCAAGTAGTCAACAAATTAGAGAAGAATAAGATTTCGCATTACCGGCATCTAACATTGTATGGGCATGTATTTATAAGGTAGTTCCCAAAAATAATTGAAGATTCCAATAGCCAATTTCTATTATTAACACTATCTATGTGTAAGAGGTGAAGTCAATTTAGTATCAATAATAAGATATTACTGGAAAAGCCGACATAGCTCAGAGGTATTATTCTGGTGGCCGTTGATTTAATCGTGGATGTCTTCCCAAGGTTTCTCAAGGTTTACAACGAATCGCTTGATTGACCGTCAACATGACCCAGCAAGACTTTCAGGTACGAAACCTGTTAATGGAGGATGTGGAGATTAGTTCCTGGCAAACTCCCTCTTCACTCGGCTGACTGGCATCACAGCTGATTGAAACATTTTGACACGGAAGTGGAAATAAAGCGCTCTAGAAACATAATTTCTCTAAACAAAATTTTGTAGCAATTTTTCAAAATTAACTCATTTTTGATTTTGTTAAAAATTCGAAAATTTCCAATATCTTGGAATTTATTGTAGGTTGATTTGCAAAGCATTGATTATTTTTACGACTGTAGGGCTTCCATGTATATAGTATCACAAAATACGCCGACAATGTGATTTCGCAAATCACTTCAAATCTGCCGTTAAATTTCATTTTTCATAAACACCGCAAATCATAAACATAATCTCACAAAATCATCTCTCATCCAATTAGGTATGTCTCATATTTATTTTCACACACTCTCTAATAACAAATCACTATGTACACATGGACAATGATTCGAATATGGACTGTACTATGTCACCTGTTAAGTAAGTAATTTAAATTTAATATAATTCATTGTTAGGGACTCATCTCATTTGTGTATCAATGTAAATATATTCATTAATTAATGTTGTCATCGATCATAGTCACACATTAGAAATTAATGAGGCCATGGGGGACAAGACATCTACTGTATGGGTCGCTGCGGCTCGTTTCTTGTCCCCATCTATAACTCATCCATGTAAATGTAATGTAAAAAAATTAAACTATGTTGAGTTTCATAAAGCCTACGTTGTATGCCGGATGAGATTGAATAGTATGTGTGTTGAAAAACGTTAGAAATTTAAAGACTACCTCAGGATCAAGAGATTCACGTAGGAAATACACACGAGTCCATAATAAAGAAGTGAGATATGAAGAGAAGGATCTGGGAAAGCAAAATTTGAAGGATAATTAATGTTAAAAAATGGTGGAACGCCTGACCAGGGTGCAATGTATGCCCATCTCCAGGTGAACTAGGTATGTTGCGGTTAGGACTATTGTGAAGGGATGTCAGAGGGCTGTTTAAGAGGACTCAATCCCTTGCATTCGCATTAACGACTGAGGAAAACCTCGGAAAAAAACTTCAGTCAGGATTGCCGGTCTAGACGGCATTCGAACCCGGCGCGAACGATAATAAACGTAATAATATATTCAGAGTCGGCGCACATAAAGTTGTGTCTGGGGCGACAAGTCAAGGGACAGCGACTTCGGTAGCGCCTTCGTAACGAGTCAAGCTCTTATTCTGATGGTCATGGGTTCGAGACCCTCCACCGACAATCCTGGCTGAAGATTTTGCTTGGGTTTTTCCAGGCGTTTTAACGTATTCGAAGGTTTAATGTTTTGAGACAGCCTTTGAGACATTACCTTCCCAGGTAAACGATAGTTGGTATAAGTTACAGCTGTAGATGGTCACATTGGGTCTGTTCTTTTGTCCATCAATTTTTACACCTTTTGCACTTTTGAAGAAATAAGCGTTCTTTTGTCCAGGTGTAATTACAGTATTTCTTCCTAAGACATGTTCTTTTGTCCAGGGGGTAATTACAACTTTTACACTTTTTGCACCTGCTTCTTGAGGAGGTGTGTGTATGGAAATTCGCACCAATTTCAAAAGTAACCCTGGTATAATGTGCGATTGTTTAATAAATAGAAGATAAAACTGGTAATAATAAAATAATATGGAATAGAATTGCAGAAAATGCACAAAGTTGTGTTATTGAGTGAGATATCTTATGAAAGTGTTTGAATTGAATGACAGCTGGCAACTAACCTCGAAATTTGCTGTCAAATTTCAACAAAATCGTTCTTTTGTCCACCCGTGAAATATTACACCTTTTAACCCAATTTCTAATTCTGTATTTTACACCTAGGTGTAATTAGCACAATTTGAGGTGGACAAAAGAACAAACCTATTGGGTAACATTAATGTTTAGGGGCAACCCTACGAGTCAGTTGTTTTTTCATGTTACAACCTTAAATAGGATACATACCTGAAGTTATATTTTTGGCTATTTTTTTTTTTGTCATTTTTCTAAGGGAAAACCTGCCCTGACACCATTTTGTCAACTAGTTATTTTGGAGCAAGGGTAGTTTAGAAGGGAATGCTCACGGGCTGTATTGAGAAAACCTTGAAAATTCTTAATCAGGATTTCCGGTGAAGGGTATCGACCCACGACCTTTCGAATCATTGTAGCTGATGATTGTTAACGTTCTTCGTCTAATTGTCTTCAGACGCTGCGAAGTGACTCATGTGGTCATCATACAACCAACATCAAGTCACGCACTATTTTTAACGTTCTTCACTCCATTTTCAACTCATGACACTTCCCACGCTTAATAGACCTACACAAATTACCCTACAACAATAATATTCTCTTTCTTTTAAACAACGCCCACGGGAGTGTTTCCCGATTAACCAAATCGAGAAATAATATTCTCATTTCTAGTACCACGGAAATCCCATAGTTGCTTTCAACCTGCTCGTCGCACAGTGGGTCTAGGTCAACATGCTTGTAGTAGAGTCTGACGTCACACCACTGACGAGTGTGAATTACCTGGTGACGTATGCGGATCACCCAGTGACGAGTGTGAAGTACAGAGAAAGTTGTTGAGGTAGAGATCAGATGAATCTGCGCCCATCAGTACAATATGGTTTTAAGTGTTGATGAGTAGCTATGTATAATATCTAGCTATACTGTATCTAAGTTCATTTTGTGAACATTTACCTATAACTTTATAAATGAATAAAATAAATAAATTCGTATTTAGAATATACACACACAGTCACATAACTGATTTTCAGTGAGGATATTAAATTTTCAGCATACCAAGCCAACCCTGTAGGCGCCGACACCATCAACCATCCTATATTTAGATCCGTTTTACAATATCTTCATATAACTTGTAGAGATACAAGATACTTTTTCTCCAATAATTTTAATCTATACAGTGCATTGTTGAATAAAATACTGCCGATAGCAGGCAATACCTGCCAAACATGTCACCAAATTTCCGGGAATGTTATCATTAAGAAACGTGTATCCGTATTTTACTTTAAAATGCATATCTTTGAATAAAATATTAAAAGGAAATATCTTAACCCATTATTACTAAATAGAAAGTATAGGCCTATGTATGTACACATATCGGTGTCGTGATCCACCATGGTGACATGCTATACTTATTAATACCATTGAGTATAGAAGGACAAGAGGTTTCGAAGCAGGAAAGACAAGGCACCAAGGGAAGTGATTACGAATACCGCAAGAGTCACTGAGTTTTATATTTCCCTTCCTACCAGTATTTAACCAATTATATTCTCTCTGTTAGCAACACATAATTATATAATTCCACAGCATTAATCATCGGCATCGAATCGGTACAATATGTTTATAAAGCGTTTTCATCCGATCAAGTAAGCTAAGAGCTGTAGCTTGTTTGATACCGACGACTGTCATTCCTGACTTTAAAAAAATGTCCATATTTTTACCGGGTCAAAAGCCGAATAATACGATTGATTTATACTAATTCATTTTGAACATCCCCAGACAGTATATTCAACCCTGTCAGTTACCATAATGCAAACATATCAATATTCTAACAGAGTTTTAAAACAGATTTTGTTACAAACTTATTTAAATTGTATTAATTTAGTAATTAAGTTATATTTGTATTTATTATCAATGTGTTAAACAACACTATCTACCAAGGTCAAGAAATGTATAAACACAAGTGACAGAGAAGCTAAACAAGACTCATCACTCTCTCTCATCACTCATCACTCATCTACGATACATGCTTATGAGAGAGAGAGGCGACACACGAAATCTCTCTCTCTCTCTCTCTCTCTCTCTCTCACACACACACTTACCAAGGCCGCTGACCCCCGGCACACATAGTATGTAGATCCTGTGGTTTCACTTCCAGCGGGCGAGGCCCACTCACAACCATTGAGAGTAACAGTTATTCAAGTATGGGCCACGTGTTGATAGCCAACCGAAATAACTAACTATTAATGCAGACAATCAATGCCAGACACCGGATATCATTACAAGAATATTCTCCGAAGCGGGTTTTCAACTCCTCACTTGAAAACAAAACAAATAGCTCACGCTTCCTGCTAACCATCTCTTCTGTTACTTCATTCACCTAAAGAGGCGCTCTTTACAATGTAGGCCCTAACCAGGCAGAATTGCCTTAAAAATGTATTCAGCTAAAAAATTTATTCGGATTTCGAAGTATTAATATTTATTCTTGATTTTGTTTTAGATATTAATATAAGAAGTAGGGCGATAGCATTATTTTATTATTGGATGAGCGTAGCGAGCGTAGCGAGCGAAGCGAAGATTCCATTTCACTACACTGGAGAAAAAAATCCGGAATGTTTTTTTTTTTTTCTTTTTTTTTCTGTATTTTTGTGTCTGTTAACACGATTCCGGCTAAACCGATACTCCAATTGCGATGAAATTTTATGGAGGCCTTCGAAATCTCTGAACGAAGAACTGCCACGTTTTTGAGCGCAATCGAAAAATTATTTCTCATAAAAATCGCAATTTTACGATTTTTTTCGATTTTTTAAAAATTTCTTCAGCTTATAACACCTACATGCTTTGTCCGATTTTAATGATTTTTTCACAGAACCTTAATTTTATGAATTAAGATATTCGTTTGAAATTTGAGCGCAATCGAAAAATTATTTCTCATGAAAATCGAAATTTTACGTTTTTTTTCCTTTTTTAAAATTACGATTTATTAAAAAAAATTAAAATTTAAGTTATTTTTTATTTAATTTAATTTAATTTTTAAAAAAATCTTCAACTAAGTAATGATATTTTCACAGAACAACAGAAAATCCGCATAACACATGGCAGCTCAATGCACCAATTACGCTCATCCAACAACGCGGCGGGACTTAAGCGTTTTCCTAGTTGTAATTAAGCTTAAGCCTCATAAAGCCAGCCATACAAATTGTATTATATTACTAAAGCAATGTCGCCTTAGATATTGACAATGGGATGGCAAAAATAAAAACAATAACAATGCAGCATTTAAAAGTTAAAACATTTTCTCGTGAATTGTTAATGTTGTGAGTTTCTAATAAAAAAAGTTCCAACTGATTTTTTAAATCCTTTTTTCTTTTCTTCTTTTATCATTTTTGATACCAAGAATAGCAGTACACAAAACACCGCGGTATTGCCTAACACCTCGTGACATGATATCCCGTCACCGTCACCGCCCATCCCGTTCTAACCGCGTGGTCCGCTCCGCTGGTATCCCGTCCGCAGCCTGCCTGCCACACACCGCACCGACACCGGTGGGTCAGTCAGTGTAGCCTCAACCGTCGCCGAGGATGGACGTGCGAGGGCTGGCCCTGGTCTTCCTGGTATCATCACTGGTGGGTGTGACGTCATCTCAGTGTGGTGACCGGGAGAGCGTGGAGGTCCGGGGGGGTCGGCGACAGAGCGATGGCAGTCTGGTGGCGGGAGACGGACAGAGGTAGGGGAATATATAACTAAGTTTGAAGAAGTGTGTATAGGTTGTGAACATGTTCTGGACAGTTGCAAAAACGTGCACGGGAGTACCCAGAATTACAAAATACATGTCAGCCGGGTATCAAACCCGTTTCTTTCGATTATCAGCCAAAGCTGTAACCGCTAAGCTATCGAGACTGTTCCTTAATTCTGGATTGTTGGTGCCAGAAGATATGAAGTTTAGCCGTCTTGGTAGCTAAGGGGTTAAAGCAAGGCGCGTAAGAACGTTTTGACTGTTGGGGGGGTCAAATCCATCATCAGCGTAGGAGGGAGAGGGTGGCAGCTGGGGTCTGGGGCAAAGCCCCAGCCGCCGAAGGCCCTTTTGCCGTAGGCGAAATCAAATTTCACCTTTCTACAGTTTCTTCGTCACGTTTTAACTGCACTCGGACTCTGTAAACGAAGTTTTACAGCAACTATCTGCGATCTAAAAACTCAAAAACTGAACGTAAAGTGGCCCATTTAGTAAATTTCAACCTAATTTGTGATGTAATGACGAAGAACACAGAATACTCGGGATGTTAAGAATACACATAATCTACTGGTTGCAAAGATAACTTATATACTTGAGGTATACCTGTCAAATGTGAAGCAGATAGATCTTTTAATGGGAGTGCCAGCGTGAAAAGTGGGGGGGGCAATTTCCCCCAATCGGCCCCCCTTCCTACGCGCCTGGTTAAAGCGTTCGTCAACAGTTGGACTTTTTATCTAGAATTGATTTACATAATCAATTACACTTCCATGAGTGTTTACCGACCAATGACATTGAGCAAATTACTTGAGAAGTTGTACGCATTTCAAAGACATTTCCGATGAATTTAGATATTTTTATTTTCCTTGCATTTTCTTCGATCGTGAATTGGTCTTTACTTTGTGATGTATGATTGATTGCGTGGTGAAGTATGAAGTACGACAGTGGAATCGTGAACCAGCGGTTGTAGGAACTTCTAAATTAATTCTATTAGAAACGTGTTGTTATAGATTTCCCCGCGTGCTCTACCTGAGTGATTTATAGAAACTAGTTGTGAAAGGTAGAACAACAATGCAAATGTGAACGAGCGTGTATATATATGATAATGGTTAACCCTGGCTTTATAGTAGGCGACTATGACGCTGTTATGTTTTTTGTTGTTGTTGTTGTTATTGTTGTTTTTTTTTAATTGGTGGCTGCATAGCTCAGTTGGTAAGAGCATAGCCCGGACAGCTAAGGTCCCGGGTTCGATCCCCGGTAGTCACTTTTTTAAATTCATTTTTTTTAATCATCGAAACGTCGGCCCAACGAAAATATACGTGGCATTGAAACCGAAAAACCGAGTGAATTAATACATATCGGCCACGACAATCTCCAAAAACACACAAATATATATATTATGTTTAACATTGGTTTTATAGTAGACGACTATGACGCTGTTATAAAAAAGTGACTACACCGGGGATCGAACCCGGGACCTTAGCTGTCCGGGCTATGCTCTCACCAACTAAACTATGCAGCCACCAATTTAAAACTGTCTTATTTTTGCTCAGTTGGTAAGAGCATAGCCCGGACAGCTAAGGTCCCGGGCTCGATCGCCGGTGAAGTCACTTTCTTAATTTCTGTCTACCCAACGTCATAGTCGCCTACTATAAAGCCAAGGTAAAACATCATATATCCCAAACTAGGGTTACAGAGATGATTTGTATTCTCCAAGTTAATTTCGTACGTAGTCTAAGAGGCGGTGAAATCTGCTCACCGCACGCATATAATTATTTTTGGATGAGCGAAGCGAAGATTCCATTCTACTACACTGGAGAAAAAAATCCGGAATGTTTTTTTTTTCTTTTTTTTTGTCTGTTTGTCCACACGATTCCGGCCAAACCGATACTCCAATTGAGATGAAATTTTATGGAGGCCTTCGAAATCTCTGAACTTAGAACTGCCACGTTTTTGAGCGCAATCGGAAATTTTTTTCTCATGAAAATCGCAATTTTACGATTTTTTTTCGATTTTTAAAAAATTTCTTCGACTTATAACACCTACATGCTTTATCCGATTTTAATGATTTTTGCACAGAACCTTTATTTTATGAATTAGATATTCTTGTGAAATTTGAGCGCAATTGAAAAAATATTTATCATAAAAATCGAAATTTTACAGTTTTTTTTAAAACAATTCTTTGACTTATAACACCTACATGCTTTATCCGATTGTAATGATTTTTTCGCAGAACCTTAATTTTATGAATTAATATATTAGTGTTAAATTTGAGCGCAATCGAGAAATTATTTCTTATAAAAATCGCAATTTTACGATTTTTTTAACAATTACGATGAATTAAAAAAATAAAAAAATAAAGTTAATTTTTAATTTAATTTAATTTAATTTTAAAAAAATTCAACTTAGTAATGATTTTTCCACAGAACAACAGAAAATTCGCATAACACATGGCAGCTCAATGCACCAATTACGCTCATCCAACAACGCGGCGGGACTTAAGCGATTTCCTAGTAATTTTTAATGATGATGGGGAGGAGAGAGGAGAGGAGTGGGTTGTGGTTGAAGCGAGAGAAAGATGGTGGGAGGACAGGAAAAAGTGGAGAGAGCTGGTGTTACGACAAGAGAATGAGGAAGAAGACGAGGTGCCGAGTTTGGCAGGCCGGTGCTGATTCAATGATGCCCAAGATAAATGGTGGAAACACCCCTTTACCCAACTAAATGTTGTTGGAAAAAAGGCTGTGAAATATAATATATATATATATATTAATTTTTTGTTTATTTATTTAACGTCTTTCCTATTCAGTCTGATTGACAAAAGAGGTTAACATAGTCAAGACAAAAGAGGTTAACATAGTCAATCTAACTAGGAAAACGCTAAAGTCCCGCCGCGTTGATGGATGAGCTTTTTTAAAGTTTTTAGTTTGCGTGGGATATCTTTACTTTTGCAAGTGCTTTGTTTTTCTGCCGACGCATTGTAGGTGATTGTTGTCAAGTTTCTATTGTTTCTTGTTAATTTGTTATTATTTAACGTAAAAATCTTACATTAAAAGCTATATTTCTATGGATTCTGGCTAACTTTTTCAACATTTTCTTTCAAAAGGTACTACATCACCATAACCTTAATGTCCATGTATAATATGAACGTTGTAGCCCCACCCGTTTGGTCAGAATTGGCCCAAATGGTACGAAAATATCGCACAAAAAGTCAAAAACGTATATTAAAAGCTTTATTTCTCTCGATTCTGGCTAACTTTTTCAACTTTTTCTTTCAAGAGCAATACATCACCATTACCTTAATGTCCATGTGAAATATGAACGTTGTAGCCCCACCCGTTTGATCAGAATTGGCCCAAATGGCACGAAAATATCGCACTAAAAATCGAAAAAAATCGTAAAAGTACGATATTTATGAGAAATATTTCTTCGATTGTACCCAAAAACGTGGCAAGTCTAAGTTCAGAGAAAACGAAGGTCGTGTCAAATTTTCATCAAGATCGCATATGCCGTTTGCCCGGTAGAGAGCGAACAAACAGACAGAAAAAAAAAAACACCCGAGCTAAATTTTTTGGGGGGTCGGTGAAATTGAAGTCTTCGCTTCGCTCATCCAATTATAAATGCAGGCACAATAATGATTAAGAAAAGTTTGAAATAGAAATATTACAACAGTATAGTCAGGCATCATGTTCGGTGATATAGAAAGCCGTGCGATTTTTGTGATGAAAGCAAGCGACCTATACAGTTCCCTTCAGGACACCTCAAAGAATTAGAAAATACATGTTGGCAATCTCGGAGACTGCTCTGAGCACATTTATGACCTATCAAAGTTATGCATAAATAAATAAATGATAAAATAATTAAAGATATTTACAAATCATTTTTGTCAAAGCTATTATGCATTTATTTGACAAAGATAAGTGTCCTCACACTTGATAATGTTATAAAATGTGTAAAATGTTCAATACAATGATTCAATAATGATTATAATCACAGTTATATTATAATAAAAATAACAACAATCTAAAAAATAATAAATTTAGATTAATGCACAATAGCCATATGCTAAATGTGTTCATATTTTTTTACAAAGATTAAATTCGTATGCCAATATTAACTTACTGATAACAAAGAAATTATATCATACAAATACAAAAACAATGGTAATAATTTCAAATGCTTGTTTTCGCAGGCCGAAATGATAGAAAAGTAATTTTTTGCATGGATATCTATCAGTACTATTATTAAGTAAAATGAGCCAGGAAATGTGATAATTATTTAAATGTAACAATAAAATACTGACGATAATTACAATAATAGCTCAACAAATTTTTATGAAAACATATTCACTATCTTGTATTGTTGTTGTGTTAATGTGTCTGGAAAATATTCTGTTTGCTGACAGTCTAAAACCAGCTAGGAATGAATTTGAACAATGCTGAAATGTCATCAAAAAAGTAATCTGATGGCTATCCTGGAAAAACTACCTTGCGGAGAAGATACATTTCCTGATGTTCATGATGAAATAGCAATTGCCGCAAACAAGGAATACACAGAAGCCAATATAACAGTGGTGGATTTGTGGTTGGACTTGTTGGTGGGATGGCAGAACTCCAGTCGTTTCAAAAGCCCGACAGCATTAAAAACTGTAGTCAGCTAGCGAATCATTTTGCAGAAGTGTTGCTAATGAAATACAGGCACTATGATGACCTGCATGTGGTTTTTGACCGATATGACGTGGTTAACTCTCTGAAGACAGCAACACGGGAAAAAAGACAAGGGCATCAACCAGTGGTAGCTTACCACATAACAGATTAAACAAATATAGCAAACTTAACAATGAAGAGTATTTTATCTCATGTGAAAACTAATATGGAATTGACACATTACATGTCAAAGAAGATTCTGGAAAAGTCACTTACACATGGTAAAAATGTTGTTGTAGCATGGGGATGTGAGTGTAAAGCAACACACAGGGATGTGATCCATCTTCAGAGTAATCAGGAAGAAGCTAATACTAAGCTTTTGCTTCACGCAGCTGAAGTTACGAACAAGGGTGCGTCTAGAATCAACATTCACTCACCAGACACCGATGTTTTTGTGTTAGCTCTTCGAAGGTACACCGAATTATGCGCGGACACGAACTTCGTTACTGGAAAAGGAGAGTTGTACCGGACTTTTCCTCTAAACCCCATATTTGAAGCTCTCGGAACCAGAAAGATCTCTGCATTGCCTGGTCTACATGCTTTTAGTGGTGCAGACAATACAGGAGGTTTTGCAGGCAAAGGAAAACTAAGTTTCTGGAAAGCTTTTAAGAATGCCAATGATAGTGTTATAAGTGCACTTGCAAACCTAGGGAATGATTTACTACCAAACGATACTACATTCACTTTGCTCGAGGCATTTATTTGTCAGGTTTACTTGCGTACCCAGATTGAACAGGTTGATAAATTAAGATGGTGGCTGTTTACCCAGAAACAAGCCCAATCTGAGAGCCTTCCACCTACTAGGGATGCACTTCACCACGCAATTCTACGTGCTCACCATCAAGCAATTATTTGGAATAATGACACCACAGCAAAACCAATAATCCCATCACCTGAAAAGTATGGTTGGAAATTGGAAGGAGATGTCTGGACTCCAATAATGATGGACCAACTTCCAGCACCAAAGGCTGTACTGCAATTGGTGAGGTGTGGATGCACTACTTCCAGATGCCAGGGAGGAAGATGCAGCTGTCGCAAAGCAGGAATTATCTGTTGTGACATGTGTTCCTGTAAGTCTGAAAGTGAAGAAAATGAATGTGACAACATGGTAGAAATTGAAGAACTTGATGACGATGAGCTGGGAGACGATGACGAGGATCTATAATCACAAGTTAACTGAGAGAAAACAAAATAAGTCGAATAATTTTAAGTTATCTATCGTACTTTTTTTCGTTAATAGTGCAGAAATATTTTGTATGCAAAACATTTTACATCATGTATTCGAAAAATTTGTTTTTTGCAATTGATAAGTATTTTTCGTTGATTGATTGATTTATTTCGTAATATATTATACCTATTATTATGCCAAAAGCATAAGAAATCCTATTTGCGTTGACGAATGATTGATCACCTATACTAAACGTTATTAATATAGAGTTCGTGGATAATGTATCATTATTGAAACTTGTACAGTACACCGTTATCATTACGTTTATATTATATAACATATTTTTTATAAGAATTAGTAAAGTATTTAAACATTGATCATAACGAAATGACTCACAAAGTTAATAATTCCTCTATTATTTGAGGCTGTGAAAGCAAAAAATTGAAATTAATGTAATTTTTGCTTTAGTAGTAATATCACATTATTGACTATTGTTGTTACTTGTTACGTGTCATGTTATATTATGAATATTTAAAATATTTCATTTCTTAAAATGTCCAATTTTTTAATTTCTCATTTTATTATTTGTTGACATTGATTATTATTAATAATAATAATATTATTCTTATGCTTATTATTGTAATTTCATTATTTTGTATTGAACATTTTACACATTTTTAACATGATTTAAGTTTAAGGACATTCATCTGTGTCAAATAAATGTAGAAGCTTCAATTAAAGTGATTTGTGATGAATATATGTATTTTTTTCTTTAATATTTTATGTATAACTTTGATAGGCCTGAAGTATCTTCAGAGCAGGTTCCCAGATTGCCAACATGTATTTTCTTATTCTTTGAGGTGTCCTGAAGAGAACTGTATAGGTGGTTTGCTTTCATCACAAAAATCGCACGGCTTTTGGTCATGAGCCCTGACTAGTAGTAGTAGCATTATTGCTTAGTCGAATGTAACAGATTCAACTTAATCGTTGATTGGTAGAAGCACGTTCTATACTCAATAGTAGAGGTAAGATAGAGTTTTTATAATAAATATAACTTACATATTTTACCAGAGATTCGAACCCACGACTGTTGGTACCACACTCGTATTCGCTGATTATAAACGCAGTCGGGCGTGGCCAGTAATAGTAAGTAATTACTCCCAGAGTAAAACAGTACAATAGATGTTGTTAATGTTGAAATTCGAAGAAAATTGCTTAAGTACTCCATAGAGAATTTTACTTCACATCATCATCATGATTAACAGTAATTATTCCAAGTGCTTGCACGTGCGGCCAAAATGGGTGGCGTACAACTTTACACAAATACAACTTTTTTTCTTTTTTCAATGTTTTTTTTTAAAGCCCTTTTTTATATTTGATTCATTAATTAATTGCATTTAATAGCCTTTTTATTTTGTTACCAAAATTGTTGTGTATAAATAAATTGTTGTTGTAATATTACTATTTCAAATATTTACTTAACTGTAGTTCATTGTTGTGTCTGCATCTATGTAATTAGATTTATTTAGTTGTCCTCCTTTGTAAATCAGTTTTTCAACTGAATAGGATAGACGTTAAATAAATTTAAAAAATTAAATTTTAAATTAAAAAAAAATAGCAACCGTAAGTTGTATTTTGGGGGAGGGGGGGGGGAATAATCATTTATCATTTTTTAGTTCCAGGTGTTTAAGAATAAGGACATTCATAGCAATAATCGTAAAGTTAGCCCGACAGGGATAATTATCATTGTTGTTTACCCTGTTTTTCTTTGAAAAATAGTTAAAATACACATTTTATTAGACTTATAGTTCTTAAACGTATAATAGACTAAGTGTATAATAGTATTCGTATTGATTATATTATTGTAACGACATTTATCATGACCACTCCATGACAACGCATAGCAACGTGCGGTTTTGATTCTAAACACTGTTTTACAATCGCGTATTTTTTTCCGGTGATTTTTACTAGGAAAAAGTCGCTGTTAGACGAGTGAGCGAGTAATGAGTTGTGTACCCGGTAACATTCCCTTTCTTCCCCCTATACCTATGGCTGGATCAAGTCTGCATGGGTCTTTCCTCTCTGGCCTAGGATAGAGTGGCGCATTATGACCTTACACTTGACGCGCCCTCATACCAACTTAACTCAAACCCTATCGTTTATACGTTATATATCCTTCAATTTAATGCAAATGTTCCCGGGTACTCAACACATGACTCGCTTTCTCGTCTAACAACGACTTTGGCGTTTTCTTAGTCTAGTTGGCTAAGGCGCCTTTATACCTGGAATGTTGGAAACCTGGGTTCAAACAACGGTCGGGATAGATTTTGTTATTTCTGGACTGTATTAAAAAATTATAGAACTTATTTTGAACTGCATACAGTACTATGGAAAACATAGCCCATACGAAATATGTGTAACTATCACAAGGTTTGCTTAATCTCCCAGCGGAATAATGGGGAACCTTGAGCCTGTAAGATTCGATACATCTTGGTCACTGCATGCACGCAGTCTGACAAACATGGTTCGATAAAAATGATTTCTTGAAGAACAAAACCATTGTCGTTAAATTATATCCTTCACATTTACAGGCTTATTTGAAATGTATTATTAAATTTCTTGTTAGTTTAAATCGTAACGGATTTTGTTCAAATTATTAACTAAAGACTTGTGCCGGATGTCTGTTTGAAATTTCATCGTAATTTGTTCAGCCGTTCTAGAGCAAACTCACTCACTCACTCACCGTCAAATTAAATAAACAGGCCAAGTCCCGATTATGTTTAATGGTAAGACTCAGTCGCTTCGCTCCCTCGTATAATTACTATTTCAACTTGGGATAAATACAATAATTCAAACCGTAATTATTTGATTTCTTTATTTCCATTAAAACATAGGCCTATAGTTTATAGGTTATGTTTGCATATTTAAGAATATGTTTAAACTTTAGATTTTATAATCAAATCATTGGTCTACTAATACAATCTTATGCCAAGGCTTATCAATTTTGCGTTATTATGTTCAAGCTTCCTGTGTATAAGGGTCTAGCAGGCGCCAAACTGTGTCTAGAATATAATTCTTCAGTTGCTGTGAAGTCATCAGTAATAATATAGTATATTCTATTCTTTGGCAATCTACTTTTCCAAATTCACTCTCTATTACTATTTGGTCTTCCTTTTGGATTTCTATTTCAGCTATTTTGGAATATAGGGGCAAATTATTAGTATATATAAATTCCTAAAAATGTCGTTTTCTGAACGAATTATGAAAAGTAGCAAAAGGCCACAATATTTAATTATCATTTGTAATACATTTCTCTACCCCAAGAGTATTTTTATACCTGTTCTTCAATGTAAATTATAAAAATTCAGTCAAAACTGGTTCTATCGTTGTCAGAAGCAAGATGATGAATCTTCATTTTTATTGTTATGTACGATCGTAGCCTATTTCACGCTGCCATCATTTGTCTTAGGACTGCATTGATCGACCAGCTTCTCGTTGGCCGGCATTAAAGATAGGCCTTTCCATCTTCTTCTCTCCTGCCACCACTCTTCCCTTTCCACCACATTCCAGTCACCTATCCTTGCTGTGAGTCGCCTAAATAGCGTCGACTGGAACAACGTGTGTATAGTGTACGTTATTTGTTCCTCCTAATCTTTCCTTGTGCAAGGCCTATACAAACGAGGTGGTCGACGTTATTCTAGTCGACGTTATTCAACGACCCCCTTGCTGTTCCACATATTCTTTCCTCACACTGTGCTATCATCGTTGTCGTGACCTGCCCCTCGTCTCCTACCTAGAATTTCTAATTCAGTCATCCTCTTGACATCCTTTTGACATGTCCGTACTATTTCAATCTTCTCTCTCCAAGTCGCTCCATTAGATTCCGTAACTCTTACTTGACCTTAAATACCCTCAGTCTTTATTCAGCACCACCTGGTAAAGAACGTCAAGTATGACCCAATAACGCCATGTCCCAGCTTGCACAAAGCTCTCATCCACTGTCACAGCTGCATATGTCAGTATTTGAACAAAGTAGGTATACTTATTTTATTTTTATAAAAGCTTTGTATTCCAGGTTCCCTCCAGGCTGCTACTGGAAGTCTTCCCGTGACGTCACTTCTGGGTGCACGGGCAAGGTTAAGCCTTGTCTCTGGAAATGCTGCTCAGAAGATCAAACGATGGACTCTGACAGATGTGTCAAAAGCGACAATGCTTTACTGAAGAATTACCTCCCTCCACCAAAAGGAAGTTTCAACACATCAGCATTTCACCTCCTTCATGGCAATCACTGTTATGCCACTACAATAGAGGTTGAAGTAGAAGACGGTTACAAAATCACTATATTACAGAATGGCTCATTGTATGTTGTACCTCCCGAAGAAGATCCTGAACTCACTCAAGCTGGATCTTTCTGCCAGGAGATCGATGAAAGCTCGGATCGGATCATATACGTTGAGTGTTTTGACACTGAGGACCCGGAAAATAATAAGAAACCACCTCAAAGACTAAAATTCATTCTCAACACGATCGCAGTCATCATATCCCTGCCGTTCCTCATTGCCACACTGGTCGTCTACGCTGTTATACCTGAGCTGAGAAATCTCCATGGCAAGTGCTTGATGAGTCACGTGGCCAGTCTGACAGTCGCCTTCGTGTGTCTGGCGTTTATGCAATGGGGACTAGATCTGCTCCCAAGAAAAGGCTGCATCACAGTAGGTGAGACTTCTGGGTTACCGGTATTACTTTATTGTTGATCCTTGTTGTTATATTCAACAAAAAGAAACGGCGTCGACGATAGCAAATATTTTGCTAAAACACATTAAAATCTATGTAGAAATCTCATGCCTTGAAATCTTATAAGTTGTAATTCTCTTCCCACCAGTTCTGAGATTCTATAAGGATAACGTGAATATCCCTATGGATATATCAATCATCACAGAAAATAGCATGGCTAACTGCTTGATAACGATTGATATATCCATAGCAACAATCACGCTATCTTTGTAGAATCGCGGGGCACATTCGATAATGAAGTTTCCACCGTCCCTCCCACAGAGGGCGTGTTTCAAAACTCACTGCAGACGCTGTGGCTAAACTCAAAATATACATTTTTATTATTTAGCCTTTATTCACAACAGAAAATACATTATCACCAGTGAGAATTTAGGCAAACTAGTTATGAGTTTAGAATGTAAAAGAAAAGTTATTGGGTCCACCATAAAACACTGAAAAAAATTGGCAAACTTGGTAATTTTCGAGCTAGGTCCCATCGGCAAAAATCTCCCATAAGAAATAATATGGGGACGATGTTTATGCCCCGTGACCTTAGAGGATTTTGATTCAAAAAAATATTGGCCATTATTGACGTTCTCGACAGTCTTTTCTGTAAATTCACTATAATTTTTTGTAATTTGAGCAAGTGATTTGGTCAAAATATGCTGATTACCAAGAAGGGGTGTGATTTTGGAAAGCATATTTTTACTTGTTTGTTGTTTTAGTGCATATTTGTGCACAGTTTCAATACACGATGTTAAAAAGGGCCATTTTAGATTGATACGATGTCCCATGCATTCGCATTAACGCCTGAGGAAAATTTCGAAAAAACTTGAGTCAGGATTGCCAGTCTCTACGGGATTTAAAACCCAGGACATCCCGAATCAGAGCCGCGCGCTTAACGCTCGAGCCAACTCTGTCGATCATCATAGTCTTTTAAATTAAAAGCACCAGTGAATTTCATACCTCATCAAGTAATTGTTTTCTGGGTGGATTGACCGACAATGTTTGTTTGTCTCGTTAGGTCTATGTTGACTTTTTATTTTGCAAAACTTTTATCGCTTTGCATTAAGAAATTCTTGTTGAGTTCGGTTACACGTTTGCACTGACTTTCAAAACATGCTTCGTACCAAGTTGTTGACACAATTCAGTAAACGCACCGGCAGTGAAACATGATCCGTGATCGTAGATAACGCAATCTGGAAACCCACTCACTCTGCACACTCGTCTACATATTTGAATACAAATTCTGTAGATTTGTTTTATTTTATTAATAGCAAGTCACTGTTATACAAACATTAAATTGTTTCTTTTCCTTATCGTAACTAGGAAACGAAGTGTTGATTACTGGAACCATTTGGTCAAAAATACGCCTGGGATATTTCCTGCTTGGGACCTTTTATAGTAGTTATACAATCTCTCTGATATTATTATCTCAAACCATTTTGCAAACTCGCAGCTATCAATATTTAAATAACCTACTGACTTATCAATTCTACTTCAAATACTGCAGAAACACTTCGTTTGGCTAACTAGTCTAATTTCATTATAATAATTTATTTCCCAGACAGCAATGTTCTCTAAAGTTTACTAAGTTCACTAAATTCAAACCGAATACATCAGTTGAATTCACATTTTCTTATATCTCAAACAAACTGAAAACAGTATTTTCTCCGAAAAATGTAGTTTTGAATTTTTTAAATCAGTCCTAACTAGAAGCTTATGTCCATCTGTTCAAAACTCTTATTTGTACCATGTGACAAATGAAATCGCACATCGAACGTTATTTCAGATCTTTTTCCCTTATAATTACTCAGTACGGAGACAAAGGTGTGTTGAAACAATAACAAATCTCAAAGCTTAAAATTAAGTATTGCACCTAGAACAAACATTTTCTTACTGACCCAAAATTTCCATAAAACAGCCAAAATGGAGCATTTGTCCCGTCCAAAATTAAATGTGTTTTTCTTTTCATTTTTATTCTAGTTCCTCTTTCATTCAACTAACATTCATGCATTTTCCATTGACTTTCAAAATATCGGTACGAGTGCTCTGGAGTAGCCTTAAATATGAAAGATTGAACAAGGTTCCTACAAATATCCAGAAATTTGATTCGATTCATCGTTTTAAGGCTGTTTTTAAGGAATAACTAATGGATAGTGCATTCAATAAAGTGTCTTTTTCTTGGGACTTTTATTGTAATGATTTTGATAACCATAAATTGAATGTCTATTTTTGTAAAATGACGAAGTAAGTCATATGTTATTATGATGTATGATGAATAATAAATGAAATGATATGTAAGATGCATTTATTTAATGTTCTAGCACTGATCGCCTACTTTTCCTTTTTGGCGAGTTTCTTCTGGCTCAATGCGATGTGCTTCGACATATGGTGGACATTCAGGTACGCACGGAATTTGTTATGCATATTTAATTTGTATTTTAATCTATCGTTTTAATTTTTTTTCCAATCTGACCATGAATACAAATTCACTATTACATTAAAATGTAAGGAAATAGCTAAAGCTAAGCCCATAAAGAGTTTGCCTTACCTCAAGATGCTTTTGCTTAAGAATTGTTTCTCTCTCTCTGGATACTGTTTAATTATTTAACTGCATTGATAATAAACTTTTAAGTTATATTTTCTCCTGTCATGCATGGTTTGTCGGAGAACGCATTTGCGAACATTGATGAAACAAACGTATATATAAATTACAGTTGGTATTGAGTTGATACAAAGGCAAATCGTAAGTTGAGACGGAATTATTTATCGGACTAGTGATATACTATTTTTGCAAAGACATAAATATATTTAGTTCGGCGAGCAGCTGAGCCATTATTTTGACTTGGCTACAATCGTAAATAGTTCAGACAGTTTCTGCTCTGGTTCTTTATTTATTTATTTTTTATTTATTTTATTTCTTCGCGGTTTAGCTCAAAACCCTAGTATTGTACCTAAAACGCGCCACAGACACCCACAAAAATATTGTATTACAGTTAAAAAAACAATGATTTTTTTTGTGTGGCTCGTTGGTCTTGTGGTTAGCGTATCTGCTACCAATGCAGAAGGTCCAGGGTTCGATTCCCTCTAAAGTCAGAAGTTTTTTAACTGCTGATTTGGACTTACGTCCATCAGTTCTTGTCTTAGGAGTTTGTAAACGGTGACTTTGGAGCCGTCCTAGCAACGAAGCACATAATAAATTCAGAGTTGTTCTGAATCGGCCTTGTTGATTCTGGCGTTGATTTGCGGGTGTTCGCACTGTCCATACCACTGATTGCTATATTTCCATTAAAAATATCGATCTTTGGTTGGTTATCGCTCACTCGTCGATTGCGTCGGGGCCTACAGGGTTGGCTTGGTCGCTTTGATTTAAAGTCCCCCACTGAAAATCAGTTATATAACTGAGTGGGTTGACTCTAAATACAATTTATTTATTTATTTATTTATTTAAATATGACGATGATGATTATAAAATAAAATCGCTTGAGTCTGCATTGGCAGGGAAGTTTTTCAGGATCACTTCGTAAAGCCAGTATATAATAATCAGAATGATATTAAACCTTGCATGCGAATTAACACTGCCTCCTAGATGTTCGTCGTGGGGAGCCACGACGAACATCTAGGAGGCAGTGCACATTAATGTTATGGTCATGTTTATACTGCCTTCTACAGTGCATAATTTTTTTAAAAATTATGAATTAACTAAATTTATATTTTCAAATTGATATTTTTAAATCATCTAAATCCGCAAATTTCGGAATTTATTTGTGGATAACCCGCAATGATGTTTAGGGATCTTTGACCACAGAAGAATGGTAATATCCTTGCTTGACTAACACGCAAAATTGCATATCAATCAAATGACAACTCTGTACTGGATGCGGGAAAAGTTCAAAGGTAACCCTCAAGTAATTTAAAAACATATTTCCAGCGGGTACAGTAGCCGGCTGGGCCCCAAGAATCCCCGAGACAACCTGAAGTTCGTCTGCTACTCGTGCTACGCGTGGGGCGCTGCCCTCGTCTTTCTCTGCGTCTGTGCGACCATGCAGTTCGCAGATATATCCGACAACTACCTCAAGCCGGAGTTTGGAGAGCTCTCCTGCTGGTTCCACAGTAAAGATTCAAATACTACTTATTATATTTCGACTTTAGAGTAAAAGTTGTTATTAGTAACTGATTTCGTTCTAGGGGTGAATATTTCTAAAAAAGTTGTAGTGAGACTTGTAATTTGGTAGTGTTATCAATATGTAAACAACTTTTAAACAACATGATCATATCACTTTGATTGTTCATGTGAATTAAATATCAAAATTATTATAGTCTACCTCAATAACAATTAAATACAACAAAACATAATGTAAATTATATGGAATATTATTATGATTTTTTATTTGTCCTTTTCGTGGTACATTTTCTCACACAAAATTAATAAATACATCCACATTTAAAAGAAATAACAACCATATCCGAGACATTTTGTTTGTACAGGTTAATCAACTTTTAGCTGTCTTGTATGTACACTTAACAACGTACCTAGCGAAAACCATAAAAAAACCCATAACTCAATAACAATTTTAAGAAACTTTATTGGATGAGCGTAGCGAGCGGAGCGAAAGATTCCATTTCACTACACTGGAGAAAAAAATCCGGAATGTTTTTTTTCTGTATTATTGTGTTTGTCAGCACGATTCCGGTTAAACCGATACTCAAATTGCAATGAAGTTTTCTGGAGACCTTCGAAATATCTGAACTTAGAACTGCCACGTTTTTGAGCGCAATCGAAAAATTATTTCTCATGAAAATCGCAATTTTACAATTTTTTAAAAATTTCTTCGACTTGTAACACCTACATGCTTTATCCGATTTTAATAAGTTTTTCACAGAACCATAATTTTATGAATTAAGATATTCGTGTGAAATTTGAGCGCAATCGAAAAATTATTTCTTATGAAAATCGAAACTTTAAGGATTTTTCTTTTTTAAAACAATTCTTTGACTTATAACACCTACATGCTTTAACCGATTGTAATAATTTTTCCACAGAACCTTAAATTTATGAATTAATATGTTCGTGTGAAATTTGAGCGCAATCGAATAATTATTTCTTATGAAAATCACAATTTTACGACTTTTTTCTTTTTTTAAATTACGATTAATTTAAAAAATTAAAAATTAAAGTTTATTTTTTATTTGATTTAAATTAATTTAAAAAAAATCTTCAACTTAGTAATGATTTTTTCACAGAACATCAGAAAATCCGCATAACACATGGCAGCTCAATGCACCAATTACGCTCATCCAACAACACGGCGGGACTTAAGCGTTTTCCTAGTATATTTTATCCTTAAAATACTAGGAAAACGCTTAAGTCCCGCCGCGTTGTTGGATGAGCGTAATTGGTGCACTAAGTTGCCATGTGTTACGCGGATTTTTACTGTTGTTCTGTGAAAAAATCATTAATTAGTCGAAGATTTTTTTTTAATTAATTAAATTAAATAAAAAATTAACTTAATTTTTTTAATTAATCGTAATTTTTAAAAAGAAAAAAAAACGTAAAAATGAAATTTTCATAAGAAAAAGTTATTCGATTGCGCTAAAATTTTACACAAATATATTAATTCATAAAATTAAGGTTCTGTGAAAAATCATTACAATAGGATAAAGCATGTAGGTGTGATAAGTCAAAGAATTGTTTTAAAAATGAAAAAACCCGTAAAATTTCGATTTTAATAAGAAATATATTTTTGATTACGCTAAAATTTCACACAAATAAGATTAATTCATAAAATAAAGGTTATGTGAAAAAATCATTACAATCGGATAAAGCATGTAGGAGTTATAAGTTGAAGGAATGTTTTAAAATTCGAAAAAAAATCGTAAAATTGCGTTTTTTATGAGAAAAATTTCCCGATTGCGCTCAAAAACGTGGCAGTTCTAAGTTCAGAGATTTCGAAGGCCACCATGAAATTTCATCACAACGGAGTATCGGTTAAGCCGGAATCGTGTTAACAGACACACAAAAATACAAAAAAAAAAAGAAAGAAAAAAAAACATTCCGGATTTTTTTTTCCAGTGTAGTGAAATGGAATCTTCGCTTCACTCGCTACGCTCGCTACGCTCATCCAATTATGTTACTGGGAGGATCTTTCCAAGCTTTAATCGTCGACCTAGCTATAAACCGTACTTCCACTTAATGTATTCTTACAATATATCCGCATTGGTAATAGATGCAGAGTCCTATAAATATAAACTTTTGCTCATCAGCAGAGACGAGTACTAAGGGTTAAAATAAAAGGCAAATTTTGTTTTTGGTGCCCGAACGTAATGAATTAAAAGTAAAAATGTTAATTTCATCAAACAATATGACTTCATATTTTTAAATTACTTACAATAAAAAAACCGTGTGCATTAGGATTAGGTTTATTGCCCTTGGAAGATAATATTAACTTTTATTTTATGTGTATATATTCAATATATTTATTTATTATTTATTTATTTATTTATTTATTTAACGTCTATCTTATTCAATCAGTTATAAAAACTGATTTACACGGTGGATATCTAAAAGTTATCTTGTTTTCCATTAAATTGAAACCAATTTAAGGATATTCTTATTGTATTTACCCTGTAGATGTCCACAAATGCACGTAATTTTATCATAAATGTTATAACCGAGATACGATAATTAACATTACGCACACCCAAAGACTTGTATTATAATTGAATCAATAATGCAACTAATTAATTCTACTAACCTTCATAATAAGCTATTGACATGATAAATCGCACTTGTCCTACAGCTCAAGGGGCTACAGCATTCAAGTAAATAATAATTCTTTACCCTTGGACTGGCAACATTCTTATTAAACAGATGAATGGCTTTGATACAAAGAGTATGCATTATTATTAAGTCCCTATTTGCAACGGATAATGCAATGCGCTAGAGCAAATTTAATAGAGAAGGGAGGAGGGGAAACCCGGTACCAGCACGTAGTCTACTCCTTTCAAAAAGTACCAAGGGGACCAACGACTTTACGTCCCATCCGAAAGGACGGTGTAACCTTGACAGTCATATAGGTTCCTCCACTAACCCCGACTGCCGAGCAGACGTCGAGGAGAACGAAGCCGTTACACTAGCTCTCGAACCCTCCATCTGCTCTAGCCAGCGGTATACGTGTGTTTCAGGGGAGAGCGGTCACCCCCCATCAAGGACGTGCGTATTAACTGTCAATATTGTAATTGGTTCCTTTTAGGATTGATTAAAATGTATCGAGCATGAAATAATTGTGCAAAAAAATAAAATATGAAAAACCTTTTTTTTACGGTATGAGAAACCAAAAATAGCACAGTTACAGGACTCAAATTTGGAAGCGAGGTTATCAGTTATTTTACCTTGCTTGACCCCGCTTTCAAGTCTAACAGTAAAAATTCGGAAATAAGTAATTTTTAAAATTTCTGGGGATCTAGCTCCACCCCCTCTAACCCCCCACGGCCAACAAAACACGAATGCCAATTGGTCACACGCGCAGACAAACAGACGAACAGACGGACAGGAAAGTGCTCAGTATAGGTGGGCTGCGATCTCTAGAAATTATGATCGATGGTTTTGTTGTAATTTTTTATGTTTTGATTTTTATTAGTGGGGTCTTTTAGCCTAAAATTTGTGCAAATCGTGAAAAAAATATGAAAATTCACCAGGTATGATCACAAGGAATCCAAAACTCGATAGCTCCAAGTTGAGTTCATGTAAAATAAAAATAATAAAAATCAACGTAAAATAAACTTTGATTTGATGTCCACGTCGACTGTGTAGTATCTTTTAATTCATTTTTTTTAGAAGTAATTTATTCAATTAATTAATTCGATTCACAAAGTTACAGGAACCCAAGTTGGGGCCATCGATTCCTTGTGATCATATTAGTACTTGCACCAATGTTCATGCTTTCTTCCCGATTTGTACGATTGTCATATACTGGAGCTTATGGTCTCCACTATTGTGAGATTTAAAAAAACATGTACGACTGTGAGCAACGTTTAAAACGTATGAACCACAGCTAAAGCTAGTGCTCTGACATTTCAGATGAATCCGCTCGCTGGGCCTACTTCACTGGACCAGTCGGCGTCATCCTCGCCTGCAATGTGGTGTTCTTCACCTTGACAGCTCTGAGCATCTGGAGGATCAAGAAACAAACTGCTGTACTCACTGAATGTAAAGACAGCCGGACAAATGCACACACTGCAAGCAGCCAGCTACGGTAAGGCCAGGCTTTAATCTTTGTGTATCATGTTATTTATCTCGAAAGTGGATGCATCTTAGCAAACGTAGCAAACGTTTTTATATTTCAGCTGGATTATTTTTTCCGTCATTTTTCTATCACGCAGTTTTCATCAATTTCTACCATTCTATTATTTTTTCTGTCTTCAATCTTGTAATCACTTATAATTCCACCCACTCTCATTAGGAATATTTTATTTCCCTACTCTCTATCAATTCCTTTCACGTACTTGCCTAGCTATTTATTATTACTCCAATCTTTAACGCCACAATTGTATCTGGGTTTTATTTTGATTTCTGTTACGTTTCACAATTATGTATGTTATGTATCACTTAAAACGTTGATAAATTTTAGCAACCCTGCCGTTATGATATAAATCTGTAAGAATCACATTAGTCATAGAATTATAGGCAAAGGAAAATGATAAGCTGATCAAATCTAATCGAAGTTCCAATCCAAAACTTAAGCCCCTACTTTATAGTGTATTTAAACATTGTTTTACTTTTCCCGCAGGTTCAAACTATACTTGAAACTATTTGTGGTGATGGGAGTATTCTGGATTATGGAGATCATTTCCTGGGCAGCTGGTGGCCCCGATTACCTGTGGTGGTTAACGGACGTAGCAAACCTCCTTGTGGGCATCCCTATATTCATCATTTTCGTTTGGAAGTCCAAAGTGAAACAACTCTTAATGGCAAGACTCAACATTAAAGTGGGATCTAGTGCCGACACATCAGCAATGGAATTAACGTGATGGGATGAATGAATGAATATGTTGTTCAATGGACCTAGGATCCATCCTTGTGGTCAGCCTTATATTATGTATTTGCCTCAGTGTGTAAGTTTTGTGAATCATCTGTTTTTGCCTACACTCAACATTCGAATGGGATCGAGTGTTGAGACACCAGCGTACTAATAATTCAGTGGTCATACAACAATGATTTTGTTCAATGGACCTAGGATCCATCCTTGTGGTCATCCTTATTGTATTTATATCAATATAAGAATGAAACATACGTTCTTGGCAAAACTGAGACACCAGTGTATGAATCAACGTCAGAGTTTAACAACAATGAATTTGATAAATGAAGCTTAGTGGTCATACAACAATGGTTTTGTTCAATGGACCTAGGATCCATCCTTGTGGTCAGCCTTATATTATGTATTTGCCTCAGTGTGTAAGTTTTGTGAATCAGCTGTTTTTGCCTACACTCAACATTCGAATGGGATCGAGTGTTGAGACACCAGCGTACTAATAATTCAGTGGTCATACAACAATGATTTTGTTCAATGGACCTAGGAACCATCCTTGTGGTCAGTCTAATATGTTTTTATCTCAATGTGTGAATGAGTGAAAGATCTGTTATTGACTGGACTTAATTTAAGAATGGAATCGAGTGCCGAACTATCAGCGTACGAATTAACTAGATGAGATATATGAACTACAGAGTTGTTTAAGGGGAGCAGGAATGAAACATATCGTCAAAGTTGATTTTTTGAGTTGAATATGTTATATTGTTAATCACCATTAAATTTAAAAAATGTAATATTTTGTTTTTGTTTTTTTGTTTTTTTTTGCAAAAATTTAATAAATTTATGTTGCTATGACAACCATTGTATATTAACGACTTGAAAATTAATGAAAATAATTGAAAATAAAAATAACGAGTAAATTCTTTTAAATGAATTTTAAAATTGTACGCAAAAACTCTAAACTGCTGAATTTAAAAAAAATCATATCTCTAAGTTGAATACCCTCCCTAAAAATGGTACCGGAAATGTCATTAGTGCACATGAAGTACACCTAACATATTAACTTTAACACCCGTTTACTCAAAACTATACTTTCTTAAACTACGGTACATATAAGTAAGGCAGTTTTGAAGCTAGAACCTTGAAATTTTCAGGACTAATTCTTTATTGTGTTTTAAAGAAACTGTGTGTGGGGAATTTTGAAAAAATATCATCATCCAATTTTAACCCATAAATTGTTTTGAAAAATGTCGATTTTCTGGGATTTTTTTGATAGTTTCTAAAAAATATCTGGTAACCACAGATTTTCAAAACTCAAAAATCCCCACACACAGTTTATAGGTAACAGGCTAATCTAGAAGGGGAAAAAAATTTAGTCTCTAAGACTAAATGCCAGGGAGTAAATGGTACCGGAATTTAGGCAATTTAACATGCGCGACATAGGCCATTCCTGCACCCCTTAATAGACCCAGAAGCCATCCTTGTGGGCATCTTTACGTATTTATCTCAATGTGTAAGTGAAACATCTGTTGTTACGAGCATTCGGTAAACCATTGTTTTCCACACAAGAAATTCGTCAGATATTTAAAACATGATTTGATCGCGATTTGATCATGGAATTAAAACTGTAACTGTCGTGTAAATCCATGTTTTGATCTAAAAAAATATATATAAACAAACTCTGTTACGACGTTAAATTAAATACTTTACACTTTCAGTATTGTATTTCTTCTAGATAAAAATCGTGACGGATTTTACTGTAAATTTTAACAACACTTATTAAAGGTGTTTATTGTTTAAAATGTCAGCGTGTATTCGACAAAGTGACAAGACACACTTAAAATGAACCTAGAGAATTTTTATTTCCGTCGGGAGGCTCAGTCACTTCAATTCTTTGACTAACCAGGAATTATCTTGCATTTTTTAAACATCAATTTTAACATTTATTTTGAATAGCTCATTTATGGTTTTAAAGGTAAAAGAAATCAATATCATTCAACATTACAAAAATAACACAACAATTCTGCTGCTTCTCTGCGGCCAGATTCAGTGCCATTTTTATTGTTAATAGTTTTGAAAGCTTCTTTTTTAATAATAGCTAGCCAAATTTTATTGAACTCCACACTCGGAATACTGTAAGATCCGTCTTTCATACATGAAATGAGTGAAATAATGTGTTATTTTAATTAATTGTAATATTTAATGACATATAACTGAGCTAGTCCAAATTAATGTTAAATTTAACTCATTTCTACCAATTAAGATGAGTATGTTTTAAATAAATATTGGTGTGGCTCAAGTGGTTGTGGCACATCTAGTTGTGAACAAACGTGTGTACAGGACCAGATTCACATTCTAACATCACAATCTACACCATCCACAAACCACGCACTAGCGCCAACGTTAGTTCATTTATAATATACAAGGCTGCAAATCAATTAAGTATAAGGACCCATATTCGTGAGTTTTGCATCCGTTCAATTGCTAAATTACGATTAAATTGGGTTATCGGTTCATTTAATAATTAAAAATTTAAATTAAAGGGTCAAATTGTTTTGATGATATTAATAATAATATTTAAGTGATTGGAAATTTGAATGTTTGGCAAAATAGAATTCGCATGAACTTTTACGTTTAAATTAATAATTGCAAATTATATTTTGCCTAGCATTTCAAGGATGTAGTAACGGGGCAGTGTACGTTGCGCAAAAATGCGCAAAAGTAGATTAGTCTGTGAACATTACTTTGGCCATTATTTCTGATCTCATTGTTTTTGGATGTGTAAGGTTTGGCTGTATTTTTACAAGTTTTTTGTACGTGTGGGATTTCATTACTTTTTAAGAATCCATTGTAAAATATTTTTTGTTAAATTAGAATTATTTTTAAATAGTTATATTAATTGCTATGGTAATACCACTAAACAATAGAATGTGAAATATCTCGAGCCCCAAAGACTTGCTTTTTGTACGCATTGTATAGGCGATTATTGTCAAGTTTCTGCAATTAAATTGTTAATTATATATCTGGAAAAGGCTTATATTAAAAACTTTATTTCGATGCCTTCCAGCTAACTTTTCCTACTTTTTCTTTCAAAAGGCACAACATCACTTCAACTTTAATGTCCATTTAAAATATGGATGCCGTAGCCTCATCCGTTTGATCAGAATCGCTAGGCAATTGAAACTGACGAATAAGTCAGTAGTAGCCAGTAGCCAGTAGTTACTAATAACTAACATATTTAAAGTTATTTTAAGCATTGTTTCTATCCGTTTTTTTCACCCAGAAGGAATGATCGTACCCCAATCAAGTTTGCCATGTGTTATCATGTTCCTAAATCCCACGATTATGACAGTTTTAAAGTTCATATCACGTTTCTGATGGCTGGGTGACTCCTCGAAAACACCACAACCCTGTTTGCTGTATAAACTGCCCAAGTGTGTTTGCGCGCCGCGGCTTGGCTGCGGCGCCTTAATGGGCACCTTGATGTACTTAGAAATACATATCTTGTTTTATGCCATAACAAAAGTTTGTATTCTATTATATTTTGTGCATTGAAATTATTTAAATAAATATTGAACTGTATTTAATATTGTATCTCGATTCTCGCCAGACATCGCCTATGTAATTGCAATTCCTATACTCCTCTCCTGCGACTCATACGAATATCGGCGCCTACAGGGTTGGCTTGGTCGCTTTGGTTTAATATCCCCCACTGAAAATCAGTTATATGACTGAGTTCACTCTTGTCTTGATAATGACGACAATGACAACAATGACGACACGAAACAGTAATCATTGGAAGAGAATAATCAATCATAAAAGCTCATCCATCAACACGACTGGAAGAAACGTTCGCGAAGTGGCCTAGTGTATACACTGTTCGACTAAGACCGGAACCAATCATGAGCAGTCAGTATCTCTCTTTGTATCTACATAAGGTTTGCACTGAGGAGAAGACATGAGATGTGTTCAAGGATGATTAGCAGTTCCCATCTCTTTGGCTGGAGGTAACCATTATCTAGGTGCCCGTTAGGGCGCCGCAGCCAAGCCGCGGTGCGCTACACACTCAAGCACCTTATACATCAAGCAGAGTTGGGGTGATTTCGAGGTGTTACCCAGCCGTCATGTAACGTGATGTGAACTTGAAAACTATCACAATCGAGGGGATTTAGGTACCTGACAACACATGCCAAATTTTTTTGGGGTACGATTATCCTTCTTGGTGAAAAAATGGCTTGAAACATGCTCAAAATCACTTTAAGGATGTTAGCTACTGCCTACTACTGCTACGGGCCTACTACTGCTAACATCTAATACGTCGGCCCGCGATTCTGACCAGACGGGTGGGACTACAATGTTCATATTTTACATGGACATTAAGGTTATAGAAATATAGTCTCTTTTGAAAAAAAAAGTTGAAAAAGTTTGTTGGAAGGCTTCCAAATAAAGGTTTTAAAATAAGCCTTAAACACTTGGCATACAATCAACAAGTAACCATAGTTACTTGACACTTGTTGACGGTATAAGCAGAGTTAGGCGGGAAAGTGCATACGTAAACAAATAGCGGACATTTAAAATTTTTCTTCTTTGTGTGGAACGAGAAAAGGTGTCATTATACTCTCATAAAACAAATCAGAAACCGTCCCTGGCCTAGGCCCAGATGTGGAAAATTATTTATAATGCAAAAGTGTAGGTCTAAAGTTCCATTTGGCTATAGGACTAGTAAAATTCATACTTACATAACATGTTTGACAAGCCTAGCCAACCCTAGGCCAGCACAACAGTTCTGATATGAACTTGCTCAACTGTTTGTTTACATAATTGCAACAATCAAATCATTTGATTTCAACTTGTCTTTCGATTGGCCCGCGTTTATGAAGGCACTGCCATCTAGAATAAATATAGAACTTTTTCGAGCTCTTTGCTATACGCAAATCTTTTTAAAGTGTTTGGATTTCGTGATACTCTTTCAACCATAGACATCCTATATAATTGGCTAGACCAGCAGTCGGTGGTCCACTTCCGGTACAATTAGAAGCCATCTTAAAATGACAGTTTACATGTTAATCAAATGGGAGCGATTTGTGGCCAAATAGTTCTCAAGATTGCCGCCAGGTTGACAGGTAAGCATACTAGCCTTTAACACCAAATGATTTCTAAATTCCCTTATGCAATCACTTCGTATTGTTTCTTTTGTTTAATACCATGCTGCACAAGCTAAAACCATATCAAACAATCCAGTAAAATACTTTATTGCATTAAAAAAGCATAAATTAAAACACCAAATCGCCATCTTGAAATGGGCCGGTTGAGTCTTCAATTTGCTACGCTCGCGCCTGTGCGGAGGTATAGGAGACTGCTAATCTAGCCTACTATAGGGGTTTAATATCAATGCTTTCAACTCACAACCCATGACTTTTTCCACGATACCGTTCAAGAATACCAATTCCTTCGAAAACGAAAACGACTTCGTTTTCAAATTGCGTTTTCAACTCATCTCCCACGAACTCAAGAATTGGGGTCCAGTCCTTATACCGTCGTTATACCATGGTTATACCACCTATACCCAGGATGTACATGAATCCGGGTCTAGATATTTTACATCCTATATGTTACTGCTAATACCATAGAATTTAAATCAACTTTGATAAAAATATTATATTTTAGCAAATAATTTTGTAATGGAACTTGAAAAAGTAATGAGATCACACACATAACAAAAACTTGTAGAAATACAGCCAAACCTTACACACTCAAAAGGAATGAGATCTAAAAAAAGGGCCAAGCTCATCTACCCTTCCACATAAACGTACAGTGTCCCATAACAGCATCCTCGAAAAGCTTGGCAAAATAGAATTTGCATGTTATTACGTTTAAATTAATTAGAAAAAAAGAACTTGGATAAACTATTACGTTAAATTAATAATCGCAAATTCTATTTTGCCAAGCTTTTCGAGGATGCTGTTATGGGACACTGTACGTTTATGTGGAAGGGTAGATGAGCTTGGCCCTTTTTTTAGATCTCATTCCTTTTGAGTGTGTAAGGTTTGGCTGTATTTCTACAAGTTTTTGTTATGTGTTAGTTATTATACAAACATATTTCAGGGCAATGTTTGTACTGTGTATGGATGGTACCGGGAATGAGCTAAGCAAGACATCCCCTGAATCCCAATTTTTTTAAATAGTTTTTAAATAACTAAAATCGATCGAAAACGTATTATACCTTTTTAAATTGGTTGCCGTTTAGAAAAAAATAACAATTATTAGAGAATGAAGTGTGGAATGTGAAGTATGAAGTATGAAAAACAATTATACAAAAAAAATATGATTGAAATTAAATAGATCCCCATGCAAAGCAAGAAGCACAAAGTAATTGGATGAGCGCAGTGAGCGAAGCGAAGATTCCATTTCACTACACTGGAGAAAAAAATCCGGAATGTTTTTTATTGTATTTTTGGCTGTTTGTTAACACGATTCCGGCTAAACCGATACGCCAATTGCGATACAATTTTGTGGAGGCCTTCGAAATCTCTAAACTTAGAACTGCCACGTTTTTAAACGCAATCAAAAAATTATTTCTCATGAAAATCGCAATTTTACGATTTTTTTCGATTTTTAAAAATTTCTTCGACTTATAACACCTACATGCTTTATCCGATTGTAATAATTTTTTTACAGAACCTTAATTTTATGAATTAATATATTCGTGTGAAATTTGAGCGTAATCGAATAATTATTTCTTTTGAAAATCGCAATGTTACGCTTTTTTTCGTTTAAAAACAATTACGCTCATCTAACAACGCGCCTGAAAAAGCGTTTGCGAAGCTTCCTAAAATATACGACCGTCGCAACATTCCCGTTTCGCAACACTTCTTGGCAGCGAGTAGGGCGCTTGACAATACAACAGCACTGTGACACAGTCAGTGTAGCCTCGCCCGTCGCCGAGGATGGACGTGCGAGGGCTGGCCCTGGTCTTCCTGGTATCATCACTGGTGGGTGTGACGTCATCTCAGTGTGGTGACCGGGAGAGCGTGGAGGTCCGGGGGGGTCGGCGACAGAGCGATGGCAGTCTGGTGGCGGGAGACGGACAGAGGTAGGGGACACTCACCCCTTGACAATCATAATTTATTTATACCTTCTTGAACACAACATCGCTTCCATTAACATTTAGATTTATAAAAATTTCAACATTATAAACGTATAAAATAGTACAAAATACTTTTGTTTTTTATTTTTTATTTTATTTTTATATATTGTCATTTCATTTGTTTGCTATTTACTTTTTTTGTAATTTATTTATGAATTTACTTTTTTCTTAATATATTTACTAATAAATTTTTAAAAAAACTTTAAAAAAAACCTTTAAACTCAAGCTTCACTATTCACAACATGTAATAAAACATTGCGGCCAAACTACTCGTCCTATTTTGACGAAATTTCACACCAACGTCAAGGACCAATAGATAAAGTGCTGTTAACATGGACAGCAAAATTCGCAGGAATCCAACCTATAAAAAATTAAAATTAAACAAATTACTAATTTATTTTTTAAAACTTAAAGTTCGCTTTGAAAAAAATACCCTTTCTTATCAATGTTACCACTATGAATGTAAACAACTGTGAAAATTTTCAGAATTATATCTTGTCCTGCCAACTTACAAACAATTAATAACTTTTAAAAATCATGTTTTGCAGGGCTTTACTAAATTGGATTTGATTTGAGGAGCATAAAAGATGGATGCAAAACATCCAGAGCTGAAATGGGGTGCATGAATGCACCTTTCTGCTAGCTTTAAAACTTTGGCGTAAGCGATGTGATATGTTTTGGTGTCGCCCGCGTCCGCTTGCATAGCGATATAGCTAACGCATCAGATGGCAGACAAGTGTCGATTTGTTGACTCACACTGCTGCAGTCGTCATGGTTCGCAAATTATGAACCCGGCTATTAGCTCACTCGTCCAACAACGACTTTGGCGTTTTCCTAGTTGTTAGGTGGACTATAACTTTTCTAAGTTTCAATCAAGTTTCATGTTTTTTGGAATTGCCATGAGGTTTATACCGTACACGCAGTAATAATAGACGCTCTCAGCTATGTCCACATACATAAATCACCAGTTGGAATCTTTCCAGCGCAATAGACTACGAAGATAACAATCAGAATGAGAACGTGTAGTAAACAATGATATTATATTTCCCGTCAATCATTAGCTAGAATCTTTGTCGCATTTAATTGCTCGGGCATATCAACCTCTATACAATAAATAAATTACAAGAAATTCGAATTATGATTGAAATCCTCGCTTTTCCCATATCTACCAAGGCTCACCTTTCAAGAAATACTATCTGATTTCATTGTTTAAATATACACATTAAAATGTCAAAATTAAAGAGTCATGTCCTTATCTTGATGTATATTGTTATTTAATGTCAAAAGTTTATGTTTTCTAATCCATAGGCTATGCATGATTTGCACTTGTGGATATTTTACTCTGTTGTAATGCATGATAATAAATAAATACATAAATAAATAAATAAATTACAAGATATGTCGATCGGGGATTGAAATCGGGTCTCTCGCGTTCCCGGCGAATATATTAACCACGAGGCCACCTAGTTGGCAACTAAATGACATCTGGATTCATTGTGCAATATAACATCTAAAATGTCTAAATCAAGAATCATCTCCTCATCCTTGAGTTTCATGTACTTCAATTCTGACACAAAGGGATCTAATCCTAGTGGAATAACAAAAGTAAATTATATGCTGATTTTTATTCATCACTTAGGTGAGCATTCATCAGTTCGGACACTGAGTGGGTCGACTCTTAATACGAATGTATTTATTTATTTTATTTTGCCTGTGTATAATAAGAACTAAAGAGAAAATGTTTGTCAGGGTTGCCGGGGTCAAGATCCTATCCGACTTTCTTCCAAAAGAAGTCTAAGTACAACAGCTGAGGTACCGACAGCTGCTGCTACATATAGGTACTAAACACGTGTTAATAATAGAACTAGTTGCCTTAATTTTCCGTTTTACAATATCTCACACAAATGATTTTTAATATATTTCTTGTCCTAACAGTTTTCAATCTCTTCGAGAAAGTAATGACGTAAAACGATACATTGCATACAAATTTTACTCATGATGCGCCTAAATATCCCGGAACACTTTAGAATTTCATTTATTTATTTATTTCTCACGTTGTTCACTCACAGCTGCAAATAATTGAAAAATAAAATACTTTGTTATAAGTACAGTCGTATTGAAACGTAAGGACTAATAAATAGTCAAGTAGCGAAATTACCCACGCAAAATAACATATAAATATAAATAAATTCGTTTCTTAAGTCTACCCACTCAATAAGTAATTTTCAATGAGGGACGTTGAATTTAAAGCAGACCAAGTCAACTCTGTAGGCACCGACACCATCGACGAGCGAACAATGATCAACTAAAGACCGACGTATTGAATAGGAAACACCGACCAATGAAACTGGGCACGATTCCACCCGCGGACAGCGCCAGTATCAACAAGGCTAATTCGGAAAAACCTTATGTACCTTGTTGCTAGGACGGCTTCCGATTTGAGGTGGGCTCAAGTCCATTAGTTCCTAGCTTAGGAATATGTAAACGGTGACTTTGGAGTCAATAGCGGAAATCGAACCCTGGACCTTCTGCATTGAAAGCAGAGCCGCTAACCACAAGGACGAAATATCAATAATTTTCTCTTTGCTTCAGTATAATTATTGACAGCTAAAACCCAGCAATAGACGTCCATAAAAAGTAATCTGTATAACTGTGTGAAATGATATCCTGCCAACGCCTACCCCGTTGGGATGATGGGATGAGTGATGGTGATACAGGCTCGACCGCAGACCTTCAGTCCAGCCATCACGCGCACACACAGACACCACACATACACCGCACACCACACACACAGCACAAGGCTAAAGAGTACGGACATGACCATAACCCTTTGTTGGCCGACGTGTCACGTCATGAGACAGGTAAAAAACAATAAATCTACGCGCGGAGTACAACCAAAACGAAAATATCAATCGTATCTTCAAAAGCGACGAGGTTTCGACCAGCTCCATGCAGATGCTTTTAACCCTTTCCAGACCAAGTTTCAAGTTTCAAAATTAAGTCATTTCAGGTAGTTCATTCAAATTTCAAATTTTTCTCAAATTTTTAGTGTTTTTCAAAAAAATCGTATTGGAATTTTGGGTAATTTTGGCTTTTAAATTAAAGCATCAAGTCATAAAATAAATTTGAAACACATTCCTAAAACCAGTTTTTTTTTTAATTTTACGTAATATATTGAATTTTTTGTAACTAAAAAGTAGCAATACTAAAGATTTTATTCCATGTCCGGTACGGGACAAACCAAATTTTTCCCATTTTTAGCGTTTTTTTTGCAGATGTGTATTTTCAATCTTCGTTAATTAAACAATTCAACTTTTTGTCCCATTTCCTTTTTTTAAATTGAAAGTTAATGATTCCATTCGGAGTCATGGGGCTGGAATGGGAAGCACAATAAGCTAGGAAATAGAAAACATAATCAGGACAGATTTCTGGATAACTAACTATGCATGCCTAGAACACTTAATGCTGGATGAACAACAGTCACTTGACAGTGACTTATGTCAATTGTCTGTAAAGTATCGTCTGTAGTCTGCGCTTACGTCAAAGCAAATACTAGTCATTAAGCCATAACTTAACAAGCATATTTAACTGGTGCATAATTCTGATCTGATGCCGTCATGTTACAGATATCCACCTGGCTGCTTCTGGTTCACCTCCACCTACAACATCTCTGGCTGCCCTGGCAAGGTCAAACCATGCGTTGCAAAGTGTTGCCCGGATGATCAAGCCATGGACGAGAACTACCAGTGCGTCTCCAGCAACAATCCCCTTCTGAACACTCTTCGCCCTCAACCATTTGGAAGCATCGCCACGTCCAATTTCACCCTTATCAACGTGATCCCTTGCCATAATGGATCTTACATTCCCAAAGCAAAGAACGACGAGTATTTCATACTCGAGAATGCTTCTCTGTTCATGCGGCGTCTAGACGATGATGTGGAGCTAATCCTCGAAGCTGGCTCTTTCTGCCAGGATGTTGTTGCGCAAAACGGCTCGGAACAGATAAAGTACTTTGCGTGTTTTAAACAGGAATACTTTGATAGAGCAAATGAAGGGTTAAAGGTTATGGACCTTGTCTATTTTATAGGTAGCATCATTGCTACTTCGTTCCTCATTGCAACGCTCTTCGTCTACTCCATTTTCTCCGAGCTTAGGGATCTTCACGACAAGTGTTTGATGAGCTACTTGACCTGTCTGACTGTGGTCTTCGTGCTCGATACGATCATCGATTGGTCAGAAGAGCTGCCTTCAAGGGATTGTTGTGTCGCAGTAGGTGAGAACAGAGAATATTATATTATCTTGTTTTAATATTTTATATCACTCGTTCATTAAAAATCAATAAATTAACAATCAGACAATAAACCAAACGTTACGTAACTTCTTCAATCGCTTCTCCCTTTAATTCATGTTTCATACTCTTTCCATACAAATAAATTTCACTTATAAAATAGGTAATACTAATCTTTGGTAATACGCTAAGAATTCATCGTATTTTTTGGCCGTTCACTTTTCATTTGATAATTTAATGTATTATTTGCAAGAATTTTAAAAAAAAACAGAACGACCAAGAAATTTTTCTGCCAACGCAATATTATTGTGAGAATTTAATTATAACATAAATTTAATATAGAAATGCACGAAACCATAATGTATAGAACTGAGTTTTTAACTACCTGTAGTTTAAGAGACTAATGTTGTACAATTTGAACTAAAATAAGGAGTACTTATGATATTTTCAATCTCATATATCACATATTCAATATCACAATGAGTGGCAACTTCAATGTTTACATCTTGAACTATTAAGTGCCCACCAAAGGTTAGATTTCTCTTTCAGATTAATCATTCACATATTTGCCAGTCTAAGCAGTTTCACTAAGTTCAAATTTTTAGGCCACACTATCAGCAAAGTTGCACAATTGCGAACTTATCCAGGATTAGCTTATGCAGTCACGAAATTAACTGTCTCTCAAACACTGGCAACATCCCCGTACTAACGCATTTCACTAAAAACTGCATGTCAATAGGTTATTATTCAAGATTGCTTCTTGGAAACTCAATAGAATTGTTACAATGAAGTTGGGAGGTAAGCGTGACTTCAATGTGGTACGTTTTGTTTCAGCCTTGATATACTACTATTTTTATTGCGCGAGTTGGTTCTGGGTCAACGTCATGTGCTTTGACATATGGAGGACATTCAGGTAGGACCTCATTCTAAAGTAAGAAGAAAATTTTAGATTTTACATTTCTCGTGGAATACGAGCCCAGGATGCAATGTTTGTTTCTAATCATCAATTATGTGTGCGCGACGCATATAAGGTAATGATGTTATGGGATGAGCGAAGCGAAATTCCATTTCACTATACTGAAGAAAAAAATCAAGAATGTTTTTTTTTCTATTTGTATTTTTGTGTGTTTGTTAACACGATTTCAGCTAAACCGATACTCCAATTGCGATGAAATTTTATGGAGGCCTTCAACATTTCTAAACTTAGAAATGCCACGTTTTTTGAGCGCAATCGAAAAATTATTTCTCATGAAAACAGTTATTTTAAGTTTTTTTCGATTTAAAAAAAATCTTCGACTTTTCCACCTACATGCTTTATTTGAATGTAATGATTTTTTGACAGTACCTTAATTTTATGAATTATTATATTCGTGTGAAATTTGAGCGCAATTGAAAAATTATTTCTTATGAAAATCGTGACTACGCTTTTTTTTAAAATGCGCTCATCCAACAACGCGCCTGAAAAAGCGTTTGCGAAGCTTCCTAGTTTAGAATAGATCACAACTGCTTTTCCAGGTGACTGATTGTCAACGTCACTTGTTTAATTTCACCAACCAATTCCAATTTTCTTATTCGTTTCCTAGTCACAAGGTGATTCTAGTATCAATTCAAACAAAACTCTCGTGGAGTCGACGATGTTCCCTACAACATTTTATCTTTATCATCTTGTCTCTTGAGAAGGGAAAGTTTTCTCGTCTCACCCATGGTTGTAACATAAACCATATAAACCATAAATAAACATAAACCATGGGGATCCTCGAATCTATTTGGTATATCTTTGTTGATTAAAAACATCATTGCAAATTTAAGAATGAAATCGTGATGGACACGAAAATTACCCAAATTTTCAATTATTTGTGAGTCACCGTATCATGCTTAATAATTTTCCAGTGCTACTTTCTATGTTTAATTTAACAAAAGTCACCGTTGTTATACTTTAGGTAGTTTCGTGGCCACAACATTTTCTTTCCTATTGTTTTGCAATGTTTTACTTTGTTGATGTCACTTGAATAAAATGTCAAATATTGTAACTATCGGGTACTTATTATGGCCGCGGCTTTTTATTCCTATAAATATTTAATCCTAAATAGACGATCTGTGGCTTCGATTGTTTGCCCTTAAGCTAAATTTATATGTTTCAATGTAGCAGTAGTAATATTAGAGTGAAGTAGCCTTATAACACATTTATACTTAATTGATTGGAAAATTCAAATGCTGAAAGCAAAAAGGGCTGAAACCAAACCCATATATAATATGTAGATGTTTAAGAACATCAGTTACTATTTTAAGTCCAAGGTATCAGAGCTCAAAAAGCCCCATAACAAATTAGCCCGGTCACAAAAATTACAAAACATTATTTGTGAGCTACAATAGCTATAATAGATATAATATAATAGCTACAATAGCTTCCAAGAATTCACAGATTATGCAACAACTGTTCACAGTAAGTACAGTGGCCGGCTGGGCCCCAAGGATCCTCGAGACAACCTGAAGTTCGTCTGCTTCTCGTGCTACGCGTGGGGCGCTGCCCTCGTCCTACTCTGCGTCTGTGCGACCATGCAGTTCGCAGATAACGTACCCGAACACTACCTCAGACCTCACTTCGAGAACTCCTGCTGGTTCCGAGGTAAAGAAACAGACTTGCAGGATTCTTTTTCTAAAGGTGCCCGAGAGGGTTCACCCCCTAGACTCAAAAAATATACTCCATTCAGGCTATCTAGCAATGAATTTAGAAAGTAACATAAATTATTGGATCCACCATGGCCTGATTTTTTTGGTCAAACTCGATGATTTTCGAGCTAGGTTCCACCGGCAAAAATCGAAATAACATGGGGACGATCTTTATGACCCGTTACCTTGGAGGATTTTGATCCAAAAAAATTGATCATTTATGACGTAATCGTCAGCTTTTTCTGTAAATCCGCAATATTTTGTTTTGTAATTTATGCAAGTGGTTCGGTCAAAATATGCTGATTACCAAGAAAGAGTGTGATTTTGGAAGGCATATTTTTGCATGTTTGAGTGTATATTTGAGCTCAATTTCGAAGACATGATGTTACAAAGGGAAATTTTAGATTGGTACGATGCTCTGGTATCTATATGAAAAAAAAATTAGCAGGTTTAACCCGATTTAAGAAATTCACCAAAACGCCAATTTTCGTTAATTTCAAGATCAATAAAATTTAAAAATTCGTTTAACATCACAGTTACAAGATATCATTTTTGTTACTGTCATTTAAGTCTAGTAATATGCTATAAATATTGTGTTATTTTTTTTTTTGTAATAGCCTGTGCAGTGTTGTAAAGTAGCGTGTTTATTTCTTTACTTGCGCTGCCGGTAAAGTAATACTTTTGAAAATGTAAAATTCATTACATTTCAGATGAAGTCACGAAATGGTTTTACTTACATGGACTAGTGTGTGTCATCATCCTCTGCAATGTGGTGTTCTTCACCCTGACAGCTCTGAGCATCTGGAAAATCAAGAAACAAACTGCTGTACTCACTAAATGTAGAGACAGCCAGCGTAATAGGCATAGACACTCAGCTAACGAGATACAGTAAGTCCAATCTACATAATCATCGTCCTTTTCAAACTTGATTTTTTTCGTTCTCTCTTTTTTTCTCGGTTAGCTGTTGAAATTGAAGACTACCCATTAATTAATCTTATAGGCTTAAGTAGAATATTTCCAAAATTCCTTGTTTCTCGAAATATGAAGAACGTTTAGTAACATTGGTGTAACTATATGTTTTTAAGATTCATACTTTTAAAGTCATTTTGCGTTAACCAGTCTATTCGTTCTAGAAAATTACAACATTTAAATTATAATGAATAAATAAATTCGTATTTAGAGTTTACCCACTCCGCCATATAACCGATTTTCAGTGGTGGACTTTAAACCAAAGCGACCAAGCCAACCCTGTCATTTGTTTTCTCATGTAGTTAGTTATTCTTATCATTTTTGTTACTACGCCCATGTTGACAATAATATTATTTTGATTACTCAACATGCACATTTCAGAAACTCATTTCTTATGTTTACTTCTACATTTATTTCAATTGGAAAAATGACCGAATGATACATGATTTTGTATTATACTTAAATTGTTGCAAAAAAACAACAAAAGGCAAAATAATCAAAGACACTCGAAAAGGAATAAATTTACTTAGTAGAAAATAGATTTAGAAAATTCAGCAAGATCCAAGTTCCAAACGATAAATATTTACACGTTTTCACGAGTTACACATGCATACTTTGAGGTTGTAGTTGGAAAGAAGGGAAATGGCACAGATTACCTTCAGTACGAACATGATATTTATTTATTTAACGTTTATCCTATTTAATTGGATGACAATACATTTTATAAATAAACTAATACGTTCTCATTGTTCCCATAGGTTCAAAGTGTACTTGAAACTATTTATCTTGATGGGAGTATATAATGGGATCATGGCAATACTCTCCTGGATAATTAATATAGTAGACGGACATGATTATCTGTGGTGGGCGATAGACTTTGCAAGCCTTCTCGTGGGCATCCTATTTTCCATCATCTCCATGTGCAACTCCAAAGTAAAACATCTAATAATGGCAAGACTCAACTATAAAATGCGATCAAGTGTCGACACATCTGCGCTCGAAATAACATTATTACATGCAAGAACTAGAGTGTTTGGAAATGGACCTAGGAACCAACCTTGAGGGCATCCTAATATGTATTTATCTCAACGTGTGAGTGAGTGGAACATCCGTCCTTGTCAACACTAACATTTAAGTGGGATCTATTCCCGACAAATCAATGTTCGATTGACGTGATTCGATACAATACAAATTGTTGTTCAATGGACCTATAGGAATCATCCTTGTGGTCACCCTTACTAGTATTTATCTGAATGTGCGAGTGAGTGAAACATCTGTTCTTGGCTCAGACTCCAAATGTGGATGAAATAAAGAACACACATGCCAGTGAACGAATTAACGTAAGGGATTTTACAAGACGACGTTTTTAAATGGACCAGGAATCGTCCTTGTGGAAATCCTTATTATTATTCATTACATGTTTGCGTAATTGGAGAAAGTGCATTTAGATGCCAACGAGTAGGGATAAAAATGGTAAATATTTCTGCGGAAATATACTCCGAAAATGAAATAAAATCTAACAAGTTTCCGAAGAAAGAATTTCTGAAAAATTCCCACGTTTATTTTTTAAATTTCCCTCACAAAGTGAATTTTAAGGTGTCGATGTGGGCACTGCCATCCATACCTGGAACCTGATAACTGTATGGGACCAACCTACCAACGTTACTAACTCCCCATGATGAGACAATGAATTGACTGCTGCCTGCGACTTCATTCAGTTTACTTACATATTATTTGAAAATTCAAATTTTCCCACATAAAACTCATTGAATACCAAGGCAGCAGTTTTGCAGTGCGGCATAGCGCAACATAGCCTAATAATTCAATAATAATCTAAAACAGTATTACCTCACCCTTATACTTAAATGTAGAATTCAAAGTGAGCTTATAGCCTTAAGCCTATACTATCTGGTTCACCATATTCTACAGCCACACACTACATTTGCGATTTGCATGTGGGCTATATTTGATCGGGAAAATTCCTATAAATGTTCCCGGTAGATATATTTCCGGAAAGTCTCTAAAGTAAAAATTACCCAAAATTTTATGTCACTACCAACGGGTGCACTTCATGCAGTTTTTGAGAATTTGTATACCACAGTCTTAAGAACATACATCTCAAACTATTGTAAGTTATACCTGATTCAACTTTATGTTGTGATAACAAGATAAAATTGGTCACATAACCAGTTACCAGTTACTTTAAAGACGACGGTGCACGTAAGATGTGCTTAGCGATACAAACATGTTTTTTTTTTTATTATATAAATGTTTTTGTACTTACATTAATTATATTGCGTTTCATCCATCGAAATGCTATTATCAAATAAATATTTATAAATAAACGAAACTTTAATTGTATTTAAAATTGCTTGCATGCATGTCTTCCTGTATGCATCTCTTCATACTTCCCCTGCATAATTCATTTCCTACTCCTTCTATTCGACTCTTATAAATAGATTGATGCAAGAAACAAACATTCAACTCTGATCGTCGACCGCACTTAAATTAGAAATTGACGCCCTTACATGCAGAATACAAGGCCGCTTCGCGAACGCTTTTTTAGTCGTGTTGATGGACGAGCTTTGTTGTAAGTTTTTAGTTTGCGTGGGATCTCTTAACTTAACTCTTAACTAAAATCTTAATTTCTGTAGATTCTGGCTGAGTTTTCCAACTTTTTCCATGTTTGTTTTGTTTGTTTACCCGTTTGGTCAGAATCGGCCCAAATGTCACGAAAATATCGCACTTAAAAATCGAAAAAAATCGTGAAAGTACAACATTCACGAGAAACATTTCTTCGATTGTACTCAAAAACGTGGCAGGTCTAAGTTAAGAGATTTCGAAGGTCCCCTCCAATTTTCATCAAGATCGCATATTCCGTTTGTCCAGTAGAGAGCGAACAAACAGACAAAAAACCAAACAAACACCAGAGCTACTTTTTTGGGGGGTCAGTGAAATTGAGGTCTTTGTTTCGCTTATCCAAATATTTGTCAACAAAAAAGAATATACTATTCAGAATATTTTCCAGTTTAATACCATTACATGAGGGTTTTTTTATTTCGCATATAATGCCCATCAAGTAGGTTAAACCAAAGATCTAGGGGTCCGTTAGGGCGCCGTAGCCAAGCCGCTGTGCGCTACACACTCAGGTACCTTGTGCAGCAAGCAGAGTTGGGGTGATTTCGAGGTGTCACCCAGACGTCATGAAACGTGATGTGAACTTGAAAACTACTAGGAAAACGCTAAAGTCCCGCCGCGTTGATGGATGAGCTTTTTAAAGTTTTTAGTTTGCGTGGGATATCTTTACTTTTGCAAGTGCTTTGTTTTGCTGCCTACGCATTGTAGGTGATTGTTGTTATGTTTCTTTTGTTTCTTGTCAATTGGTATTATTTACCGTAAACAACTTATATTAAAAGCTTTATTTCTATGAATTCTGGCTAGCTTTTTCAACTTTTTCTTTCAAAAGGTACTTCATCACCATAACCGTAATGTCCATGTATAATATGAACGTTGTAGCCCTACCCGTTTGGTCAGAATTGGCCCAAATGGCACGAAAATATCGCACAAAAAAATTAAAAAACTTATATTAAAAGCTGTATTTCTATAGATTCTGGCTAACTTTTTCAACTTTTTCTTTCAGAAAGCAATACATCACCATAACCTTAGTGTCCATGTATAATATGAACGTTGTACCACACCCCGTTTGGTCAGAATTGGCCCAAATGTCACGAAAATATCGCACTAAAAATCGAAAAAAATCGTAAAAGTACGATATTCATGAGAAATATTTCTTCGATTGTACCCAAAAACGTAGCAAGTCTAAGTTCAGAGATTTCGAAGGTCCTGTCAAATTTTCATCAAGATCGGATGTGCCGTTTGCCCGGTAAAGAGCGAACAAACAGACGGAAAAACAAACAAACAAAAAAAAAAAAAAAAACACCCGAGCTAAACTTTTTGGGGGGTCGGTGAAATTGAAGTCTTCGCTTCGCTCATCCAATTAAAATCGGGGGGAGTATAATTTTCATGAACTAATACATTTAAATTAATACTTACAAATTCTATTTTGCCAAGCTTTCCAAGGATGTAGTTATATATTTATACATGAATAGGCCACATACAGTATTTACAGTGATTTTAGAGTGACCAGTGATCAGTGATGTATGATTATGAGTTTATGAATTAAGAATGCGCAAATGTGGAAGGGTAGATGAGCATGGTCCTTCTTTTAGATCTCACTACTTTTGAGTGTGTAAGGTGGTTTGGCTGTATTTTTAAAAGTGTTTTGTATGCGTGGGATAAATGACTACACTAAACTGTAGAGTCCTAGTCCTCCCATGGCAGGCCATACCCTCGGTGGGTATAACACCTAAGCATACACAACCAAAGAATCGGTAGTTCCATCGTGTGTGTATATTTATAAAATCGTCATCATTATCTCTAGTCTCACAATAGAATCGAATTATTGAACCACTGATAATCAAATCCCAGACCAATGATAGTTTGTAGGACTCAATTTCGTAAGTGACGTCATAAATATTGTTGGCTGACATATTGCCGTACGTCAGGGATTGCCTTCTCTATGTATAGCGGCCATATTGTCAGCCAACAATGTTTATGACGTCACGTGCATACAAAAAGCACTTGTGGTTTTGTGGCGGAGTTGGCTCGTGTGTAAGTAACATACTGTACAACATCGTTCGACCGATCGGATGGGCCCAAACATTGACTACTGGCGTAGTCGGTAAGTTTGGAACAAGTGACGACATTTTATACAAAGTTGCCTTTAGACACAGAATAACTATTACCGCTTCATAACATGAACAGATATTTTTTACATATTTTCATTATGTATTAAGTATTTGTATAAAATATTAAGTATAAAGTACAAAGTTTGTTTCTTCTTACGGATAAATTATTTCTGGGAATTAAAATAGATCCCTTCAAAGCAAGAAGCTCCAAGTCATAAATACAACACTGTTGCAATTTGCCCATTTTGCAACACGCTTTGGCATCGAGCTGGATATTTGACACCACACACCACCAGACGGTCAGTCGGTCAGTGTAGCCTCGCCCGTCGCCGAGGATGGACGTGCGAGGGCTGGCCCTGGTCTTCCTGGTATCATCACTGGTGGGTGTGACGTCATCTCAGTGTGGTGACCGGGAGAGCGTGGAGGTCCGGGGGGGTCGGCGACAGAGCGATGGCAGTCTGGTGGCGGGAGACGGACAGAGGTAGGGGACACTCACCTCTTGACAATCATAATTGATTTATAAGTTTCTATCAATACAACACTGCTGCCATTTTACGTCTATTGAAATTTAATTATTTGCACATGGGGTAAACGAATTAAGACTGTTAAACAAACATGGGCCCTTACAGTAATATATGTTTAAATAAAAAATATCCACTTCACTACCACACAAATAAAACATTCCAATTTTGTTAAGCAGCCAATTAAATTTGTACACTTCAGTCAGTTAATTAACATGTTTGTTGAGAACTCTTATAAGGTATACCATACACATACTAGTAGTAGTCACACGCGCAAATATCAACAAACTTTATTTTGAACACTTGGAATCCGTCCAGTGCAGTCGAGTACTAAAATAACTTTGGGAAGAGAACGTGTGTTCTGTCGACCTTCACCTAGAAACGTTGTCCCATTCATTTCCTGGGGGGTTACTATCAATTCACAATCATTCGGGAATTATACAATTCGGGGATTGAAATTGAATCTCCCTCATTCCGGGCGACCATACGAGCTACACATTGATTGGTTGGATATTGCTTACCGTCTCATATTTATGCACTTTGGCTATTCGAGACGATGAGTGGTGATAGATGAGGATGAAGTATGAACAGAAGGGAGGAGGAGAAACCCGGAACCGGCACGTAGCCTACTCCTTTTGAAAAGTACCAAGGGGACCAACGGCTTTACGTCCCATCCGAAAGGGACGGTGTAACCTTGAGGGTCATATAGGTTCCTCCACTAACCCGGACTGCCGAGCAGACGTCGAGGAGAACGAAGCCGTTACACTAGCTGTCGTTCCCTCCATTTGCTCTTACCAGCGGTATACGTGAGTTTCAGGGTGAGCGGTCACCCACTCTACCCTTGACCACGCCCGAAGGCTGCTTAACTTCGGTGTTCGAGTGAGAACCGGTTAAACGACCTCGGCTAAGCTGCACATAATTCTGGATTATTGGAAAATTAAAAGATGTTACACAATCAAGCAGCATTATGCTTGAGTTCATTGAAGGCAACGCACTACAAATTCTGACATAACGGGAACCCAGAGAAGAAACAATCCAAAACTGTTCATTTTCATTTTCCCCGTATAGACGTGGGAATGGCAAATAGTTTAAGCTTGGTGTTTACATATTTACGAAAGAATGATAAAGAGTATCCATCTGACTATATCAGCTTTGGTTGCCGGTGGCCATAATGCTGAAGCACACTTGTTGCCAGATGTTGGCTTATCTTTCCATTTTACAATATATCACATAACCAGTAATGCCAGCAATTCAATGTGACACAACCATCGATAATATTGTATATCACCGTCGAAAGCATAAATCCCGTTGGTTTAACTACGGATTTGAGTTTCAGTCTAACACAATTCTCACCACGTAACGATTCAACGTTATCGTAATTTCGTCAAGAAAGATGGCGACTTCAACTCGGAGCTTTGTTATAATTTGTCAGAATTCCCTGACAACGAGATATAATACCATCTGACATCTTAATATAGGCACGATTTAAATATAGCCTCGACTCACTTTATTGCAAGTTTCTATTTTCACGATAGTGTAGAAAACACTTTTAACTCCCACCATGACAAGCCCTTCTGGGATTATTTTTAATTTTTTGTAAGACTAACCTAAGACAAATTTCAACAAGCTGGTTTTCATTAAATTTACTTCCGATACGTGTTTCCATGTGAACGCAAGAAAGTATGTGTACCTGCAACTATTTTACACCTCACCAAATCCTAAATCTGATAATGGTTTCTAATGGTAGGCGGGGGGGGGTTATCGATTAAAACGTATTCATCATATGTCACGTTAATTTTAATAAAAGTCGATTCATAGTATCCGATATGCACACTAAAATTAATTAATCGATTTTGAATTAAACAAATTTTGGAATCTTCGTAATTTCTCTTGCAATAATTTTCTATTCACCCCTGCAATATTTCCACTTTCCCATTTCCCCTTACTTTACATCGTTTTCTACCGTGTTATCAATAGTTTACAATTTTATTTATTACATATTATTTATTTATTATAATTCGCAATAGTTAATAATTAACTATTGGATTATCGACTAGTTTACTATTGGATTGTCGATAGTAAACATCAATAGTAAGTCTGTAAGCAACGTCTGTGGTTCTTGCTTATGGCAAGGCAAAAAGTAAAATAATAATCAAATATCGTTTATTTTTCTTATGCCCGAGAGTAACTCGATGCCCTCATGATTGTTTTAGATATCCCCCTGGTTGCTTCTGGTTCACCTCCGCTCACAACATCTCTGGCTGCCCTGGCAAGGTCAAACCATGCGTTGCAAAGTGTTGCCCAGATGATCAAGCCATGGACGAGAACTACCAGTGCTACTCTAGCAACAATTCCCTTCTGCTTCGCCCTCAACCATTTGGAAAAAATCGACACGTCCAATTTCACCCTTATCAACGTGATCCCTTGCCATAATGGATCTTACATTCCCAAAACAAATAACGACGAATATGTCATCGAGAACGGTTCTTTATTATTGAATCGTAAAGACGAAGATGTGGAGCTAATCTATGAAGCTGGTTCTTTCTGCCAGGAGTTTGTTGAGCAAAACGACTCAATACATATCAAATACTTATCGTGTTCTAAACAAGAATCTATTGACAAAGAGAACGAAGAATTATCGGTTAAGAGATTGATCTTTTTAATAGGGTCAACAGTATCGCTGTCATCCCTTGTTGCAACCCTGGTGGTCTACGCTATTATTATACAAGATCTCAGGGATCTGCACAGCAAATGTTTGATGAGTTTCGTAACCAGTATGTGTGCCTTATTTTCATGTATGACGTTTTTACCATGGGGACTGCGGGCGCTGTTCTCAACGGATGGTTGCAACGCAGCAGGTGAGACAGGAGAATATACAATGTTTCAATACTTTAAATCACCCTTCGTTATTTTTAAATTGATTAACACTCATTATTTGGGTGAACTATGGCTGCAATTACTTTGTATTTTTCCTCTATCGAAATTCTGACAATTAGCCAGAACTAGCATAACTACTTCAATCTCCTCTTCATCTCATTCTAGTATACCGCAGTATTTCCTTACAAACAAAATAATAGAGCTGATAGATGGAAATAATAGATGGTGTAAATAGAATTTTTGGACATTTGCACAGTTCATTTTAATGAGTAAAATATTTCAATTTTTTTTTTTCAAGAATGTTACAATTAAGGTTGCAACGGTGGAAAAGAAACAACGTTCACGAACAACTCTATCTTCCGGGATAATATGACAAAAATAATATATGACTGAGATCCAAATGTATCAGACCAAAACAATTAGGTCTTAGTATTTTAACAGTATTTTTTATTTAAAAACTATTTCTTAAAAACAAATTAATGCGGAATTAGACTTAAATCACTAGGACAAATATTGATATTGCTGAATGGTGCAAAACAAAAAGATTTTAAAAATTAATCTCGCAACACAGAACTATGCACGGGTCCTAATCCAGAACTATCAGTTGTTGCAATCACGAAGTAAAGAGTTCATCAAACACCAAAATATCATCCCTGTGCATTGTATTAATCATTCTTGTTACTTGGAAACGTTGTGCAACAATGGAGGTCAGAGGTGAATCTAACTTCAACGTGATACTTTTGTTTCAGCTGTGATAACCTACTATTTCTATTTTTCGAGCTGGTTCTGGCTTAATACCACGTGCTTCGACATATGGAGGACATTCAGGTATTGTTTGATTTCTCACATTTAAATTAGCGGATTGAAGCAAAGAAGGAATTCAAAGAAAATTAAAATCAGTTCTGTGATTGGATGAGTAGACTCAGAATACGAAACAGTTTTTATTATTCATTTAATTTGATAACATTTGAATTATTCAATCATTTTAAGTGTCACGGCGCATAGGAAGGGGGGGGGGAGGACCACTCGCCCCACATTTTTCCTGGGACCCCACTACTTACAGAATGTAAAACACCAGGAACAACAGAAAATCTAGAAGCAGTCAGTATCAATGGTATTTAACATCTTTAGTAGGCTAGATTCCCAGTCATTAGTCCACTGGCGTGACAATTAGAAGCCATTTTGAATAGGTCGGTTTGTATGTTAAATTAGGTTGTAGCGATTTGTAGCCCAAATATTTTTCAAGCGTGCTGTCAGGTTGACAGGTGAGCATATTAGACATTAACACCAAATGATTACTAAATTCCCTTATGCAATAACTTCTTATTGTTTCTGTTTGTGCATTCCCATGTTGCACAAGCTAAAACCATATCAAAAAATCCAGAAAAATACTTTTTTCCATTTAAAACATAATGTAAAGCATAAATTGAAACGCCAAATCGCCATCATGAATAGGTCAGATTGACGATTCAATTTGCTACGCTCGCGCCTGTGCGGACTTATTTGAGACTGGGGATCTAGCCTACTATAGATGTTAAATATTATTGGTCAGTATATCTAGCCTAGACAAGGAAAAAATGTCATCAAAAACCTTCACCCATTCCCACGTTCCCCCCTCCCATTCGAAAACGAGTTCCTATGGTGCTGACCGTCCAACTTTCCACAGTGGGAACCGCACCCGCCTGGGCCACAAGGATCCACGAGGCCATGTGAAGTTCGTCTACTACTCGTGCTATGCGTGGGGCGCTGCCCTCGTCCCGCTCTGCATCTTTGCGACGATGATGTTTGCAGAGAACATACCCAACAACTACCTCAGGCCTAAGATTACGTCACACTGCTTGTTCGAAGGTAAAGAAACGGGGATGCACTGATTGTGCTAAATTTTCACTGAACTAAAAACTACTGTACTAAAACACACTGTCCTAACCCTCTCAGTCACGAATTAAATTGGTGTTAATTAGGTCATTTTCAGAAAAAAAAAATCATTTTTTAATTTTTTTTAATAAGAATTTTGATATTTATCAATATTTTTAAGCACGAATTTGAGGAATTAAGGCCAAATTTTGATTTTAAACTTAAGTTACAATTTTAGTTCAAATTTAAATTTAAAGCACATTTCTAAAAGAAGATATTTTTCAGAATTTTTGGTATATTTAAGATTTTGCTTATCTCAAAAACAACAATATTACATGTCCGGGAAAAAAACAAAATATTCACATTTTTAGCAATTTTTGCGGATTTGTATTTTCAATCTTTTCCAATAAAGGTGCAAATTCATCCCAATGAAATGGGGAATTTTTTCATTTCTTTTCAAATTCACCATTGTTTTAAAATGTGGTCAAACTTAAGTCCATGATTACCATGACTGAGAGGGCTTAACTGCTTTCCCGACTGAAGAAATAGCTTAATATCTTATTGTGTTCCTGCTAATACATTACTAGGTGAGAAGTGGGGACAAGACCAAAATTGTACTGTCCTTAAAAAGAACTGGACACAAATTTCACTTTCCTAAACTATGTTTTTGACTTGGGCAATACAGTTGTCAAAAAGAAGTGTCTTATCCCCATCTCTCACATAGTTAAGTAAAAGCTAAATTTGATATTAAATACACAAAGGTATAAGCAAACAGAGTGTTTCTTTCAGTTGATAAAGCAGTTTAGGACAGTGTGTTTTTATTGCACTGAGAATTAAGACAGTAAAATTTAGTACAATCCGTGACCAGTCAAGGATAATATAAACAACCATTATCTTTAATATTTAAAACCCCAAGACAGTGTTCCAACTATAATATACTTTTTGGAAATCGTATATTCGACATTATTAAGTAAACTCGCGTTGCAGCGGTGTCATAAACGTTATGTTTGCGTCTGCTGTTACAAACTATTTAGGTTTGTTGATTTAAAAAAAAACACAACGACATCCAAAATAAAGTTAATTCATACTTATTTACAATTATATACAAAAGATGGTCAATCCATAAGAATCAGTAAAAGATTGAATTATAATTGCCCAATTTTGGTAGTTAGAGGTGTATAAATTTCCTATTTTTGTGTTCATTATTCATGATTCATCATAAACTAGGGAAACGCCAAAGTCGTTGTTAAACGAGTGAGTGAGCCATGTGTTGAGTACCCGGTTACATTACTTTTCTTCCCCCTACCTTAGGCCTACCTAGCCTATCATAGGCTACAGAGGCGCATTATGGCCTTACAGTTGACGCGCCCGTATACCAACTAAACTTTAAAAAACTATTATTTATACGAATATAATTATCAAACTTAAATGCAAATGTTCCCGGGTACTCACCACATGACTCGCTCACTCGTCTAACAACGACATTGGCGTTTCCCAAGTCTAGTTGGCTAAAGCGCCCTTAAGGCCGCTTTACACGGAGAAGTTGAAAAAGTAAAAAGTAAAAAGTGAAAAGAACGAGTAGGATGAGAAAAAGAAATCTCCTGGTCGGGAAAGATTTTGTAATTCCTAGATTGTATTTTAAAAATTATTAAATATGTTTTGAAACGCATAAAACGCAGTGTAGTCCATCATCTGTGACAATACTATGGAAAACATAGCCAGTACGAAATACGTGTAAATATTGCAAGGTTTACCCAATCTACGAGCGGAATTTGGGGGTACCTTGACGTTCAACATTTGATAGACCTTGCATGGGCACGGCATTTCACAGCCAGGTTAATAACAAACAAAAAAATCTTTTCAAAATCTAAACCATTGTCGTTAAAATAATTTCTAAACATTGGAAGCCTATTTTTCAATTTATTATTTCTTGTAGGTTTAAATCGCAATGGATCTTGCTGATTTTGTTAGCAGTTCTCAATAAACTCGTACCGGATGTCTGTTTAAAATTTCAGCGCAATCTGTTCAGCGATTTGGCTGATTTTCAACGCACACATACACACATACACACGCAGACTAACGATAAGCGCCGTTTGAGTTGAATGGAGATCACTCCGTTCGCTGCGCTCACTCGTTTAATCATCATCATCATCATCTATCACCTAAAACAGTCACTGTATAATCTAGTGCTGTAACATTTCAGACGACGACGCCACCGTATGGGTATACTTGAAAGTACCAGTAGCTAGCTACTGTATAATCTAGTACTGTAACATTTCAGACGACGACGCCACCGTATGGGTATACTTGAAAGTACCAGTCGATGTAATCATCGTCTGTAACATGGTGTTCTTCACCCTCACAGCACTGAACATCTGTAAGTTGAGGAAGCAAACATCTGTGCTCTCTGACAGCCAGCATAATAAACAAACGGCAAACAACGAGCTTCGGTAAGTTTACTTTACATTCGCCATCGTCATCCCATCGTCGTTACCCAGGTAATTGTTCTTTTCCATTCTTCATTAAGTCCATGATTTCTTTCAAAACATTGATATAATAACAGGAACGTTTTTAAAAACTCTTCGCTACTTTTAAAATGTATACTTCTCGATGTGTGTGGTAATTGCAAATGGCAAAATACTCCATTTTCCTGCAGCCAAGTGATAGATGAGTATGACTCAAATTATTGCAAAATATAGAAAAAGAAAAAGAAAATACAAAAAGGGGAAAAGAATGAAACAATCAAACAGACAGTCAATTCTCTCATTAAATTAGGCACAGTTAAAAATAACCTTTTGCTTTTATACTCAACCACATCTTTGTTCCAATATTCAAAACTTCACTATTGGTTTTTCACACTTGTGACATGTGACAGACTTTAACGTTTTAGAGGAAGTTGGAATATAGCTGATGTGCAGAATTTCAATTAAATTATAAATTATATTAACAACAAAATTTTGAAGCCCTGTCAAAGGGAAACAACTTTCAATTAATACTTTATACCCTATTCGGGTTTTCTCAGTTTGGTTATTTAACAGATCAGAATAAATTCAATATTCCAAATTTCCAGCCAAGATCATTGATTACCATGTGCTGGATACAGTCATTGTTTAAGAATAATGTCTCAATGCTCTTAGGTATGTAATTTCATATTTTTTTTACTATTCCCATAGGTTGACGCCGTACTTAAAGCTATTCCTCTTGATGGGAGCCTATACCGGGATAGTAGAAATTATTTTCGTGTCAACTTCTCAACATAATTTCCTGCGGTGGATATTTGAACTAGCAAACAGCCTTGTAGGCCTCCCAATCTTTATCATCTCCGTATGTAACTCCAAAGTGAAACGACTATTAATGGCAAGACTCAAAATAAGAACGGGATCAAGTGCCGCCACATCAGCGATGGAATTAACGTGAAATAAGTTATAAACAAGTGGACATAGGAACGATTCTTGTGGTCATCCTTATTTATGCTAATCCATCGTGTAAGACTTACTGTAAAAAGTGCTCCATACAAACGTCTAGTTAACGATGATAATGAGTGGGGACACTCAAGTGTAGAAACTGACGTGAAGGAATCTAAGCGATTTTTTTTTGTTAAAGGCCCTAGGAATGATCCATGTGGCACCCTTATCGTTATTTATACCTGCGTAAGTGTTATTGTACAACTGAACCAGACAAAACTCTAATTAATCATGTCGACGAGTGCTGATCCTTGATGTTCATACGTGATTGACAAAATGACGCGAAGGTAATGAAATGAAATGAGTTGCTAAATGAGCCTAGGAATCGTTTATGTGTAAGTGGAATTGTACAAGTGCACTAGACAAAAGTGTACTTAATGATGTCAACGAGTGCTGATCCTTGATACTCATACATGATTGTACAAGTAATGTGGAGGTACTTCAATAAAGTGAGTTGTTAACTGGACCTAAGAATCGTCCTTGTGGGATTCCTTATTATTATTCGTCTTCGATCTTAAGTCGACAAACAACAGCTGAATATGTACGAGTATACATAGTTAATGTCACTGAATTTAAACAAAATGTGAAACGATCCAAACTGACAATTTAAATAACTTTGCGAGTAAGTGTTCAGGAAAACAGTACAAAAGCGTGTGTACAGTTGTTTTATCAACATTCTTAAGAGACTGTTTATATAATCAACTGTGCAAGAGTAATAAGTACATTAAATATAATGTATTGATTATTTTATTACGTGTGTCCAGTGTTTTAGCGATTATTCTACCAATATTTTTAAATACAAACTAGCCTTAATGTTTAATATAGTTTGTGTTTCGCCCTGATTTCTTCGTTAAACATTCTTCAACAGGTGTAAACCGTACAACTTATAATAAAAAATGAAACTTTATAACAGGTGATATCGGAAATCATTGGACTATTTATGTTAAAGAAATATTTTAATCAGAATAAAGTGTTAATTCGACTACTTTTTTTAAAGTTACAACCAAATTGTGCATATACATGTGAACAACCCCTTAAAATTCAAACATTACAATCACCGTCATTACCTCTATTTATATATCACAATCCATACCATCCACCAAACACGCAGTACTGCACGTGAGTTTTCAAATAAATAAATAAATACATAGCTACATACTTTATTTAATTTTAATTTTGCGAGGATGAAAAAAAAATTGACTGTATGGACCCAAAAGCAAGATTTTTGCATTCATATAATATTGTTTTTACATTTTGGGGTCTCGTTAAATAAAAGCAAGAATAAATAAGACCCGAATAATTATTTGTATGTGTAATAAATAATTATAATATTTTGAGTGATTGGAATACAGATGAAAATAATTTCTATCAACCGAAATTAAACCCGCGACTTCTTCCTTCAGGACAACAGAATAATATAAATTTTGGTTTTCAAAGGATCGAACGTGTGTCATTTTTTATTCTAAACATTCGTCAGTACTCATATTTGTTACAATGTAGACACAGAATATGATCCTAATTTTTCTTCAATTTTCTCTCGTCTATATTGATTTACATAACATTCCAAAAAGGAAGTATTCTCAAAGAATTTAATATATTGGTTGGATAATATATGAAGAACTCATTTTATTTTGTCTTGTATTTCAATATAAAATTACTTATGTAACTGTGTATTTAATAAATTACGGTATTATATACTATATGCGCTAAGTGTGTGTGTGAAACACATCTTGTTTCAAGCAATCAAATAATTAGTTTATACCTTATGATATTTTGCATGTTGAATGTCTAAATAAATCAATATTAATAAACAAACGATTTTATTGTATCTAATAGAGTTTGAATTTCGGTCGCCACATAATATTGCATCTTCCCTGTGTAATTTCAATTCCTTTTCCTCTCCTCTGACTCTTACGAAAAGAGGTTGAAAGATTCAAAGATGATCTTAGACTATTAAAGATATCCAGATATGAATTTTGCTACCTGGGCATCAACATAAATATACAAGGTTATATTGTTTATCTGAAGCTGGTTTCGGGGGTATCAATGACAGAAACTCTTTATTATTTTTTGCAAAGAATTAAATTTATCTTGGGAAGCCTGCCCAGGGTGCAATGAAACCTTACTATGTTGGAGTAATGAGTGTAATAGCGGAAGTATGCATAAAAAAAATTTGGTCTCTACAAAAGACTATGATTAATGATCTATCATCTTACTCTAAAACAATGTTTCATGCAAATTTTGTTTTTTTGTTTTTTGGTAAACACGCTCCTTAACGTTTGAGCCAACAATGTTGGTATTTTTTAACGTTCAAATATCCGGCATATTTTGCATTGATACAATAATATTATATTGATCGTTAATTGCACTAATTTTTTTACTGTTATATGTTTAAACTTAAGAAACGTGCGTTTCGCTTAAAAGTTATAAGACTTCATAAAAACAATGTTTTAAACCTTTTAGTGGATAAAAACTCTTTAATATAATACAATAAAAACAATAACGTTTAAGAAATTTTAGAAACGTTTTTAAAACGTGCTTTCTTGTTACTGAAATATCGACGATTGCTAAATATGCTCATCGAGTTGGGTAAACTAGCCTTACATGAATATTAATAAACAAGGGGAGAGCCCAGGCCCGTGGTTCACAGGGGCTAACGTAGGGCCCTGCACAAATCCATTATATCCGATATATAATTATTATAAATAATCGTATGCAAACGAAGCAAGTTATACCAAATTGCCCTTCCATTCTGGTAAATAATGAATGTCTAATGGCCGTTAGTAAGTCTAAATGCCAGTATTTCTTTAACGGCTTGGAAAAACTAATGGTAAAAATAAATAAGATAAACAGTGTTATGACTTATCTAGAAAATCTACATAGATAAAATCGGTTATCTATTATCTTATCTAGATAAGTTTTTTGTTATCTTTTTTAATTATCTAGATAAAATAAGTTTATGTTATCCAAGCTTTTTTAGCTTTTAGATATAAATTTTTTTGATAAAATAGTAAACAATAATTTAGAGAAAAATATAACAATTAATCACTTTTTTAAACGAAAATACTTCTACTAGTTGAAATGTGCGTACACGGGTAATGTCAATTCGTCAAGTCTGACAAGTAAGTTATTACGATTGACAAGAAAACTGTTTTTGGAGATTTTTTTACGTCAATCTCAATAATTATTAATTATTATCTTTTATCTAAACAAAATTATCTAGATTTTTTTTACTTTATCTTTTATCTTATCTATATAACTTCTGGAGAATTATCTTTATCTATGTCTAGATTTTTTTAAATATCGAGTCACAAAACTGACGATAAGGCTGTCTTGCCTGTGGTCGGAATTGAACCAAAGTCCTTCTAAATCGATGTCACACGTTTTTCCACTGTAACCACCTAGTTCTAAGGGAACCACCTAGTTCTTCCGATCGGATGGGCTTGCACGTTGCCTACAGGCGTATCCCATGATGCAGTTCCCCTTGAGAGCGAGGCGGATACTAGACACCGCACAGCACCACACGTCGGTCTGCAAGTGCAAGTCAGTTAGTGTAGCCTCGCCCGTCGCCGAGGATGGACGTGCGAGGGCTGGTCCTGGTCTTCCTGGTGTCATCACTGGTGGGTGTGACGTCATCTCAGTGTGGTGACCGGGAGAGCGTGGAGGTCCGGGGGGGTCGGCGACAGAGCGATGGCAGTCTGGTGGCGGGAGACGGACAGAGGTAGGGGAACATTTCGAATTTGATAATTTTTGTACAATCCAAAAAATTACAAATTCTTCTTGGCCGATGGTTAAACTTAGTCTCCAGGACTACTAAACCACTGGATTATTGATGGATTATAAATATAATAAACATTTGATGAAATAAAACAAAACACATATTTTTTGACACGGCACACTAATTGTCACACGTTGGTAACCTACACCCCTCACAACCTACATCGCAGACCTGGCACTAAACTATATTAACTGGTATGGAGTGTAGTCGAATGTCGAGTAACAACCAAATGTGATTTATATAAAACAGAACTCGCTTTTAGGGTACACGTAAAGGAGCGTGGTGGAATTAGATTATAGTTGAGAAACACGAATGTCGAGCAAATTTTAAGCATTCATCCATCTGAGAAGGAACTAGAGAAAACCTTCAATAAGGATTGCCGGTGATCAGGATCAAACGACGACTACCGAATGTGAGTTTCGCGTGTAACACATAATATGTTACTACAACTTGTTGGTTCTAGGACGATCTCTGTTGTATTACATTTACATTACCATTTCAATGAGCTTCCTTGTCAAATTGGATAGGTGCCAGGATTGAATATGTCACGTGCCATGTGTCTGGTTCTCGAAGACATAAAATATTCGGTAGATATGGCTCAGTGCCTGCACACGTGAGAACGCTCGTGCGGGAGGCCGTCGGAACGATTACTGGCACCGGCAATCCTGACTGGAGGGTTTCACCAGGGTTTTGTAATGACCTAACGGTTGGCGCGCCCTTCAACCAAATACACAAACACACTTATCTTTCCACCCTCCTCCCCAACTGATATCACCCCTTGCGCTTGGGTTATGACCAATTATTCGACTTCAGCTAATATGTATTTTTTTAAATACTTTTTGTTATGATTTCCGCGGCAGGGAACACATCAGTGCTAACCGATGTGACCCTCTTCAGGTGGTTTACTAACTAGGTACTATATTATTGAAGTTACGACCATTGAAAAAGGAATGTCCGAAGGCTGTTTAAGGGGACTCAATAGCTTGCATCCGCATTAACGACTGAAAAATACATTTTGAAAAAAAATTCTGGCAAGATTGCAGTTCTCGACGGGATTCGAATCTGGGACCTACCGAATCAGAGTCTCGCGCTTTACGCTTGAGCCACCCCTGTCGGTGCTTACGTTCAATTCATAAGTACTGAACATTGAGCAAATATAAATTGCGTTTCATTTAATACTTCAAACAAGAATTATTCTATCGTTTAGTTATTGTGTAAAGTTAATATCAGTTCCTGTTTGAAGGAGTAATCGTGATATGATTTGCCTTGAATTATTATTATCTAGACAAGGCTGTGGTTATAGTATATAACGGAAATGAAGATAAAAGTAGCGCAAAGTGTAGTGTGTTTTACATCCGTAATATCCTCTTAAAACTTGTAATGTCTCGATAAGGCTACGAGGGAGACTCTTATTCTGTTGTTTGTACCTCGATGCCTATCTTATTATTGTGCCTTAATTGACGAAGGCCATCTATAATATTTCTTTTATTGTCATTTTTCTTTTTTAATTTTTTTTCTGTTCTCTTCTTTTTTTATTCTTAAGCTTAGAGGCTTGTTGTTACACAGTGTCTAAGTTTACTTTGATCAGACAACAATAAGCATTTCTTTATTATATCTGTAGTAAAACGTACAATATACAGTTTTTGGGAATTACATCTTTTACACCTTGGTTATCTGGAAATATTTTTAAAACCTACCATATTTAAAAACAGTATATATCAATAAGATATGGTTCAAATTGCATGCACCCTAAAAATTTCAAATCCGTCGTATCATCAATGCCATTGTGAAGAACTTGTAAGCCACAATTTTTTTAGTCACTGGGTTTAGGCAAATGGGAGGAGAAGATTTACTTACTTATTCCAAACCAAATGACGGCCATGTTGTCGAGTTCAAAGAACAAATTGTAGCAATTCTGATCTAATGCCGTCATGTTTCAGATATCCTCCAGGTTGCTTCTGGAACACATCTCCCAACAACATATCTGGGTGTCCTGGCAAGGTCAAGCCATGCGTTGCAAAGTGTTGCCCGGGTGATCAAGTCAGGGACGACGAGAACTACCAGTGCCTCTCCAGCAACAATCCCCTTCTGAACACTCTTCGCCCTCAACCAATAGGAAACTTCAACACGTCCTATTTCGACCTTGTCCACGTGAACCCCTGCTACCTTGGTGCTCACATCCCCGAAGCAAAGAACGACGAGTATACAATACTAGAAAACGCTTCTTTATTCATGCGTCATGCAGACGACGATGAGGAGCTACTCTATGAAGCGGGTCATTTCTGTCAGGAAATTGTCGAAACAAATGGCACAGGAGGACAGATCCAATACTTTGCTTGTTTTAGACAGGAAGATTTTGAAAGTGTGAAAGAAAGAGATGTAAGGTACCTTGTCTATTCGATATGTTGTATCATATCGATACCGTTCCTCATTGCCACACTGGTGGTTTACGCTGTGATACCGGAGCTGAGGAATCTCCACGGCAAGTGCTTGATGAGTCACGTGGCCAGTCTGACAGTCGCCTATGTGTGCCTGGCGTTGATCCAGCTTGGGATAGATCTGCTCTCAACAGATGGTTGCATCACAGCAGGTGAGAATACAGAATTAATAACGGTTTAATATTTAACATAATTTCGAATTCCCCAAAAATTAGCATTCTGGTTTGGGGGTTACAATGGCTCCCTCCTTCTTGAGCTATTTCCAATTTCGTAGTTGCCGGGTAGCCAGACCACTCAAATTCTTCAATCTATTCTTCATCTGATTCTTCATCCATATCGTTTCCTTCTCTTTACTCTTTACCAACTATTTACCAATTAGTTCACAGTTCACTGTAGTGCCAACTATCAGTCTATGTCACCTTAAAAAGAAAAGGTTGCACCCACGAAACACGGCGACTATTTATGACATTTGTCTTTAAATAAAAAAATGTAAATCTTATACCTACCCCAAATGTGTGCTTATCTAATCCTTTATTCACAAACCCCAGCTCAGAAGTAGATCATGGAAATTCAAAGATAACCCAATCATACCGTCGTCCATGACAACCAGAGGTCAACCTAGACAAGCCAATGAACAAGACAGTAGCCAGTCCGAAAAGATAGGGCATTTTTGCAATCTACGGAACAAGCCAGGTTATTAACATCCCAATCTAAACATCACACTATGAGGGGTGCCTATAATGTTGACATATTGTATTTAATTGTCTTACAAATGTCAGATCTTTCCTCCACAATTCGCTAAACTTTTGACAATCTAAACATAATATAAAAACAATTTTTCGTAAAAAACCTGTCCAGGGTGCAATGCATGTCCCTCTTCAAGTGTCTAACTAGGTATTTTGGACTTTGGATAATTGTGAAGTCCGAAGGCTGTTTAAGAAGACTCAATCCCTTGCATTCGCATTAACGACTGAGCAAAACCTCGTAAAAGAACTTCAGTCAGGATTGCTGGTATCGACGGGATTTGAACTCGGGACCTCTCGAATCAGAGTCACGCTCAAGCCCAACATTTAGCTCAAACTTTTGGACCTCACTATCAGCTAAGTGTCAATATTAACAATCCTTTCAGACAGATTCTAACCGTCTCTATAATTCAAATGCCCGGATGATTACGGTCTAGAATTAAAAACTGTCAAATTTTGCAGTTTCGATATAATAGTCACTCAAACATCGACAATATCCCCGTTCGAATGTCTTATATGACGTAATGATGTACCTTAGGCAGCTTTTGAAAGTGATGTTTGGTGGCAAATGAGTCATTAATGCTGTACTTTTGTTCCAGCAATGATGTTCTACTATTTCTTCTTGGCGAGTTTCTTCTGGCTAAATGTCATGTGCTTCGATATCTGGTGGACATTCAGGTAGTTATCTAGTTAATTCTTCTACAGAATCGTCACCTACCAGTTGCGAACCTAGGATTTTTTTAAATGTCTTGAGCTGAATAATCGATTTCCTCGGCTTTCGCGACCAGCAGGAACAGCAGTCAGATCTGGACGCGCTTGCAGAATGGTGCAGAACATGGAAGCTTAACTTAATGTATCTAAATGTGCAGTCATTACGTTTACAACAAAAACAAAAACATGTTAAATTTCATATCTACAGTCTCAATGATCAGATTTTGGAAAGAGTCACGAAAGTCAAGGATTTAGGTGTCATCATATCTCATGATCTTTCATTCTCGAATCACCTTTCTAACATTATTCCGAAATCATTTAGATTGCTTGGTTTCTTAAGACGAAACTGCTCTAAAGAATTCTCCAAACCACTATGCGAAAGTTGTACCTCTCTCTTGTTAGGCCTCATTTAGATTATGCTAGCTCTATTTGGAACACCATATCAAATCACCAAAATTCATAATGTAGAAAGGGTCCAACAGTGTTTCATAAAACATCAATGTATAAAAAGTAACATTCTGTATCATAGAGTAGATTATGCACAACTTTGTAAAGATGCTAACCTAATGACATTAGAAAACCGAAGGAACTATTCCGACATGGTTTACCTTTACAAAATTGTAAATAATTTAACAAACACTAGTTTAATTCTTAGCAAATTAAATTTTCATATACCTCCCAAACATACACGCCTTCACAAAACTTTTCAACCAGCCCTAAGTCATCTCGACCTCCATAAAAATTCATGCATCAACAGATTACAGCATTCTTTTAATATGTTAAAACCTCTTGAAGGAACAGACATTGATCTCTACTCTCAAAATATTTTTTAAATTTAAATCTGTGATCACTCAAGCATTAGGATATTAACGTAATTTACTCACTAGCTTATTTCCATTAGTATCTTCTTTCATATAAAATTGTTCTTCTATTTTCTTTCAAGAATATCTCTAATTCATTTTTAATGTTAATAATTTTGATAGTTTCACATTTAAATTGATAATTTCACATGTTTAATGAGTTAAATGTATTATTTTGTGTTGTATATTTTAATGTCTATTAGTATGTTTTCTATCCATTAGGTAATGCTATGATTTGCACTTGTGGAGTATTTTGTACTCTGTTGTAATATGCATCTGATAAATAAATAAATAAATAAATTGGATGATGAAAGCATGGTGTCAACTTAAAACTTCCAATCTGAAGTTTAATTTCAAAATAGATAAACTGATTGGAACACTTCTTTATTGGCCTGAAGTTGATTTTATCTACAATGCAAATAAGCTATTTAGTGAAACTTAAACCAATATTATCTCATGAGAGACCCCTTGATCACGAGTTGTTTCCGACAAGTTACTCCAATTTGGCAAACCCATTTGGCAGTTAGCAAATAGCTGTTCGCTCGGCCAAGAAGCATCCTACGTATATAAATTTTTCAATGTTGTCAATAAAGCATACATAGACGTTCCAACAGTCATATATTTTCAAAATTTTGTCTTGATCAGCCAGAAAAAAATTACGAATTATAGTCGATTATGGACTTTTTAACAAATCGAAATTCGTGAAAACTAATTTTTTTTTTTATAAATTACTACAAAACAAATTTTAGAAATGTGTTACCATAGAGACCTATATTTCCACTTTCGTGAGATATGTTCAAAATTTTAAACCCCTGATGTGTCAGTCAGACGAGCAAAGAGCAATTTCTCTAAAACGCATGTCCTACACCCTCTTAAGTGATCTGCGGAGAACGACAAAGACAATCCACCTAATAGGCAATTAACTTAATGACAACAGGATGGCCCTAAGAAGTTGATTGAAAGCAAAGAGTTCATAAAAATAAAAATTTAACAAAGTTAGTCCTAGGAGAGGAAATGGGCAGGTTTCTCACGAACCCATAAATATAAACTATGGGTCACAAACGCATGTTAGATAATAAGTCCATTATTGTTCAAAACATAGGAGCTTTTACTCTTAAAGTTTCTTAAATTTGTATATATTTTAAACTTTTTTTCGTGTGACCTGCCCAGGGTATAATGCATGAATGCCCCTCTTCAAGTGTCCAACTAGGTAAATTGGAATTAGGACAATTGTGAAGGAATATCCGAGGGCTGTTTTCAGGACACAATCCTTAGCATTCGCATTAATGACTGAGAAAAACCTCAGGGAAAACTTTCAGTCAGGATTGTCCGTCTCGACGGGATTTAAATCCTGGACCTCCCAAAGTCAGTTTCAACTTGATATACTTGTGTCACTTTGTGAATAGAGTTGCCTAAAACAATTCATTCTAGTTGTGATCACTGAAATCATTCAAGAATTCACAGATGATCGTACAACTTTCCACAGTGGTTACCGCACCCGGCTGGATCCTCGGGACAACCAGATGTTCGTCTACTACTCGTGCTATGCGTGGGGCGCTGCCCTCGTCCTACTCTGCGTCTGTGCGACCATGCAGTTCGCAGATATACCCGACAACTACCTCAGACCTCAGTTCGGGGAGATGTCCTGCTGGTTCCCGGGTAAATAAACAATGGGTTCTCTGCAAAAAGGGCCTAACTCGAGTTAGGCCCTTTTTTGCAGAAATTTTTCACAGACGTCCTTTCTATTGCATGAAGTATCTTACGAGAAGTTCGTAATGGTTCTTTCGCACTCCGCTAGGTCGTAGCACATATCGAAAAGTTAGACCCTTCTTGCGAAGTAACACACAATAATTACATCAACTCACTTTATCTCTGAATGATTATTTTTAGTTGGGCCCTTTTTGCAAAGGATCCTATATGACTGTTAACGTGGACACGAAGAACGAAATTTCTTATCTTTACATTTCCAAGTTTAAAACCCCGTCTGGGCCCGGAGTAGAATTGGCCCAGAGCATGGCCTGCTAATCGTAAAAGGCGATTCAAGAGAAAAAGTCCACCTCGCAAACATCAGCTAGTAAGAGCGGAGTATCTTACTCCCCGAAACTAGAGGCGAGCTCTGGCAATCGTCGTCGGGGACCTTGCCCCCTTCCCTTGACGACCCCCCGGCGACGATGACAATGACTCAACGAACGATGACAAAGACGATGACGACCGCGACGTGAGAACCCCCATTCCTCCCCCTACCCGTGGCTGGTTCTGACCAGCATGGGCCCCTCCTCCCCACACCTCTTAGGCTAGAGTGGTGCTGGTGCATTATGACCTATAACGGTTGACGCGTCCTTCATCCAAATAAACCAAACAAAAAAAGTTTAAAAATCCAATAATTCTCACAAAAAACTAGTTATCACTGTAATCCTACAAGATAAATAGGCGTGAATTTATGTATACGTTCATCATATTAATTAAGACTATTTGATGAACTCGAGCAAATCAGTCTATGTCGCAGAATGTTGAGGTTAAGCCTGGATTACTTGGAAGCTTTATAGTATTGTGGCTTGCTATGTGTGAATGGCGCGATCAAAGCACAATTTCCTAACAATGCGTACTTTTGTTAGTTACGGACAGTAAATATGCCACCAATCAGGAAATTAATAATAACTTTCCAACCTTGTGCTCAAAACATTTATTAGAAATATTGATATATGCTCTGATCGTGTCTTGCGCACATCCCACATCCTTTGTAACCAACACCTCAAAAATTCAAATTTTTTAGGGTGAGAATCGAATGTCGAAAAGTGATCCAAAATGTTAGTGAAATTAGCTGGATTTACCGATCAAACGAATTTCTAAATGAACATTCAACACTGTAACAAGAAGTTGAGTGCAGATGTGTCTTCGATGAGTGGTTTAAATTGACATCAATGCTTCTTCTATCGTGTTTCATAAAGAATCGTTTAAAGAGTGTTGTGTTATCGAACGGTTGTGAAACGGGCATCTTGATGGGGGATGTGGTTGTTGGTAACATCACAAACCTGATAGCTAGGAAACGAAGTTCCCGCCATGATTGCTTCAGATACGTCTTGTGAAATGTTTCCTTTGTCCTTGCGGGAAATGAAACGTCATAGCATCAATACTAGTGAATATGTAACTTCAATCAATCAATCAATCGATCAATCAATATCTAACCGTATATCAATCAATCAATCAATCGATCAATCAATATCTAACCGTATTTCCAAACATGAGGTCGGGTACAGTCCGCGGTGGCACATACTATAAGGGCGATGAGTATTCCCGCTAGACATATTTTTTTATAATTTTTTCTTCATCGTCATCCATCACCACTCATAGTCTCGAATAGCCTTAGTGAGCAACAAAAATCATCATAAGGTCCAGTAGGGAGTTGGGGGGGGGGGGCGGGGGGATTCCACCACATTCTTGGTACCCCGGGTTTATTGAATCCGTCTCGAAATGCCTGACGCTTCCACAAATATTGGCACATTCTTCTTCACTTTCTACAGCTCTATTTTCTTCACGTTCTTCTTCTTCAGACACCTTCATCAGTTTTTGCAATCTTTTCCTTTCTTCCCATCACCTTCTCTTTTGTTCAAAAAAAAGTAAAAAAAACACCAAAAATCCAAACTCTCAAAATATTAAATAATTCGGCACGCATTGTTTTAAAAAATTTTTAACTCAATTGTTAACTAATACGAGAGTGTGATCATGTGGGTTAAACTCCAGAGATATCAGTAGAAATCGATCTCTACAAGCTTACATGATCGCACTGCGGGACATGACACAGACAGATCGATACTAGACACCTTGGGCTATTCCTTAGAGCTATCATACACACATACACCTGACCACATTCACCTGTGTATTTACTATTTAATAACCTTACAAGAAGCAAGTTTTTCTGCAAAATATGCGGATAATATAATGTATGATTTGAATTTCAAATAGGTTCTAGTTTTCAAGGACGCCTATCTATCCTAGCACACCTCTACAGTACATATTGTGTCGACTGACGACCTATGCCTGATTAATGTGAGGAAGTAACATAATTATATTAGATGATATGATCGTACATTTCAATTTTTCCAATGGAAAGGTTACATTATATATCAATTGTATTATCATTATCTACAACCGAGGACAAGTAAATCAAGAGCAGATAGAAATTTCCGTAAATTAACATTTAATTTATTTATTAGCTTTAAAATTTATAAGGCGGTGGCCTTCTTCATTTCACGTGGACCTTAGTTACAGTCTAACCTATGAGTTATGATTTTATAGATGAGTGAAAAAAATTATCATCCATATTGGATTCCACGATGTTTCTTCACCTTGATTTTATATTTTACCCCAGCAATAAAGTACACCAAGTAAAACGATTTAATGTTGATAAATAACATAACCTAGCCACCGGTTGTCTAGGATTTCAGCAAACTAAAACATTGCAAACATTAACTAATGAAAAGTCGTTGCCATTAAAACTGTCCAACAACTCACATTTGAGATCCAGTATCGTTGGCCTCGACAATTGTTGATTGCAATAAATGTGCATTATACCGACAGTGTTAGCTCGGATCGAGCGGAAAATGTGCGACTTTGATTCGGGCGGTCCCGGATTCAAATCCCGTCGAGAGCGGCAATCCTGACTGGAGGTTTTACTCAGTCGTTATTGCGAATGCAAGGGGTTGAGTCCTCTAAAACAGCCCTAAGACATTCCTTCACAATTATCCATACCTAGTAAGACACCTGTAGAGGTGCATGAATTGCACCCTGGGCAGGCTTCCCACGAAGAATTATTTGAAAATATATATATTATGTGCACTGTTTTAGTTTCTTGGCGTACTTTCGAACGTGTGGCTTCATTTATGTGTCGTCGGATTTAATTAATTTGTGTAATTGTTGCAGTCGAGTGTTGATAACAGCGCAAAAACAAGTGGGATAGTCACAGTCACAGTGACATGATTCCACAAATATAAATTATTTACCAACTCAGACGACAACACTTGTTCGCCACAACACACAAAAACACACACAAATGTTATACTACGGCCTAGGGGTAAATTTACTAAGTTGTCACTGTCAATCGACAAGTTGTCGCATGAATTAATAAATGTTCACCAAGACTTCTACACCACAATATAGGTAACGTGTGCATTAGTGTGTGAATGTGAATTGAACTTTGAAGCTATAATCGAGATTGTTGTTGTTTTCAGACAACAGAGCAAAATGGGCATATTTCGACGGACCTATCGCCGCCGTCCTAGTCTGCAATGTGGTGTTCTTCACCCTCACAGCTCTGAGCATCTGGAGGATCAAGAAACAAACTGCTGTACTCACTGAATGTAAAGACAGCCAGAAGAATGCACACACGAAGAAGAGCGAAGTACAGTAAGCTCGCAGACTTATTTATTATTATTTCTGAACATCTGACAAGTCTTGTAGTACGTCACAAATGGATGCAAACAGCGGATGTTTGATTACATAATATCTTATGGTTTTGCTACAGGTTCAGTACATTGTTAAGTATTGTATTCATGAACGGTCTATTCTAACTGGTAACAATTTTAGAAGTTCAATAAAACTTTGATTTATAATCGACGTTTTGAGAAGGTTTATTAAAAAAATATTGATTATTTTTTTTGACAAATTTAAATAGGTCAACCGAAGATGTTGGATTTTGTAATGAAACACAGGGCCAGATTTCAAAAGTACTGGACTTATTAGGTTAAGATTAATAGTTAATCTAACAATAAATGTTAGATTTTTTAAATGTTTTTTTAGACAAATTTGGTCAATTATTTTATTATTACATATAAACCTTAACATGAAGCCAGCGAAATTAGATCGATTGGTACGGTGTCAATGCTGTTCTAATCAGTAAATAACAGTTGGCAGTGAATTCATAGAGCAACGCAAGATACAAAAACGTGAATATATTATCTCTCTTGCATCCTATTTAAAAGAGATTATGTAATACCATTTCTGACGTTCAACCTAAGACATGATGTTTTGTTTATATATAAGATTCTTGGAGTGTTATATTAGACGACTATGCCGAATAAGGATACCGCTATTTACATTCAATCCATGACTCATAAGAGTAGGCCCTAACTCAAATTTTCTTGAAGTAACTTAATGTTACATCATTTCGAATTAGATACCAATTAAAAAATTACCGTATTTGTTTTTAGAACAGAGTACCAAACACTAACTTTATTTCTCAACTTCAAAAATCGGGAAGGTGTCAATTAATTATATGGAAATCAATCCAGAAATTTAAAAAATCCATCTCAGCGGGGTAACGAGTCTCCCAATTGCCGGTACAGGGCCGTTGTGATATGACCCACGCATTCAAAAAAACAAGCAGGGACCGGTTGGGATTTATTAAGGTGGGTCTCCTGAACATCCCCAACAGAATCCCAAAAAATCCGGTTGCGGGTTATCCGCCATTTTGAAAATCAATTTTCAATTTTTTTAGTTTTGTCGAAGAATGAAAAATTAGCTATATTGAGTGAAGTATTGGACCGAAATAGCTCAAATTTGTTTTAAATTGTTTTCAAAGAAACGATTAAAGCATTTGGTGCGCCCTGCTTTGATTATCTGGCGACCTACGGCCCATTATGGAAACTTTTACTCTTTTTCTTTCAATTATTGGAATAGTTTCCGCACATTTATCAAAATAAAGTAGAAACTAACGATCCAATGAAAATTTGTTTAAAATAAAAGTTGTAGAGCATGAAAAAACACACCTGTGTCATATTCTAGACTGTCTTCGTAGATAACAATGGCCGAACGCTACATGACAAGCAATACAATTGTGCGGTGAGCAGTGTCAGATGATTGCTCAATGCTCTATCACTAGCGCAGTCCCTGGCCATAAGTCTCGTATGAATTTCGACCTCTATAGATTTTCTCTTCTGATCCTGTTAGGGTATACCTTAAGGATGAAAAATCTTGGGTAAACCTCTGGCATCACGGGCCTAAGTTTTTTTACGACGCCATCTTCTTTTGGGCATACGAGAAGTACACGCACTTGGTTTTCATACTTTTTACATACTTTTGACAACATGTGTAATAAATCTGACTTTATATTTGGATTCTCCAACAAATTTCTAATTAAATGATATGAATTTGCCAATTTGGTCATTCTGGGAAGTGGGAACATTGTGGGATTATTTATAGGGAAATACATTTTCTTATTAGTCCTGCATAAAGGTGTTCTATTATCGTCAAATTGTGCGTTTCATGATAGATATATAAAATTTGGCACACAGTATACGAAAATGTAATTGGATAATTAATTGACTATATAGGGCAATCTCATTATTGCCCCACGACACCAATGACGGCCATTTTACAAGGTGGCCACAAAACTTATTTTTGAAAATTTATGACAGAATGTTGAAATTTGGTCATTGAAAAATGACTATTAAACAGGACCATGTCAAACTAACTAAGACAATGGCACCAATGGCGGCCATTTTAGAAGATTGTCAACACACACATTATTATGAACCACGTAAATTTTATAATCCAATTTTGTTATTTGGTACACACATAGGGTACTAATTGCATTTGAGGAAAAATTCTTTCTACGCACATTGAAATGCTTTAAATAACGATCCGATTTCAACCAAAGTTTTAATCTAATATGGCTGATAATTCCTAATATCCACAATATGAATACTCTTTTCGTGCTGTTTTTACACTCTTTTGTTACATCATTCACTTACAAGTTGTGGATATTAGGAATTATCAGCCATATTGGATTACAACTTTGGTTGTAATCGGATCGTTATTTAAGTCATTTCAATGTGCATAGAAAGAATTTTTCCTCAAATGCAATTTAGTGCTTAACAATGGACAGTCAAATATGACATTTTTGTGAAAATTTCAAAATACAATCAATGGAAAAACCGTAATTCCGGGTAAATACAAAATATAATTTTGCAGACCTGATTTTTTAAAATACTTATGGAAGCTTTCATGAACATCGTAAAACAGTACTTTTGTGTTTAAATCGATTTCTCGCAGATTTATCAAACATAGTTTGATGATGGGCTCATTTAAAATGCATAAACATTCAAACAATATAGTGTAATATAGAAACTTGTCAATAATTGCCTACAGTGTATAAGGAAAACAAGTGTTTGATTATGAGCAGTATTATTGGTATGTTAAATGCCATAGCAACTAATCTAGATACGCGATAGCGGATCCATACCTCATTGTTTCTAAAAAGTATTGATATAACACATAAATATGACATTTTTCAATTGAGTACCGGTACCCTATGTGTGTACCAAATAACAAAATTGGATCATAAAATTTACGTGATTCATAATAATGTGTGTGTTGGCAATCTTCTAAAATGGCCGCCATTGGTGTCGTGGGGCAATAATGAGATTGCCCTATATAGTCAATTAATTATCCAATTACATTTTCGTATACTGTGTGCCAAATTTTATATGTCTATCATGAAACGCACAATTTGACGATAATAGAACACCTTTATGCAGGACTAATAAGGAAATGTATTTCCCTATAAATAATCCCACAATGTTCCCACTTCCCAGAATGACCAAATTGGCAAATTCATATCATTTAATTAGAGATTTGTTGGAGAATCCAAATATAAAGTCAGATTTATTACAAATGCTGTCAAAAGTATGTAGAATGTATGAAAACCAAGTGCGTGTACTTCTTGTTTGCCCAAAAGAAGAAGGCGTTGTAAAAAAACTTAGCCCGGATGCCAGAGGTTACCCAAGATTTTTTTATCCTTAAGGTATACCCTAACAGGATCAGAAGAGAAAATCTAAAGAGGTCGAAATTCATACGAGACTTATGGCCAGGGACTGCGCTAGTGATAGAGCATCGAGCAATCATCTGACACTGCTCACCGCACAATTGTATTGCTTGTCATGTAGCGTTCGGCCATTGTTATCTACGAAGACAGTCTAGAATATGAAATGGATGTGTTTTTTCATGCTCTACAACTTTTATTTGAAACAAATTTTCATCGGATCGTTAGTTTCTATTTTATTTTAATAAATATGTAAAAACAATTTAGATAATTTTTTAAAAAGAGAGTAATAATTTGAATCAAGTCAATCAAGTCGCCAGTGAATCAAAACAGGGCGCGCCAAACGCGATATTATCAAACAACCGATTCTTATCAAACATTTTAAAACAATTTTGAGCTATTTTAGTCCAATACTTCACTCAATATCGCTAATTTTCCATTTTTCAACAAAACTAACAAATCTGAAAATTGATTTTCAAAATGGCGGATAACCCGCAACCAGATTTTTTGGGATTCTGTTGGGGATGTTCAGGAGACCTACCTGAACAAATTCCAAATGTTCCCTGCTTGTTTTTTTGAATGCGTGGGTTAAGGCCTAAAATGAGCTAATTGCACTGTACGGACGATTAAATTCAAAAACATCTGGATTGTTGATGACTTGTAGATCCCATGCTCACACCTGCGTTAGGTAGGTAGTGACAAATATTGTTTAGTTGGTCAGTTCAAAGGCAGCAGAATCGTTGCAGTACTGATCCAACCCACTCAGATCTACACCAACAATCCAGATGTTAAGAAGTCAACCGTCTCGGCAGCTTAGGCGTCAAGCACCCGACCGGTAACTGGGAGACCGGTGTTCGATTCCCCGCTGAGATGTTGTTTTTTTCTAGATTGATTTCCATACTACATATTATACTAATATCAAGTGAATGATTCTCCTAGGTTCAAGCTGTTCATGAAGCTGTTCATAGTGATGGGTGTATCGTGGACCTTGGAAACTCTCTCAGCAGTGGTTGGTGGACCTGATTGGATATGGTGGGCATTTGACATGGCTAATCTCCTTGTCGGCATCCCGATATTCATCATCTTCGTATGGAAAGCCAAGGTGAAGCAACTACTCATGTCAAGACTCAACATTCGAATGGGATCGAGTGCAGACACATCAGGAATCGAATTAACTTGATGAGACATGAGAACGAATATGTTTTTCAATGGACCTAGGAACTATCCTTGTGGGCATCCTTGTACATAGTTTTCTCATTAGTGATTAAATGAAACAACTGTTCATGGTTAGACTCAACATTCGAATAGGATCTAGTGTAGACACATCAGGAATTGAATTAACGTGATAAGAGGACAAGAATGGATGGACCTAGGAACCATCCTTGTGGGCATACATTTTTGTATTTATCTCAATTAGTGGCTGGGTGAAAAGACTCTTTGTTGCAAGAGTCGACATTAGAATGAGATCTGGTTAAGACACAATATCGATAGAATTAATGTAATAAGTAATGAGAGGTCCATGTTGTCCAATGGACCTAGGAACTATCCTTGTGGGCATCCTTGTACATAGTTATCTCATTTGTGAGTAAGTGAAACAACTGTTCATGGTTAGACTCAACATTTGAATAGGATCTAGTGTAGACACATCAGGAATTGAATTAACGTGATAAGATATGACAAGAATGGAATATGAATGGACCTAGGAACCATCCTTGTGGGCATACATTTATGTATTTATCTCAATTAGTGGCTGGGTGAAAAGACTCTTTGTTGCAAGAGTCGACATTAGAATGAGATCTGGTTAAGACACAATATCGATAGAATTAATGTAATAAGTAATGAGAGGTCCATGTTGTCCAATGGACCTAGGAACTATCCTTGTGGGCATCCTTGTACATAGTTTTCTCATAAGTGATTAAATGAAACAACTGTTCATGGTTAGACTCAACATTCGAATAGGATCTAGTGTAGACACATCAGGAATTGAATTAACGTGATACGATATGACAAGAATGGAATATGAATGGACCTAGGAACCATCCTTGTGGGCATACATGTATGTATTTATCTCAATTAGTGGCTGGGTGAAAACACTGTTTTTGGCAAGAGTCAACATTCGAATAAGATCTGGTAAAGACAAAAAACAGCTACGTAATGAGAAATTAGAGGTCCTTGTTGTACAATGGTCCTAGGAACCATCCTTGTGGGCATCCTTATATCTATATCTATCTCAATGTGTTGAGAAAGTGAACATCTGTTAAGGCGGGACTTCCCATTAGATTGGGACCGACTGCCGATACAATACTGTATGAATTGACGTGAAGGAATCCTTATAAAATATAATGAAAAGAGTTAAGTCCAAGTGAACCAAATGCAACTGACTCAACTAACATTAAACTAGGAACTCCTGTCGACAAATCAAGTACAAATTAACGTATACCTACCTATGTTCAATAAAGCTTCATTCGAATGCTACTGTATGTAAACGACTACGTCATGATAAATAAGGGCGTGTCAACCGGGTAGTTCATATATTGCATTGCGAGTCATGTTGTAATTTGATAAAACCTTGAATTTCTATTTTGAAATTGTGTTTTTAAAGTACTAAATTAAGATAATATACAATATGATTACGTTATAGAAGTATTGTGTATTGTGGTTAAGAAAATGTGTCTTAATTTATTTAAAGTAATAACGCATCTGAATATTATAAACAGTAGTCATTTCACATTGTATCTTTGAATTACTATCTTCCTTAAAGATCACCCTTCATCATATGGATAGGGTTAACGTAACGCATTTAATTACATAATACTTTGAACAATAATTATTGTGAACTTCCATAATATATAAATCAATGAAATAAAAAATATTAAGGAAATTTTGCTACAAGTTTTCCCATTATATTCTTCTTGATGCTTACTTTTCTTTGCAAGACTGTAATGAGATCAGATTTCCTTTATTTTAAGTAGTTACATTTTTATGTTTTGATTTTGTAAATATCCATGTAAATAAAAACCATTATATAGCAATTTACACAGTGATCATATAATACAGTTGACTTAGTGTTTGATGCAATTTTCTATATTGTTTAATTCTGTCTATTTGTGTTCTGTAAGGTACAATTGTATACAATATACTTAAACATATTTAAATAGTTTAGTTGTGTATAAGAAACCTGTTTAAACGATTAAAACAAATTTAGTAAGTCGAGATTAGTCAACAAAACATCATAGTGATGTTTCTCGATTTGGTTAGTCGGGGAACACTCCCGTAGGTGTAATTGTTATTATTTACTACAATTCAGAAATTAAAAAAGTCCGCCCCAACCAGGATTCGAACCACGGGTCTCCCGCATTCCAGGCAAGCGTCTAGTGGTTAAGACGCTCGCCTCGAATGCGGGAGACCCATGGTTCGAATCACGGTTGGGGCGGACTTTTTTAATTTCTGAATTGTTTTGTAGTAAATAATATCATAGTGATGATACAAAATTTTAAAAGTACAAAGTAATTTTATGTATTAATATTGTATTCAATATGAATATTATTGAAAAAATATTGTTTTTTATATCAAAGTGCCAGTTTGTGATTTTTACTTCTTTACTATGTCATCGCTATTCGTAAGTACATATGTACCTCGCATACGGAGGGCAAGCAAGCAATCAGAATATACTGTGTACGATTGTGTCTTCCATAACATGGTTTATGTTTGGTTAACGTGTTTTTATGTTTTCAAAAATTAATGCTGTAATAAAATTCAGAGTTTCGAAAACAATGCCTACTGAATGAATATCGAATATGGAAGTTTTCAGGTATTGTGGTATTTGTTGACATAAATAATTAAATTATATAATAAAAATACACATTTTTTACGCTCTTTCCATACGTTAAAAAGATACCGGTTGACAACTTCTTATATATTGTTTGAATTTGAATATTGTGTAACTTTATCTTACACGTGAGTTTTGTTAAAAGTATTATGTAATAAGTAAGTTTAAAGTTTGATTTAATTTCGAATTTGTTAATCAACTTTCACAAATATATATCACATAGAAGTCACATGCAGATTCGGAGCCACTTGGGACAGCGATTAAGCCACAAAGACAGCAGTAAAAAAAAATGAAATATTAATCATATGAAAACTAGAGGCTAGACTAGTTTCATAAAATCAAAGCCACTATCCATTTTCTACACTATCCTTTTCTATACAGTGTTTTTCTATCCAAAGTAAATTTATAATAAGTATTTAAATAATGTGTCTGTAAGTGTTTTTTCTTTTTTTACAGTTTTAAAAACTATATTTTGAAAAAGGTCAATAAAACTCAAGAAGTGGCATTAACCGAAAAATATATTACCTTAAGTAATAATATACTTTCTGAACGATTTTTAAAGTAAAATTCTGAAATTATTACGTTATAAAAAATTAAACACGATTAATACGCATCTTCATTCTCAAATCAAGTCAATCACAGTTTTTAAGCGTATACATGCAATTTTAAAAAGCCAAAATGTTGGAATCGATTTTAAATTATAATATGGTTTTGAAACATAACACGGAACGTCTTGATGTAGTCAGCATCATACAAACATATATAATGATGATTACATCGGGAATACGAGTCTTCGTGCGCTAAGACTGTGCCACTTCTGACGAGTTCTCAAGATCAAGCCGAACAACAAACCTGTTTACCTCACTTTGAACTTTGACACCATGAATAAAGATGCATGTGCTGCACTATGGGTGTATAGTCCGTCTACTGTAAGAACGAATATTTATTAGTTTATTTAATGTCTGTCTTTTTCAGATATAAGAACTTATTGACAATAAGGGACAACAAATAAAATTATGCTCAAAGTAGATACAAGAGCATCATACCAATCTAAAATGGTTCTTTACAACATCTTGTCTTATGCAAATATACACTCGAGCAGGCAAAAATATGCATTCCAAATCACCCCTTCTTCATCTTGGTCATCAGCATATTTTGACCGACCCACTTGCCCTAATTACAATACAAAATGTATCAGCTTTACAAAAAAGGCTGTCGAGTAGTTTAATGATGCCCAATATTGTTTTCGATGAAAATCCTTCAAGGTCACGGGGCATAAATATCGTGCCCATGATATTTCTTATGGGAGATTTTTGCCGATGGAACCTAGTTCGAAAATTACCAAATTTGACAATATCCTTTCGGGTCATGGTGGACCCATTAATTTTTTGTTGCTTTCTCAATTCATAATTAGTTAGTAGTAAGCCTAAATTAAATATATATTTTGTTAGTCATTTTTTTCACCGAGACGGAATTAATCCTGTTGACATGGTGCAATGTATGCCCCTCTCTTTATATGTCAACTAGGTTATGTTGCGGAAACTCAAGAAGTGGCTTAAACCGTAAAAAAATTATTTCTTAAATAAGTTAACATATTAACGTTATTATTGGTTTATCTACGAAAGTATTAGTCAATATATATATATATTTAAATTTTAGATTTTCGCGGACATATGTAAACATATTGTTTTTTACTGGGGCTTTTTGCCGCGAATAATTTATTAAAGAAGAGGGCACTGACTTACCCCTCCTCTCCTGACGTTTCGGGAAAGTCGCATCTCCCATCCTCAAGGCCCTTTACTCCACGATGTGTTGGCAAAAAGCCCCATAAAAACAATATGTTTATATATGTTTTGGAGATTTTCGTGGCCGATATGAATTAATGTACTCGGTTTTTCTGTTATAATGCCACGTATATTTTCATTAGGCCAACGTTTCGATAAGATTTCACTCATCTTCTTCAGGGCCAATACAACTTAAAATATAAAAATGAAAACTACATTACATTGATTAATACAGAACGAAACTGAAAAAAAGGACAATTAAATATAAACAACAGAAATCACTGCACATTTGACGAATTAAAACTAGGGAAACGCCAAAGTCGTTATTAGACGAGTGAGTGAGCCATGTGTTGATTACCCGGTAACATTCCATTTCTTCCACCTACCTAAGGACTCCCTAGCCTATCATAGGCTAGAGTGGCGCATTATGGTATTTTAATTGACGCGCCCTTACACCAACTAAACTGGAAAAATCCTATAATTTATACATATACATCCATCAACTTGTATGCAGATGTTCCCGGGTACTAAACACATGACTCGTTCACTCGTCTAACAACGACTTTGGCGTTTTCCTAGTATAGTTGACTAATGCGCCCATATACCCGAAATGTGGGGGACCTGGATTCGATCCCCTGGTCGGGAAATATTTTGTAATATCTAAATTGTATTTTTAAAAAAATATTAAACATGTTTTGAAAATGCATATAACGCAGTGTAGTCCATCATCTGTGACAATACTATGGAAAACATAGCCGGTACGAAATACGAGTAAAGATTGCAAGGTTTATTCAATCTCCCAGCTCTATTTGGGGGTACCTTGAGCGTGCAATATTCGATACACCTTGGGCACTGCATTCTCACGGCCAGGCAAATGACAAACACAAAATATTTTTTTTCAAAAACAAAACCACTGTCGTTAAAATAATTCCAACACATTCGCAGCCTATTTTTTAATTTATTATTTCTTGTAGGTTTAAATCGCAATGGATGTAGATGATTTTGTTAGCAGTTCTCAGTAAACTCGTATCGAATGTCTGTTTAAAATTTCAGCTCAATGTGTTTAGCGATTCGGCTGATTTTTGATGTACACACACACACACGCACGCATGCATGCAGACTCACCGAATGAGCGCGAATGGAGACACTCAGTCGCTACGCTCCCTCGTTTAAAAATTGGAAACCTGCAATTTCAGGGATCCGTGTAGGGGTCTACAGCCACATAGGCTGACTGTGAAACCAACGCCCCAGTTAATTCCTGCAGATGATCTGCTGCAAGACGAAGAAACGGAATGAGAAGAGAATCCGACTTGTCTGTCAAGCCGACGTTACTAAAAGGTTGCTAGCCACCCCCGGACCCTGCTAATGTTGGCCATATGTGTTTTTCAAATATGTTCAAGAATACTATATAGAACTCATGGAGGTTTTGATTACGAGTCATCAGTTTATAGAAACCTCAGTGAGTGTTCTGTGACGATTACTTTATATTTATGAGCAAACTTCAGCGTCCGTATGTTTCATATCCTGTTAGCTTAAAGAGAAGAATCTACAATCAATTTAAAGCAACCCGTGACCCCACCAGAAAAACTGAATGGAACCGTCTTTCTGCTATAGTACGTAGAAAAATTATTAATTACCTCGAACTGCAATGGACGGCTGTGTGCTAGTCCTTAAACTACAAAGACGGGAGTAAATTCTGGCACAAATTTAAATGCCTCACGGGTCAGAAATCTCGTAAAATATCTCCTCTCGTTATCAACGGTGATGTGTTCTCTACTCCGGAAGATAAGGCGAGAGAGTTCACATCGTCTCTTGAATCAGTTCATCGCTTCCCTACCGATCCTCACTTTGACAATAACTTCTATGCAAAAATCGAGAGACTTCTTTCCAAACACGAACCTCATTTGTCCTCTCACGATCCTATTCCCATTCAAGACATCACTTATCCCGAGTTAGTTGAGGAAATTACTCCTGACGAAGTTTCAGCAGCAATTTTCAAAGGCCGCAACTCTACGCCTGGAGACGACGGAATCACAAGAACAATGCTACGTCAAGCTCCTCCTCAGTTCATCACTCACCTATCCTCCTTGTTCACCGGGTGCCTCAATCTCGGATACATTCCTCCTCATATGAAATTAGCCACCGTCGTCATGATAGCCAAGAAAAACCAACCGCCTGACCAACTTAGCAGCTACCGGCCGATAAGTCTACTGAACGTTATCGGCAAAATACTCGAAAGAGTAATCCAATCCCGTCTCGCCCATTTCGCCGAGAACAATAACATAATCCCCGAATCACAATCCGGGTTTAGAACGGGTCGTTCAACTACTGACCCTTTGATCCGGCTGATTACTGACGTATCATCGGCGCTCAACGAAGGGAAATGTGTCCTCGCTGCTTTCCTAGACATTTCCCGTGCATTTGACCGAGTGTGGCATAGTGGCCTCTGTTTTAAATTACTTAAAATGCAAATCCCTCTCACGATGGTCCGATTTATCAAAGCTTTTCTATCCGACCGTAGTGCGCGAGTTAAAATTCAAGACCAGCTATCTCGACCTATCTCCCCTGCTGCAGGTGTTCCCCAAGGATCCTGCCTGTCACCCCTGCTATATTTGCTTTACTGTCACGATATCCCTAAACCCTCTTGATAAAAAACTATTTTTGGCTCTATTTGCTGACGACACAGCTTATTGGTGCGTCGGTCGGACCGCCAGAGAAGTATTCCGAAGGCTACAACGCCAAATCAAAGCTCTTGAAAATTGGATGCGCAGATGGCGCATTTTACCAAACGCCCTGAAGACCCAACTCATACTGTTCCGACACCGTAATAAAACACAAAAAGCTTCTCAAGACTCTCATAGGCTCAGCATCACCCTATGGAATAAAACCGTTTTCACCACCCGCACAGCAAAATACCTCGGTATTACGTTTTCCGACACACTGCACTGGCGAGCCCATAGCCGCGATGTCATCTGCCGTGCCCGCATCCGGATGAACCTGCTGATCAGACTTCGAGGACGCCTTAAGGGGTGTGACTTCCAAACACTCCGTTTTACTTACGCCACCTTCATCAGACCGCTTTTTGAGTATGCCGCGCCAGCTCTCTACCCGGTCCTTGGGGCCGCTTCCTGCGGCTTTACTAGCTTTACTTTACTACCTTTACTAGCTATTGTTTACTGTCATTTGTTCACCTTTTACCATCTAATTTTGTATTATTTGTTAATTTATTTCTATTGTATTTTATAGTGTGGTTTTAAGACGTATAACTAAGCATAGTAAGTTAGACACTTTGTGACTGGGGCCTCATGGCCCTTTTCTAACTTTCTATGAGGTTGTACATCTTAATATTCGATTATCTGTACAATTTCTAAAATAAAATAATAATAATAATAATAATAATAATAATAATAATAATAATAATAATAATAATAATAATACATCTCACTTGAACGCAGAATCTTAAGACGAATCTCAGGGTTACACCCTTGGACAGAAAATGACCTAGTTTACAGTGCTACCGGTATGGAAAAGCTGAGCAATCGAATGGAAAGACTATGCGCAAACTATTGTTCACGACTGCTACACAATAACCGAGTGGAACTTATCAATTTCCTTTCCATTCCTAGAGCTCCACCAAGGAAACCGAAATTCAAATACACCCTTCCCATCCTTCTCTACCCTTAATTATTTCTCAGCCTTAATCTAGTTTGTCACCTATTCCCCTTTCTCCCTTAACTCCCTTTATAAATGTACCACTTTTGTACACCTTTGTCAAAATGACCATACTGTTTTTGTTTGTTTTTACTTATTATGTTATCTTTACAAATTATGTTCTCCGTTATGTCTGAATGACAACTTGTTTTCTATATTATGTATTTGTTTTCTTGCAACTTATGTGTGTTGTTTGTTAAACCATTGTGACAGGCTAAAGAGGGAATAGTGCCCTACAATGGCCTTCTCGCCTAGCGGCGAGAAAATATCATTAAAATAAATAAATCCTGTTATCTCCATAACCCCATAGTCATATTTCCTTGATCCTGAAGCCTACAATGACCGCATACCGGACTAACCCTTCTGCGTAGGTGTTTTCTGAGTATTTTATCCCTGCTAAAATCCATTCAATTATATAAGCTAGCTATAAACAATGGTATAAGACCCATAAATTACCAAGTCCAAGCACTTTTTTTAAAATGTATGTTTTATTATTTATTTTACTATTATTTGTTTTAACGCACTAAATTACATATCCTCGAATGTGTGGCGGACTGCAAGACCATGTGGGAGGCACAGTCCCACACACACGTGAGCCAGGTTGCGGACGCACACGTGACCAACCCCATTTGTCAAGTCCAGTGTTGTAAAGTAACTGAGTAGAAGTAATTAGTTACTTTTTAGTAGGCCTTATTGAGTTACTGCTCAAATTACTTTTATTTTAATATAACTGTAACTATAACTGAATTACTTTTATAAGTAACTATACTCAGTTTTCAATTACTTTTTACAGTTACTCTTTTCAACCATGCCAAAGTGATATAAAATAATATCACGTCTCAAACTCAAACAATAAAAACAAATTTTACTTTGTTTTAAAGGTGTTTTAGAAGTGTTTTAGAGGATGTGTGTAATGAATGATATGGACGATATTTTCCGATGACTCCTCTTGGTCCCCTAGTGCACTGAGTTCGAACCCGCGAGCTCAAAACGTGGTGAGAAAAGTGTTCAATTTCCATGGCCAGCGTACAGAAAATATTTTAAACCGGTTCAAAATAAAGATGCAAAATTTTAGGGAAGGCCTAAGTATCTGTTGTGCCTAAGTACGTCAAACTTAAAAAAACACACACGTCTCAAGGTAGACCTAGAAAGCGTCACCTAAACGGATGACATTAAAAAAGTTACGTTTGCTGTACACTCTTGACTGTATCCTGCATTTATTTTTACCTTACTCACCCCGCAACGTTGTTGAAGATTGACAAAGTGAATAGTGAAACTGTGAAAGTCAATGTGAAAAGAGGAAACAGGCAAATTTTGTTGGTGACAACAACAAACAGTTTCATGTCATTATTTTAACTGAACAATCGTTGCACTTTTAAGAAATCTTATGAAGTAACTTAAAAGTAATTCAATTACTTAATAAAGTAACTGTTACTGTAACTGAAATGGAATAACTTTACAAAAGTAACTTTTACAACATAGGTCAAGTCATTTAAACGCGATTCCGAACGAGAGAGGCAACGAGGAAACGCATTTTCATTTATCAATCGTCCTGAAGATGGAACCCACAGTGGTTCCGAAACGTCAAACTCACACACAAGTAGGCCTATGTGTTACTACGCGACGCGGCGAAAATCACACGTTTCACACCTATTTTAATATATATGGGCTGCGAAAGTCCCAAATGTTTTATAAAATATAATAACTTAGTTTTGTTTAACATAAATAAATTAAAATTAAAAACAATGTCTTGCAATCAATATGACACTCGTAATTTTGAAAATTAAACAATTTGACTTACATCTTTAAAATATCAACAAGTCATCAATGTATTTCTCATAGTGTTACTGTTAACACTTAACAAAAATCAAACACGTACGGTCATTTATTATGTAAAGGTGACATTCTTGTATAACAAGTGTAATAAATTGTTTCTGAAAACATTTTTTTAATAAATAAATCACATAGTTTATGTTGGCACGAGTTATATTCCAGGAAAGAAGCCCGGAGGAAGGTCAGGTTATCCTTGAAAGGGAACAGTTTTTGATGATATTTCCTCCAGTTGGTCTTGTGTTGTCGTCGAGGTAGAACGTCTTATCGGCACAGCGGAAGGCAGCTTCTCTTAACCGCAGTTACGATATCATAAGGCACACGATTTAACGAGATCAAACCGTAAGTGTACAACTCGGGATCTGATTAATCTGTTATGAAAAACTGATCTTTTGAAACCTTGGAGAAATCAAGTTTTATTATTGCGAATACTGGAATTGAGTCATAATAAAATAAACTAATCGTCATATACTCCGTTTTGGAAGAAGTCTACCAAAAGTATTTATTTCGTCGGTGAACCAATCAATTTTCGGTTTATTCCAAATAACTTTTAGAATTATTTTTTTCTAATTTCACGTTTAAAAAAAGTGTTCCTAGTTATTTTAGAAGAGAATGTATGTACCATATTATGACGGATTACATCTTCATGACGTACTTTTAGAGACGTTTTTGTCTCTGACAAATAATTTATGAATAAATCAAATAAATAAAAATTGTAAAGTAAGTTTCTAAGAATGTTGAAAAAAGTCCAGCGCGGGGAAATCTTGCATTAGTAATTTCTCTGTAACACTTACGCGTCGTATATACACGCACACACTCGAACGTACACACACACACTCGCACGTACACGCACACACACACGCACACACACGCACATAGACGTCACATTCCTAGCGCGCGCACCAAGTATACATGGCAGCCTTGATGCAAACCACAAGCGTAGTTTTCTGTATAGTGAAATAGTCGCCAAGTGGTTACGTGGTTAAAAAAAATATATATATTCGTTATTTACAAATTCATTATTTTTTCTCGAAAATGTATTTTAAATTTTCAAATTTTGAAATATAAATAAAGTCCGTACAAATTTAGCCTGTAGGATAAATAAATAAATTATATACTTTTATTGCAATACAGACAATTATCTGTAATTTTTAATTTTAATTTGTTACCTACTTTGAAAATACATTTTTCGAAAAAAATGGCCTATGACAAATTTGTTACCTGAAATTTAGACTTAATTACCACTAAACAAAAGTATAAAACAAAAAATGTTATTAATAAAAATTATATTTGATCAACATTTTGTCGATTTATGATGATAACGCAATTTGACCAATTTGACCTTTACTGACCTAATATATTTTTATTAATCACATTTAAATTTAACGATTAACCATTAATGAGGAGCAACCAGATCCCCAAAATATTATTTTTACAGTAAAATTGATTTTTACAGATATTTTAACTTTTTGACCTCCAGTGAGGAAATGGAGTGACATTTTATATCTATCCATATGAATTTTTGATCAGTAGGTCATAAAGTATATTTTCACACATTTTTACGCTTGTACCCCCCTTTAAAACTATTCTTGCACCATTTTGCGATATATGTTTTTATTGGATGAGCGTAGCGAGCGTAGTGAGCGTAGCGAAGATTCCATTTCACTACACTGGACAAAAAAATCCGGAATGTTTTTTTTCTTTCTTTTTTTTGTATTTTTGTGTTTGTTTACACGATTCCGGCTAAACCGATACTCCAATTGCGATGAAATTTTATGGAGGCCTTCGAAATCTCTGAACTTAGAACTGCCACGTTTTTGAGCGCAAACGGGAAATTTTTTCTCATAAAAAACGCATTTTTACGATATTTTCGATTTTTTGAAAAATTCTTCGACGAATAACACCTACATGCTTTATCCGATTGAAATAATGTTTTCACAGAACCTTAATTTTATGAATTTATATATTCGTGTGAAATTTGAGCGCAATCGAAAAATTATTTCTCGTGAAAATCGTAAATTTTACAGTTTTTTTCTTTTTAAACAAGTATGACACCTGCTTTATCCTATTCAGTGTTCTCCCCAGGCCCGGACCGCCGGGCGGGCCGCCCGGCGATAATTCCCTGCCGCCCGGCAATAAAAATTTTGAAAAAAAAAAAAAATTTGAAAAAAAATTTTGATTTTTTTTTTTTTTTTAATTTAATTTTTCTTTACTAAACGATTTGCGAATGTAATAAACTAACCGCCCCATCCCTAAACTGCAGCACAAATTGAAAACAACATCGTGGAGGCTAATCTCGCTGATCACTATAGAACCCGACAAGGAATGCATTTGAACGAAACACATAAGTTGGCAAAATGGTAATCATCGCTATGATCGTGAACATTAACTGCACACAAGGAGCACACACAACACAAGTGAACAATTTTAGCAATTTTCCAAGTTTATTGATTGCTAGGACGAATTTTTAAGTAATAAAAATGAAGTCATCAAATATAACAATGTTTCAAGTTATTGTAAACCTACAAATCTTAGAAAATAACCACTTAAAAAGAATAACATCATCACTTTATACGGGCCTATTGTACTCATTGTAGCAATAGGACTACAGTAATTCACAAGCCTACATTACAAAGGAGAAAATAGACTAAGACTATGATTTCAATCAAATTTGAAATGTTTATATGCCTATTCATACCACTAAACCAACAAAAGTAAGCTACTTTAAAAGGGCTTCGAAAACCTCTAAAACTCACCAAATGGAATCTAGGATCTCAAATTTTCTCCGGGGCAAGCCCCCGGACCCCCACTGTTTGTGGCCCTATCCGCGAGTACCCGGCAATGTTTATGAAATACCCAGTGAACATTTTTTTCTGGGGAGAACACTGCTATTGTAATGATTTTTTCACAGATTCTTAATTTTATGAATTAAGATATTCGTGTAAAATTTGAGCGCCATCGAAAAATTATTTCTTATGAAAATCGCAATTTTACGATTTTTTTTTTTTTTAATTACGATTAATAAAAGAAAGTTTTAAAAAAATTAATTTTTTATATAATTTAATTTAATTAAAAAAAAATCTTCGAGTTAGTAATAATTTTTCACAGAACAACAGAAAATCCGCATAACACATGGCAGCTCAATGCACCAATTACGCTCATCCAACAACGCGGCGGGACTTAAGCGTTTTCCTAGTTAAAAACCAAGACTCTAAAAAACACAAACACACAAACAATAACCACGGTCAGAAATAAAAACACATACCAAAAGAACGTAAATTTTCAGAAGCATCTGCTTCCTCCCTCAGACGCGAGGGGGAAGCGTCTGAGGAAGGAAGTACATGCTTCAGAAAATTTACGCACTTTTGGTACGCCTAAGTAAGTAGGTAGGTAGGTGGTAGACCTTTTTTATTATTTGAACATGTTTGGGTTAATTTATTTGCTTTCTAGGACCAAAGACTGCTCCGATTTAAATTAAATTTTCAAATAACCTTGAAAATCTCTTAAATTATACTTTCCAAGAATATAAGTGCAATTGAATAAATTTGGCGCGTGAAAATAGCAGTTTTTCAAGTTTTCCTCTATTGAAACAGATAATCCTATAAAATGGATTATTCTGTAAAATATCTTCAATACAAATTGTTTAAATCATTCTATTCTACCATTTTCTTGCATCGTTGGTTGGAACTACTTTCAAGATGTTATTCTATGCTAACAATGACGAAATGAAGTTTTACTAAAATCATTGTTAAATAGCGTTCAATCCAACGAAAATGCTCATCCTTCAACGCTTATTACTAAAACGTTCATAATATTTTTTTTATGTAGTGAATAAGTTTTATAAATCCTAATAGTGTATAAAACGAAGCCCTTACTGACCCAAAAAAATTATAAACCTATGCTTGAATCACATTTTCTAAAAATTATTTACACTATTTTTTCCATGTTTGCATTTTTAACAATGAAACCATACAATAATTAGAAATTGATTGTAAACAATAATTAGAACATAAAATAACCTAGAAATCGGTGTAAGGAAAAATAAAATGGGTCTACAGTGACGAAGCGTTTGAATGATCGCACATCCAAAAAATTAAATAGCGACTAAAAAACCTGATACCACAATTCGAAGTCACGCCCTCCCTAGGTATGTTTCAAAAAGTGATTTCTACCACGTGGTCAAGCCAGATTTGAGATGTTAACTGGGTTGAGCCAATTTCGTTTCTAGAGGCCTTACATGAATTGGCTCTAGGACTATATTCATAACACAATAATTTTGGTTACAAATTCTGAGACCGGGGTTCGATACCCCGCTCGGAAGAATTTTTAATTAATTTATGATTGATTTCTAAACAACATTCAAAAGGGATATTAATTGCAATTAATTAACCAAATATAAAAAAATAAATACATATTGTAAAATGAACTCTTCTAACTTTAAAACTAAATTGATTGCTACGTTGTTAAAGGGGCTATTACCCCAAAAAATTATTTTTGCACTTAATCTATAGCATAATACTACACTTAAATGTCCGTTTAAAAAATAAATGTGGGTCATCCTCAAATGAAATAAACCTTGTGCTGTTTCACCTTAATTGAACGAGTGAGCGTAGCGAACGGAGTGATTTCCATTCGACTTAAACGGCCCTAATTGTTTTTTCTGCGTGCGTGTGTGTGTGTGTGTACGTTGAAAATCAGCCGAATCGCTGAACAGATTGCGCTGAAATTTTAAACAGACATCCGGTACGAGTTTATTGAGAACTGCTAACAAAATCAGCAAGATTCATTGCGATTTAAACCTACAAGAAATAATAAACTGAAAAATAGACTTCCAATGTTTAGAAGTTATTTTAACGACAATGTTTTAGATTTTGAAAAGATATTTTTTGTTTGTTATTCGCCTGGCCGTGAAATGCCGTGCCCATGCAAGGTCTGTCGAATGTTGGACGTCAAGGTACCCCCAAATTCCGCTCGTAGATCGAGTAAACCTTGCAATATTTTCACGTATTTCGTACTGGCTATGTTTACCATAGTAGGCCCTATTGCCACAGATGATGGACTACACTGCGTTATATGCATTTCAAAACATGTTTAATTATTTTTGAAATACAATCTAGAAATTACAAAATCTTTCCCGACCAGGGGATTGAACCCACTTCTTTCACATTTCGGCTACAAGGGCGCCTTAGCCAACTAGACTAGGGAAACGCCAAAGTCGTAGTTAGACGAGTGAGCGAGTCATGTGGTGAGTACCCGGGAACATTTGCATTTAAGTTTGATAATTATATTCGTATAAATAATAGTTTTTTAAAGTTTAGTTGGTATACGGGGACGGGCGCGTCAACTGTAAGGTCATAATGCGCCTCTCTTGCCTATGATAGGCTAGGTAGGCCTAAGGTAGGGGGAAGAAAAGTAATGTAATCGGGTACTCAACACATGGCTCACTCACTCGTTTAACAACGACTTTGGCGTTTCCCAAGTATATATATTTTTTAGATCAAGATATTGATTTGCATAAATTTTAGTTTTTACATTTTCAGAATACTAATAGTGCTCATAAGATCCATGAATTATAATTGAACGAGTGAGCGTAGCGAACGTATTGATTTCCATTCGACTTAAACGGCCCTAATTGTGTTTCTGCGTGCGTGTGTGTGTGTGTGTTGTACGTTGAAAATCAGCCGAATCGCTGAACAGATTGCGCTGAAATTTTAAACAGACATCCGGTACGAGTTTTTTTGAGAACTGCTAACAAAAACAGCAAGATTCATTGCGATTTAAACCTACAAGAAATGATAAACTGAAAAATAGACTTCCAATGTTTAGAAATTATTTTTACGACAATGTTTTAGATATTGAAAATGTATTTTTTTGTTTGTTTTTCGCCTGGCCGTGAAATGCCGTGGCCATGCAAGGTCTGTCGAATGTTGGACGTCAAGGTACCCCCAAATTCCGCTCGTAGATTGAGTAAACCTTGCATTATTTTCACGTATTTCGTACTGGCTATGTTTACCATAGTAGGCCCTATTGCCACAGATGATGGACTACACTGCGTTATAAGCATTTCAAAACATGTTTAATTATTTTTGAAATACAATCTAGAAATTACAAAAACTTTCCCGACCAGGGGATTGAACCCACGTCCCCACATTTCGTCTACAAGGGCGCTTTAGCCAACTAGACTAGGGAAACGCCATAGTCGTAGTTAGACGAGTGAGCGAGTCATGTGGTGGGTACCCGGGAACATTTGCATTTAAGTTTGATAATTTCATTCGTATAAATAATAGGGTATTGGTGGAAATCACTGTGCCGGAGGTTGCTGTTGTTGGCAGTCTTCAACTGAATATTCCGTGTGACTGCCGGGTCTTGCTTAATGGTAGATTGTTGGTCCGGGAGTTGTGTAAAAGTTTAGGCCATAGTTTAGGCCAAAATTCTCCACTGTAGCCTATGATAGGCTATAGGGAGGCCTAAGGTAAGGGGAAGAAAAGAAATGTTACCGGGTACTCAACACATGGCTCACTCACTCGTCTAACAACGACTTTGGCGTTTCCCTAGTATATCTTGTTAACTGTGATTTTACACGAATTTTTCCATTTTTTTAATCCCGAAATTTTCAAAAATTGGATGGAATGTTTTGGAAAATTTCTTAAATCGTTTTTAACATGCTTCTTGTTTGTTCCACATAGATACTAGAGCATCATACCAATCTTAAATAGCCCTTTATAACATCATGTCTTGAAACTGTGATCAAAAATACACTCAAAAACAAAAAAAATAGCATTCCAAAATCACACCCTTTCTTTGTAATCAGCATATTTTGACCGAACCGCTGCCCAAATTACAAAACAAAATATAGAGGATTTACAGAAAAGGCTGTCGAGTACTGTCAATAATGGCCAATATTTTTTTATCGATATCCTCCAAGGTCACAGGGCATTAAGATCGTCCCCATGTTATTTCTTATTTGAGTTTTTTGCCGATGGGACGGACCTAGCTAGAAAAATACCAAGTTTGACATTTTATTGTGGGGTCATGGCTGACCCCATAATTTTGCTGTTACTTTCAAAATTCGTAACTATTTAGCCTGATTTTTTTAAGTTTAGCTGGTGAATACCTTTTTAAAATGTTTTATGTTTACAGGAGATGGGCGTAGTTTTTCATGGCCTTCTGTTCCTGACAGTGGCGCTCCTGGTGACAGCTCAAGAAAACATCAAACCATCCACAACCAACCAACTGTCACCTTTGACCATCTTCAAACGCGACACGGGGAAAACAGAAAACCGATCCTACCAACCTGCCGGTCTAGCTGGTTTAAGCTTCAGCAAACCATGTCCAGTCGGACAATATAGGCGCGCAAACAGATGCCGCCCGTTACCGAATACTACGGAACCACCCAAGACTACTGGAACCACTGATGAGAGTTCATTGCACGGACTGGGTATTGGCAATTTCGGAAACCTTACGTTTTCCTGTCCAGAAGACTATTTAAGAATGAAAGTAGGGAATAGGCTTAAGTGCGTTAGGATTATTAAGCCTAAGGAGTAAGAATAAATGAACAATTTATGGTTTAAACAATGTATTTAAGTGCATTAAAACAGTTTTCTTTTACCTTGCTCCCTTTCAGGACTAATTATTTTTTTAAAGATTGATTCTGGACAGTTTTAATTGGATGAGCGTAGCGAGCGTTGAGCGAAGCGAAGATTCCATTTCTCTACACTGGAGAAAAAAATCCGGAATGTTTTTGTTTTGTTTTTTTTCTTTTTTTTATGTATTTTTGTCTGTTTGTTAACACGATTCCGGATAAACAGATACTCCGATTGCGATGAAATTTTATGGAGGTCTTTGAAATCTCTGAACTGCCACGTTTTTGAGAACAATCGAAAAATTATTTCTCATGAAAATCGCAATTTTACGATTTTTTTCGATTTTTTAAAAATTTCTTCGACTTACAACACCTGCATGCTTTGTCCGATTGTAATGATTTTTTCACAGAACCTTAATTTAATGAATTGATCTATTCATGTGAAATTTGGGCGTTATCAAAAAACTATTTTTTACGAAAATCGCAATTTTACGACGTTTTTCGATTTTTAAAATTTCTTCTGCTTATAACCTGCATGCTTTATCCTATTGTAATGATTTTTTCACAGAACCTTAATTATGAATTATATATTCGTGTAAAATTTTTGCGCAATCGAATAATTATTTCTTATGAAAATTTCAATATTACGATTTTTTTGACATTGACATTGACTATTGACACCTAAGACGTGCCCAAACGACAATTTAGTTTGCTTTGCACAAGCAACTACTTAAGAATAATTACTTTAGAACATGCCTTCGCGGATTTGGGCTTACGAAGATAAATACAAGAATTTTTTAAGTGTGCTTTTAATCTATAGTTAATAACAAATATATTTTTGCCTACGTGACACGAATCACGGGTTTCAATGAAACAGCTTCAAAACAAGATAAACCATGATTATATACATATAAGTAGCTGGGCCGCTTACTATAGTAACGGCATTACTCTCCTACTGGTATACCTAGCAAGCAGCATTAATATTCGAGGTAAGTCCTTCTCCATACAAAGATTGTAGTATTAAAATGTTTTTAGATTCAGAAAGAATAATATACACCTTTTAGTTTGTTATGTTTAGAAGTTTTTATCATTAATGTAAAAATGTAAAATTTTTAAATGAATTCAACTTTCTTTTAAGTGAATTTAAAACATTTTAACAGTTCCACATAATTTTTATGTGGAAAGCATAGCTCTTTACCACTAGGGACCTACCACGAAAAAACAGTTATAATAACAATTTCATTAATGTAAGCAACAAATAATACATTTAAAAAATACTGTGTATATCGATTGTATAAAAATTGCTATTGCAGAAATATGTTGTCAATAGTTTTAAAACATCAATTAATTGCATTGTGATTTGTGTTCAGTAAAGCTCTCCGACCAACTTCAAACTTTTATTTACGTTTAACGGTTAAGACCTTTTTTTTATTGGATGAGCGTAGCGAGCGAAGCGAAGATTCCATTTCACTACACTGGAGAAAAAAATCCGGAATGTTTTTTTTTTTCTGTATTTTTGTCTGTCTGTTAACACGATTCCGGCTAAACCGATACTCCGATTGCGATGAAATTTCATGGAGGCCTTCGAAATCTCTAACTTAGAACTGCCACGTTTTTGAGCGCAATCGAAAAATTATTTCTCATAAAAAACGCAATTTTACGATTTTTTTCGATTTTTAAAAACTTTCTTCGACTTATAACACCTACATGCTTTAACCGATTGTAATGATTTTTTCACAGAACCTTAATTTCATGAATTAAGATATTCGTGCGAAATTTGAGCGCAATCGAAAAATTATTTCTCATGAAAATCGAAATTTTACGTTTTTTTCTTTTTTTAAATTTCGATTAACTAAAAAAAATTAAAATTAAAGTTTATTTTTTATTTAATTTAAATTAATTTTAAAAAAAAATCTTCAACAGTAATGATTTTTTCACAGAACAACAGAAAATCCGCATAACACATGGCAGCTCAATACACCAATTACGCTCATCCAACAACGCGGCGGGACTTAAGCGTTTTCCTAGTTTGTAATTAATACTCAATCCAAAAAATACAAAATTTTTCCCGACCGGAGTTTGAAGCCACTTTCCAGGTTGGCGCCTTCAATTTTTTAAATTTTTATTTCTAGATTGTTATGAACAAAACACACCTATGGGATTGTTTCCCTAGTAATAATATTGATAAATAAACCTTTTAATTCTTAAAGTTATTTAATTGTTGAAACGCTCACGGATATCTCAAGCATATTCCAAGAATATTCACGAAAATAGTATTTATTGTTATAACTACTGTAATGTAACTGTAATAATTAATTAGTGTGGCTCGTTGGTCTTGTTGTTAGCGTACCTGCTTCCAATGCAGAAGGTCCAGGGTTCGATTCCCGCTGAAGTCAGAAGTTTTTTAACTTCTGATTTGGACTTAAGTCCATCAGTTCTTGTCTTAGGAGTTTGTAAACGGTGACTTTGGAGCCGTCCTAGCAACGAAGCACATAATAAATTTCAGAGTTGTTCTGAATCGGCCTTGTTGATTCTGGCGTTGATTCGCGGGTGTTCGCACTGTCCATACCACTGATTGCTATATTTCCTATTAAAAATATCGATCTTTGGTTGGTTATCGCTCACTCGTCGATTGCGTCGGGGCCTGCAGGGTTGGCTTGGTCGCTTTGATTTAAAGTCCCCCACTGAAAATCAGTTATATTATAAATAGTTTCCATTTGACTCTGCCGGAAAAATTAGTCACTGGTTTTTTTTTTTTTTTTTTTTGTTTTTTTTTTTTTTTTTGTTTTTTTTTGTGGGTAGACTCTAAATAAAATTTATTTATTTATTTATTTATAACACACACCCGTCGTTGTTTTCACGCAATTGTTAAATTGTTAAATCCCTTGACCTGAATCTGATTTCTAAAGAATGCAGTAAAGACGTCTTAAAAGTAAGGAGCATGAAAAAGGGACTTTTTAATAGAGCACATAAATTTTTTGAATTTTTTGACGGGACATAGCCTCAGAATCAACAATTATATTGAAATTGCCCGAATCAATCCAGCTAGTTCAAAATTGAATTTTGAGCAGAGATTTTTTTGTATAATGTTTCTACGCTCCTTTATCTGTAACCTTAATAAAAGGATTAATGAATTCTATTGTTTCTTGCGTTGCACAATATTTTTCGCCCGCCAGTATAATTTCAAATTTTGTACCGTTAAACGAAATAAAATCATGCAATGCCAGAAACTAGACAACTAGTTTTCTTTTATTAAGGTTGGAGCTAAAGGAGTGTAGAAACAATATGCAAAAAACCGCTGCTCAAAATTCAATTTAAACTAGCTGGATTGATTCGGGTAATTTGAATATAATTCTTAATTCTGAGGTTATGTAACGTAAAAAAATCTGAAAAATAATCCGCTCTATTATTAATTCTTTTTTTATTCTACTTACTTTTAAGACGTCTTTACTGCATTCTTTAGAAATCATATTTAGGTCTAGGGATTCCCCTTAACGTAATTATTAAAGAACAGCTTGAGCTATAGGTGCAATATTATATACATTAATTTGAAACCCGTATTTCGAGTCTATATCCGTTCAGACATAGGTACGATTTTCAGTGAGTGAATGAATACGCCCCAATGTAATAATTAGGGCTCGGATTTTTATGTGCTTAAAAACATCAAAAATGTATTTTATATTTGCTTAAAAACAGAAGAATATGTGCTTAAAAATACAAAAATATTTGCTTAAAAATACAAAATAAAGTGCTCAAAAAATGTTGTTACGTACCATCAGTCTTCCCAGCACAATATGTGCATAAATTAATCAAATCATGGTGCAATATAATACCAGAAAGAAAAAAATACGTTGGTACTAAAACAATTTTATTGTTGCTGAACATATTGTGCAGTTTGTTACATTGTCACTTTTTAATATCACCTTGGACTAACATGTGTCTTTATATACCCCCGTTGCAGTGTACCACAATCCACAATCCACATTTTCAAATGTTCAAATTTAATTGAATGTCGGTTTTCGGCGAGCACATTTTTGTATTGCGAAAAACTTTGCTCTACGTCACAAGATGTAACGGGTGCAAACATAAAATTCGCAATATCAGACAACGAAAACTCTTCCTCGTTGGGGTTTAGAATAGCACTTATTGAACAAGTTTTTTGTACCCAATATTTTAGACAGCACCGAGTTTAGTTTATGCAATTTTGAAAATGGTTTGGAAAGTAAATTAACAGTTCTTGAGTTATTAAAGTAAAGAATAGTGTTTTTGTTCAAATATGTGATTATGGCAAATATAAGAGAAATATGTATTTATTAACCAATATAACAAAATATGCAAAAATATTGATTAAAAAAACATATATTTGAGATCACAATCAAACAATTCGTGAAGAATTGATCATGGGCATAGGTTTAGAGAACTTTATAAAAATATTTAAATACATAAGAATCCTAGCCCTAGTAATAATCAAAATACTAAACATTTGTTTGAAAACGCTCCGTACACCAATCACTTTCTAATGTCTTTAGAAGATGGGTATCGCTTGTCAAAGCCTTCTGTTCCTGATGGTGGCGCTCCTGGTGGCAGCTCAAGGCCTCGATGAGAACAAAGAACCATCCGGACCTAAACAACTGGTCCCTCTGAACATCTTCAAGGGAGACACGGGGAAGCCAGGAGCCGACCTGTCCCTGGTCAATCCAGGCGAAAATGCAGCCGCCGGTACTAGGGCCGCTAGGGGAGTATGCCCACCTGGATATAACTGGTATCCGCATTATGGATGCCTGAATCTTTAGTAATAATAAATGTTAATGTGCATGGTGAAACAATTAAAAAACTTATAGAAGTACGCTAAAATAACGTTTTGGGCTACAGGTGCCATATCAGAATAAAAAGGACTTCAACAAATATTTCAACTTGTAGTTTTCTTACTTTTTAACTAGCATTGAACTAATTTGACAAAATATAACTTAAATAACATAATTTTTAAATGCAAAATGCAAAGAAAACTCAAGCACAAGGTTTTGAAGGTGAGTAAAAATGTTGCAATGTGAAATGCAAAACAAAGAGCTATAAAATGAAAATGTAAATGGCTTAATAGGCCTTCGCATATCTCTTAGTTAATTATATCAACAGTTGTAACACATGGGCCATCTTATAGCAACAGGCGAACATGAGAGATTGTGGATTTTACCATAAACAGTTACTTATTACCATAGCGGTTAGCAGGTATACTGCATTTTAATCAAAAGTTAAGGTACAGTATAATATTATGCCTTAAAAATATTAAATAACAACATTAATATTAAATAATTATATATGTATTATGATTCTTACTTAGTATATTGCTCAATCTTCTTCTTAAATTTGGTATTATATGTATAGCTATACATAAAATGGGTATTTGTTATTATGACAGAATCAATTTAAAAATGTACACAAACTAAATGAAAATTATTAATTAAATATTACCAAAACTTAATTTATTTGCAGTTGGTGTTTAAATGTCTAAGAAAACGGCTAAGTACATTTTTTCGTGTATACATTATTTACATTCATTTTTTTACATTAATTAACAGAAAGTTTTAAATACAATACTGCTAATAATACGCGAGATTTAAGCAGAAATGTTTCCTACAGCATTGTTGAGCTACCATTGGTTTAGAGTGTAAGTTTTAGGATCAATCGTTTGAAATGTAAAGTTTTCATGTTTATTTTTAAACAACTGTTTATAAAGAAGAAAATATATGAATGCAAGAGCAACAGAAAGAGCATCTGCCCCGTAGTACTTTCGAACCTGTTACCATTGTTTGTTACACAATAACCCCACATGACAAAAGAACGTCGTATCATGTTAAAATCACATATCATATGAACACAACATTATTTCAATAAAATATATTGAAAAAAATTCCACATTTACGTAAAAATCTCTAAAAGTGCCGATTAAAAAACCTCGTCTCACCAATATTGAAACATCTATATGTGTATTATGGCACTGTAACTAAACAATTGAATACAAACCAACACCATAATAAATATTAGAAGATAAGCAGTGAGTATTTGTTTATGTTTACCTATTTTATAACGGTAAGTTTTTTTGTTGATTTAGAGTACGGTATTGTGGCATGACTTAAAACTAATCAGTGGCCAAACTCTCCTCACAGACATCTATAGTTTTAAATAAATAAATAAATAAATTGTGTTTAGAGTCCACCCACTCAGTTATATAACTGATTTTCAGTGGGGGACATTAAACCAAAGCGACTAAGCCAACCCTGTAGGCCCCTACGCAATCGACGAGTGAGCGATATAACCAACCAAAGATCGATATTTTGAATAGAAAATATAGCAATCGGTGGTATGGACAGTGCGAACATCCGCGGATCAACGCCAGAATCAACAAGGCCGATTCAGAACAACTCTGAATTTATTATGTGCTTCGTTGCTAGGACGGCTCCAAAGTCACCGTTTACAAACTCCAAAGACAAGAACTGATGGACCTAAGTCCAAATCAGAAGTTAAAAATCTTCTGACTTTAGCGGGAATCGAACCCTGGACCTTCTGCATTGGAATCAATATCATATATTAAAAAAAATTGATTGTAACTAGGACGAAATGATAAAATCATAATTCAGAAAAAAATGTATTGTAAATAATATGTTTGGATTGAATTGTACAATACAGAAGTTGAATAGTTACCGTCTCGGTGGTCTAGTTGGCTAAGGCGCCTGCACGGAATGTGGGAGACTCGGGTTCGAACCCCGATCGTGATGGATTTCTTAATTTCTGAATTGTATTAAATATTAAATTAAATAGCATTAAACAAAACAATAAACATTTAAAAGCAAGTGATAATGGCAAAAGAAAAATTAGTAAGAAATTATAAACTGCCAACGAGAAAAAAGGGAAAATGAAAAAGTTAATAATAAAAGATGAGGTAAGTAATAATAAAATAATAAAAAAATTTAATAACAAGTGCTGATTTTTTATCAAAAAGGTCCAGATACTTGTGTTGAGCACAAAGCACGTCTGTTGAGTACCTATCTACTTAGGGCCTACAGTTTTGTTAAGTTTCTAGTAGACATTACAGCTGTTAAGCATATAGTTATGGAGCTTGATTATAGCAATTACCAGTGAACTCATGAAGTGAAATAGTATTCTCTTATATCGGTGTCGGTGTTCGATGAAGTCACCCGCAACCCAACAATTTAAGAAGAAGACATCTGATCACAGAAAGAGGTCATACACGTATACACGTATAGTACTTTAACTCGGGTGCAACAAATTCTATTCTGGACAAACACCAATCCTGACTGAAGGAACTCCATTGTGTTATACTCAGTCTCAACAAATAGGATTTGGACATTCAAGCTAGCAATGAATTTACATTGGACATTCCAACTTACATTCTTTTCCTAGCAAGCCTCCTTCAAGTTCCACTTAATCTTCTAGCAGACTTTCAGGTGATAAAATAATGTGAGCTTATAGTTATAGTCTGGATATAAACAAATGTGTTGAAACGATGTAACAAATTAAAATCAGTGCTCAAAATGTATTTTGATCGAGAACATCTGGACCCATCCCAAGTAGAAGAATAACGTTGGAACAACGTTGTGTTTGAGTTGTTCAGCATCGAGATTTAAATCCATGGTTAAACAACCTGTTTTTAACGTTGGAAACAAGTCGTAACTACCAAAGTGTATTATAGTTTTGTGCAACCACAAAAATTAATCTCTGGTTAGGACAGGCCCAAAAAAGAATTAATTGTATGGACAATCCTACTACCTTAGATTTTATTTTGTTATTGCATTGAGCGTGATCCTATTTCTACATTTATGTAGATTAATGTATCAATAAAACTTGTTGTAAATCAAATATCAAGTTTAATTTGTAAAATAATAAAATGTTATGTTTTTAAAACTTGACACAGGTTATATTTATTTTTATATTTGAACGATATTTCAAAGCTACTCCAGCTTTTTCTTCAGGTTCTTGTTAAAGTTGTTTATTGTAATATATCCAGGTTAATAAGTAGTGCATTGTGTAAAAAAAAAAAATGTAATGTGTTGTATTAATGTTAAGACCATTTAAAGTAGATTTGTAATATTTGTCTGTCTCAAAATACAAGCTCATTTCCGTGTTCGAGATCTTTTTGACAGAATTTTATTTTTTGTAAATAAAATTTGATTCTTGAATATTTATTGAATAAACAATATAACCAAAAACTGTTATAGAAATCAATCCAAAAATTACCAATTCTATCTCAGCGGGGTATCCAGATGTTATGAAGTAAACCGTCTCGGTAGCTTAGGGGTACCGGCAATTGGAAGACCGGGGTTCGTTACCCCGCTGAGATTGATTTTTAAATTTCTGGATTGATTTCCATAGCATCAATTACACCTAAGGGAATGTTTCCCGACTAATAAAATGGAGAAATAACCAATAAAGTATTATTTTGTTATTTTTTATATATTCTTACGTAATTAAGTCAAGTACCAACTATTGCTCAAGCTACCTAAGATTACTGAAATGTATTATGTAACAAGCATGCCTGCCTGTATAGATAACCACAGTGACGTCATTGGTGTCGAAAATATGAAATTTTTATGATCATTTTAAGTGAATTTATAACGAAAATAACGGCTTATACGTGTTTTAAGTGAATTGTACGTATTTTTCTTTTTAACATTTTTCTCTCTTATCGAAAAACAATTCGAGTTCCAGTCGTTGTTGACACATAGGACGTGTCCAAAAGACCATTTAGTTTGCTTTGCACAAGCAACTACTTATGAATAATTACTTTAGTACAAATGACAACGCGGATATGGGCTTACGAAGATAAATTTAATACTTTTGTAAGTGTGCTTTTAAACGATTGTTAATAAAAAATATATGTTTGCCTACGTGACACGAAACACGGGTTTGAACGAAACAGCTTCAAAACAAGAAAAACCATGATTATAAACATATAAGTAGCTGGTCCGCTTACTATTGTAACGTCATTACTTTCCGACTGGTATACCTAGCAAGCAGCACTTATATTCGAGGTAAGTCCTTCTCCATACAAATTTTATGTTTAAATGTTTTCATATTCAGTAAGGAACTTTTAATTTGTTTCGGTTAAAAGTAATTATTTAAATAAAAAATACAATTTTTGTAAATGAATTCAATTTTTTTAATAGCATAGCCCTAAACCTAAACCACTAGAGGCCTACCACGAAATAACAGAAATAACATTAATTACATTAATGTATGCAACACATTTACACTACATTTTTTAACGTATTGTTTTTCTTTTTGATTTTTTTCATTCTTTTCTTCCTTTCTTTTTTTCATTATATTCTTTTCTTTTCTTTATTAATTTGCCTATTTATATTTGGTTCATTAATTATTTTCATTTGTTATTCATTTTTAATATGTCACCAAAATTATTGTTTCTTAATACATTGTTGTTGTAATGTTACTATTTCCAACTTTACTTAACTATAGTTTATTGTTGTGACTGCACTTACAAGATTTATTAAGTTGTCTTCCTTTGTAAATAAGTTTTTTAACTGAAATGAATAGACGTTTAATAAATGAAAAATTAAATACAAATGCATAATTAACGGTTATGAAAATAGCTATTGCAGAAATGTGCTATGAATTATTGATTTCATTGTGTTTTGTGTTCAATAAAGTTTTCCAACCAACTGCAAACGTAAATGTGTATCGGTTTAAACCTTATTTTTTTCTATACAATCCACAAACTAAAAAAATCTATCGCGACGGGGGCTAGAATTCAGGTCAGGAACTTTCCGGGTAGGCGCCTTAAATATATTTTTTGTTCTGGATTGTTTTACAAATTAACAAATACACCTAGGTGAGTGTTTTCCGATTAAAAATTTTGAGAAAACAAACCTTTTAAGTTTTTATGATAACTTAATCATTGACGGTCACAGATATCAGCCTATGAGTCATTCCTAGAATATTTTAAGAACTTTATTGTAATAACACACGTTACCCACCCATCAAGATATTTTCCCGCCAATTGTCAAATTGTAAGGTACATAAAGTAATTATTAACGGATGGCTTGAGCTAGGTGCAATATTACATACAAATTTAAAATTCGTATTTAGAGTCTATATCCGTTGAGACATTGAACCGATATTTCAGTGGGTGTAATAATAACCACACATGACAAAAACTTGTAAAAATACAGCCAAACCTTACATACTCAAAAGAAATGAGATCTTAAAATAGGGCCAAGCTCATCTACCCTTCCACATTTGCGCTTTCTTAATTCATAAACGTACAGTGTCCCGTAACAACATCCTTGAAAAGCTTGGCAAAATAGAATTTGTAACTAGTATTAATTTTAACAGAATAGTTCATCCAAATTCTTTTTTTCTAAATAATTTAAACGTAATGGTCATGCAAATTCAATTTTGGCAAGCTTTTCTAGGATGTTGTTACGGGACACTGTACGTTAATGAATTAAGAATGCGCAAATGTGGAAGGGTAGATGAGCTTGTCCCATTTTTTAGATCTCACTTCTTTTGAGTATGTAGGTTTGGCTGGATTTTCACAGGTTTTTGTTATGTGTGGGATCTCATTACTTTTTCTAGTTCCATTGCAAAATTATTAATTGTTAAAATTTAATAATTTTATCAATGTGTTGATTTAATTTCTAGAGAATTACCAATTAACAATAGGATGTAAAATATCAAGTGGCCCAAAGACTTGGTTTTTGTAAACAATGTAGGCGATTTTTGTACTTGTATAAGGCTTATATTAAAACCTTTTTGGAAACCTTCCAGCACACTTTTCCATTTTTTTTTCAAAAGGAACTACATCACCATTACCTTAATGTCCATGTAAAATATGAACGTTGTAGCCCCACTCGTTTGGTCAGAATCGCTGGGCAATGGAAACTAACGAATTAGATAGTAGTAGCCAGTAGTAGTAGTAATCCTTAAAGTGATTTTGAGCATGTTTCAAGTCATATTTTCACCAAGAAGAAATGTTCGTACCCCAACCAAATTTGGCATGTGTTGTCGGGTACCTAAATCCCCTCGATTTTGATAGTTTTCAAGTGCACATCACGTTTCATGACAGCTGGGTAACACCTCGAAATCACCCCAACTCTGCTTGCTGTATAAGGTGCCAGAGTGTGTAGCGCACCGCGGCTTGGCTGCGGCGCCCTAACGGGCACCTAGAAAATGCTAAAACGTTCGTCTAATGTTTTCAGAAGATGGGTATCGCTTGTCAAAGCCTTCTGTTCCTGATGCTGGCGCTCCTGGTGGCAGCTCAAGGCCTCGATGAGAACATACAACCATCCGGACCTAAACAACTGGTCCCTCTGAACATCTTCAAAAGAGACACGGGGAAGCCAGGAGCCGACCTGTCCCTGACCAATCCAGGCGAGAATGCAGCCGACGCCGCCGGTACTAGGACCGCTAGGGTTAAATGCCCAGAAGGATCCATTTTTTCCAGGAAATTGGGAAGATGCCTACCGCGTCTGGTATAATAAACAATAATATGTGCATGGTAAAACAATTGAATATTAAATAGAGATACGTGAAAATAACGTTTTGGGTATATCAGTAAATATTATTAGAAATACTCGCAGGTTTCTCAAATCAAATTTAATTTTGTATTGAATTTCTTTTTTAATCAAAATTTGAAGAAATTTGAAAAATAATCAAAAAAATGTTGAATTTAATTTAACTTCATGAAGAAATTTTTAAATGCAAATTGCAAAGAAACCTCAAACACCTGTTTTTGAAGGTGAGTGAAAATGTTAGGCCCTTTAATGTGAAATGCAAACCAAAGTGCTATGGAATGAAAATGTAACATGCTAATGCCTTCGCGCATCTCTAACAAAATATTCTATTGCCCCTGGGCCATCTTATATAGCTACAGGCGAGCATGCAAGAATGTTGATTTTAACATAAACATTTACTTATTACCATTCAGCTAGCCAACATATTACATAACAGCAATAACCACATTAACATACAATATATTAGAGAAAAACTTTAAAATTGCATTATGATGGGAACAACCTAAAATAGTGTGATTTAATGTTTAAAATACTAGCCATAAAGATTGGTATTTACTAACTATTAGAAATTAGGAATACATTATGTATGTTTTCTTATATCTTTTCTCAAATTTGGTAGTGCTACGTGTAATTGTATACGAAATTTTTATTATAACAGAAAAAATGTAAAATGTACAATAACTGAATGAAAATAAACAAAATAAATAATAATTTATTTAATATAACCAATACCCAATTTTTGTATAATATGTGGTGATTAAATGTCCGAGAAAACAGTGATGTATTTTATTTCGCTTAAAATGTTACGTCCATGCATCATGCAATGTCATTGTTGCCACGATTAAAACAATTTGTATTGATGTTAGACAGTATCGATATTAGTTTTCTTTCTTCGCCTATAAATTTTATAAAATTTCACTGCCAGTGGTGGCTGAAGCGTAAAGCGCGTGACTCTTATTTGGAAGGTCCTAGATCAGAATCTCTGACCAAAACCCTGGTTTATTTTCCGATGTTTTAAGTGAGTTTCATATGACGTCACACCAACAGTTACTGCCATGGCCGACTGGTGGGCAAAGCAAAAGTAACGTTGGCACCTTCTAAAAACATGTTAAAAGGATGAATTTTATTGTAGATTCTTTAAAGTTGCATAACATTTGGCACTTGAAATCAATCGAATATGTATGCTACTAGCTGTTATAAACGTTGTAGCAAGGGAACAATGGAAATTGAAACTTTGTTTTTTTTCCAAAACAATTAAAAGCTGGAACCTTGTAAAAGCAGGTCTAAGGGCTATGCCAGCTGACCACTTTCGACGCTTTGGAAACAGACCTTACATTTCGTAGATGAAAATATATCTTTGTTACTGGAAGAATCTTAGCTATCAAACATGTTGACATTTTGCGTGTACACATTTTTAAATCAATGTAGACGATGAATCATACAGATATCTTTCAATCCGCCTAACGTAGCCATGTTAAAATTGTATTCTTTGCCTACCACGGCCTGAAGTTATTAGTAGATACTGCGCCGCCTAAAGCCTTCCTGAAACACTCGTTTACGAATGCAAGGGATTGAGTCCTCTTAAACTGCTTTCGGACATCCCTTCACAACTGTCCAAATTCCAAAAATACTTAGTTATGCACTTGGAAGGGGGCATGCATTGCATCCTGGGCAGGCTTCTACGAAAAAATTTAAAATTTGAATTTGTCGTAAAACTTCGAAAGGCCGTCGCTGCATTACTGTTAATATTTAAACCACGCGAAATTATATGATTTTATTAATATCTAATAGAACTTTACGCAAAATCGAATTAGTAGCTACTCGGTCCAATAACGTTTTTTAAACTTCATCATGCATAACAAAGTTTTCGAATATTACATTCAATTTAAAGTAGGCTGTAGTGGGCCTCCATTTTTATTAAGTTCCTCCAGTGCGCGATTTGATCATTTTTGTTGATGTTGGATTTGATGCAGCATTTAACTTGGACACTGTATTATATGTTGACTCGAGCGTTAAGCGCTTGACTCTAATTCGAGATGTCCGGGGTTCAAATCCCGTCGAGACCGGCAATCCTGACTGAAGATTTTTCCCGAAGTTTTCCTCAGTCGTAAATGCGAATGCAAGGAATTGGGTCCTCTTAAACAGTCCTCAGACATTCCTTCACAATTGTCCAATCCGCAATATAACTAGTTGAAAACCTGAAGAGGGGCATGAATTGCACCGTGGGCAGGCTTCTCACAAAAATCATTATTATATAATTATAATATATTGTATTAGTATTAGAGGGTGACAGGTAGGCCTACACAGTACGTGGGGCAGATGCTCTTCCTGTCATTCTCGCATTCACACATAATATAATCAAACACGTTCAAATGTTGTTTATGAGAATACGAATATAATAAATAAAATAAATTTACCATGGAACGACCTGCCGCCCGCCCTCAAAGACTGCACAGTGAGTACTGTCCCTTCCCCGTGCTGCAAGGAGCACTTGTGGCAGAACCTCTGACAGGAGCCGTGTTAGTTTTGTACTTCAGCGAGGATCTTCGCGGCACGAGATTTCTTCATAGTTTTTAAGTTTTTAAGCAAAATGTTTGCTAGCGTCGACGCCGTTTCTTGTCGTTGTTGAATGTAATTATGACAAGGATAAACAAAACGAAACAAAAAAACATAATTGGATGAGCGTAGCGAGCGTAGCGAGCGAAGCGAAGATTCCATTTCACTACACTGGAGAAAAAAAAACGGAATGTTTTTCTTTTTTTTTCTTCTTTTTTTATGTTTGTATTTTTGTGTGTCTGTTAACACGATTCCGGCTAAACCGATACTCCAATTGCGATGAAATTTTCTGGAGACCTTTGAAATTTCTGAACGAAGAACTGCCACGTTTTTGAGCGCAATCGAAAAATTATTTCTCATAAAAATCGCAATTTTACGATTTTTTTCGATTTTTACAAAATTTCTTCAACTTATAACACCTAGGCCTACATGCTTTATCTGAATGTAATGATTTTTTCACAGAACCTTTATTTTATGAATTAAGGTATTCTTGTGAAATTTGAGCGCAATCGAAAAACTGTTTCTCATGAAAATCGAAATTTTACGTTTTTTTTTTCTTTTTTAAAACAATTCTTTGACTTATAACACCTACATGCTTTATCCTATTGTAATGATTTTTTCACAGAACCTTAATTTTATGAATTAATATATTCGTGTAAAATTTGTGCGCAATCGAATAATTATTTCTTATGAAAATTTCAATATTACGATTTTTTCCTTTCTTAAAATTACGATTTATTTTAAAAAATAAAAATTTAAGTTGATTTTTTAATTAATTTTATTTATTTTTTTTTTAAATCTTTAACTTAATAATGATTTTTTCACAGAACAACAGAAAATCCGCCTAACAAATGGCAGCTCAATGCACCAATTACGCTCATCCAGCAACGCGGCGGGACTTAAGCGTTTTCCTAGTAATAAAAAATAGTTCGTACGAATTAGACACTTTTTCTATTTTGGGAGATATTCCTGAATGTACTGTCGGTAGTTTCGGGTGCTTTTAATATTTGCGGTTGTCCTTCCTGTTTCAACCACATCCATCACGTTCCTGCTCCGGGAGGATATCCCGGGTTTTCGGACAAGTCCCGGTTCCTCCTGACTTCCCGCCACGACAAGAGTTTTCAGAGAATCCGCGGCATCTTCCGACAGTGATCGTGATAGAGGAGAGGTGGACGTGGCCAGAGCAGACGAACTATCTACAAGGTGTGTGATGGTAGTTGTACTATGAATAATTAGGTAAATAGGTAGCAATAATAATGAATTAATTTGATTGGAACATTTCGCCGAGTCGAATTTTTATATATTATGTACTTTAACTTTTCAGTCCAAACTGAGTGGGCTATGATCAGAAAAGAAGTAAAATACTTTTTTTAACAATATGGCGAAATGTCCCGATAAAATAATGTGACGCCATTATTATGTTTGGGCCACAAAAACTATAATTTTAAATTATAATAATAATAATTTTCTAATTTGCGTTTTGATGAATTTCAAATCGGTTTCACCTGATCATTTTTTGTTTCACGAAGAAAGAGCAGCATACCAATCTAAAATGTACATTTAGACAATAGTGACTTGAAACTGTGCACAAATATACACTCAAATTTCACCCATTCTTGGTAATCAGCATTATTTTGACAGAACTACTTGCCCATATTACGAGAAAAAAACGTAGAGGATTCACAGAAAAGATAGTCGGGAACGTCCATGATGATGATGGCCAATATATTTAGGACCAAAATCCTCTGAGGTCACGAGGCATCAAGATCGTCCCCATATTATTTCTTAGAATTTTTTGGGGGTACGGGTGGGCTTAATATTTTCCTGTTTCTGTAAATTCATTCACCCTTCAATAATTAGCTGGAAAATACGTTTTAATTATATTTCCACTGAGAATCAACCCTCCAAGCTCAAAATTTATGTTTTTTTTTATATTTCAGTATAATGGGTAGCACGTCGCGATGGCTCCTGCTCCTTGTGAGTCTGTTCCTGTTGGGAACTGAGGGGGACGCCGCGGGCTACTCGGGAAGACAGGACCCCTATCGCAGTCGGCCGGTGCCCTACCTTAGACCATCTATACCCTTCGGTAGACGGATAGCGCGGCAATATTCGTGAAGCCGACCTGCGGACAGTTCTAAGAACGAGGTGGTGGCAAAACATCGCGCGCGCTGCGTTTGACTGTATGCAAAGATACAGTAAAGAGCTGTAAAACAATGTGGATTTTCATTCCACGTGCAAATATTTTACTGAATTTATTTTTCGTAATGTAGGACACTATTTTACTTCGATTATTATTGTGGTTATTTTACCAAATATATATTTCAAGTGAATATAGACCTGAGAAAGCACATGGCCTGTCATGAACATAATATGCCTTATACTTCTGGTATATAATGGCTGTTGAAGGCGATTTGGTATTATTATATAAATAAAATACAGTATAATGTATAAAGTGATTGTTGTGTTATCATTTTTATAGCTCACTATAGTGCAAAATATCATTTCGTATTCATATGCATAATTATTGTTTTGAACTGTTTTTCACACAAAAATTGTTATATTTGGATGGAACATAGGCCTAGTTCATTTAAAAAAGTGCAGGCCATATTCGTTCTACTATTATTTTGTATGCCCTCACTACAGCCAAACAATAACAAAGTGATTTTGAGAATGGTGACATCTGATGTACCCCTCCCCCCCCCCCCCCCCCACCCTATTCCTCAACAAACAACCTCACTTGCATAATAGGCACCTTTATCAAAAATCAAAATATTGATTAATTTAACATTTTAAGTGTTACAAAATTCTGTTCTATATAATACCATCAATCTTTGATACCATCACTACTTATTCAGCCATTCCCCCATGAACCCTATTTGCAAAGGGTTCCATAATAATTATGTCATCTTGGGTTTTTGATAGATTTTTTATTTTTTAATAGAGCACAATAGGTTACAAAACTAAAATGACACTGTTTACAAATTATATTATTATTTTACCATGAAAACACGATGTTTTAAAAGCTTTTTATTCTGAAATTTGAGAAAATTTGAGTTTTGGAGAATTCCGCTTCAACCTGCTTATTTTTGGTTTCACATAGACTATACTATTACTACAGCATTACCAATCTACAATGTGCATTTAGAAACTTGCACGAATAATATAAACTCTTAACACGCAAAAATATGCGTTCCGAAATTACACCTTCTCTTGGTAATAAGCATATTTTGACCAAACCACATGCTAAATTACGTAATGATTTACAGACAACGTAGCTGAGTATACCTACGTCAATGACGGCCAATTTTATACCAAAATCCTCTAAGGTCACGGGGCTCAAAGGTCGTCCCCTTGTTATTTCTTATGTGAGATTTACCGGACGTCTAGATCGAAAATTAACGTAAGGAAAATTTACTGGTAACGGTGGACCACATTTGTTCTGTTTTAAATTCATAACTAGTTAGTCAAAATGAAATATATTTTTTGAGTTTGGTGGGTGAAGGGTGAATACCCCTTTTAGAAAAAACATTTCCTTCCCGTAAATAAAAAAATATATGTAGGCTACAGATGATGATGATGATGATGATGAAGATGTTGAAATCTGGGATATTTCCGCCAAACACATAGAAATAAATTTCTATCGGAATATGGTTAAAATAATTAAATCTTCTTTGATGTGTTGTCCCTGGAATAAATATGCATAATACATTTTAAGAACCATCACATTTGTCGAAGTAACGAGAGATTCACTACTTCTAGTACGGGAAATTACTGTACGTTCAAATGGTACTACGCTCTTCTTGCCACCACCGACTTCCGAGAATCTCTCCCTCTCTCTCACTCTCTTTGTTCTCAGCTCGGCTTCAACCGCTGCAACGGCAGGTATACGCGCGGCGCTCTGTCCACCCGATATATGGTCTAAGTGCCCTACTCGCGACCACCGCCAGCCAGACACCCAACAACCGAGCCACCGCCTTCTAACTTCCCACCACGGTGGGAGGCGGCATAGACTCACCGCTCAGCGACCCAGAACCAGAATGTCCGGAGGACCATCAGTTCATCAAGAACAAGTGCAGAAGAGTCGTCTTTTTTAGAAAATTCCGTACCGGATAACTTTTTAGATATTTGCTGTTTGGTTTTAATTTAGAAACCTAACAACATATTTACCCTTGATGCTGACATTTGTTTTTTAAATTAATGCTAATATAATAACAAAAAAATATTCTAAATCATACTTTAATTAACGTTGTTATCAACAATAGGATTAGCAACAGAGGAGCAGACGAAATGTTTGTACTGAAGTCAATAATATGTCAGTGTCGATTTATATTGATTGGTTGTTTTCAATAATTTAGTAATAAAAATAAAATACAATAATAAACTTACTAAGACAATTTTATACGACTACGGTCCGTGAAAACGACCCAATTTAATAAATAGAAGATAAAATAGATTCCATAAAATTATAAGCTCAAGTTATATAAAGTTATCGGTAAGTTAAGTAAATGTAGTGTTCCATCAACTCTAACCATAAAATTAATCAGGACTTTTAATCCAGCTATCCGTGGAATACGTCTAGTTTTAATGATTTGTGTAAGAAAACCTGAAAGTCAGCTGAATTTAAATTATATTTATTTAATGTAACATGAACGTTTATAAAAATCCACCAAACATTACAAAATTGTAAAATAATATAATTATCGATTATTAAAATCAGTAGAGTGAGTAAAACGTTTAAAAAAATATCCTTAAATACTATGTTTCTGGAACTGGCTGCCATTTTCCTTCAGCTATTATAATTAATTAATTATATATTATAAGAATAATAGTAATATTTATGGGCATTAAAACATATCAAAGCACAGAGGACAATATACATAGCAAACATAATATTAATATTAACTTATACTAACAATAAAAATTGCTGATAGATTCCAAAAAGGTTGATTGTATTAAGAAATAAAGAGCTTATTATATAATTAATTGTTTCTAAAAATAATTTAAAACTTTTCTAACTGCGCCACTAGATTAAAATGTAGAATGGCGCAGATTGTAAACTTCCTAATTTACCAACAAAGCCAATTCAGGCAATCATTTAAGGCAATCATCCTGTTCAACAAGGATATCCCGAGATAATGGAAACACGAGGTCGTTATCATGGATCACATTAGTGGATAGCGGGTCGGCGACCGAACAGTGGCGAGTTTCGGAACTGTTATGAGCAGTGTACGTTCAATCACAGAAGACAGCTTCATCGGACACTTATTTCCACGGTAAGCTTGTGTTTGAATAATTGATTTCTTTGAGATATTAGATTTATCACCCTACAATCGAAATTTAATTCGATTTGAATTTATTGATAATCGATCTTTATAAATAAATAATACTATATTACTCGAGAGTATATAATAGAATTTTGTTTATCGATCAATATTCGATATATTAAAAAAACAAAAGGGGAATCTCTTAAGGGGGTATTACACTTGGGTCGCCGCCAACTGGTTACAGCTTTTGGTTGGGTTTTGGGTCGTGGTTGGCTACAATTGCCTATACAGAGTACTTTCTAAACTGATAACTGCAATCCCTGGTTGGATTTGTATGCTACTGAGTATGCGCACAGTGGTTCTGCTCACTTTCAATTGTAACCAACAACTAGCCAGTTGGCGGCGACCCCAGTGTAATACCCCCTTTTGGACTATTGTTCAATTAATAACTTGTGTGGCTCGTTGGTCTTGTTGTTAGCGTATCTGCTTCCAATGCAGAAGGTCCAAAGTTCGATTCCCGCCAAAGTCCATCAGTTCGAGTATTAGGAGTGTGTAAACGGTGAGTTTGGAGCCGTCCTATAGCAACGAAGCACATAATAAATTCAGAGTTGTTCTGAATCGGCCTTGTTGATTCTGGCGTTGATCCGCGGGTGTTCGCACTGTCCATACCACTGATTGCTATATTTCCTATTAAAAATGTCGATCTTTGGTTGGTTATCGCTCACTCGTTAATTGCGTCGGGGCCTACAGGGTAGGCTTACTCACTTTGATTTACTGTCCCCCACTGAAAATCAGTTATATAACTGAGTGGGTAGACTATAAATACTATTTATTTATTTTATTTATTTATTTATTTATTTATTTATTTATTTATTTTTTATTTATTATTTTTTTATTTTTTCACAACTTTGCCATCAAACAGTACAAACAAAGAAGCACTACACTCACTAAAGGATGTGCAGATAAAATTTACAGTTGATAATTACTTAGAGATTATATGAGTATTGGGGAAGATCGCGATCATTTTCCATCAAGGAACTTTGATCATAACTTGTAAAGTTAATAATAATTGGCTACTTTGAAAGACGATTATTTGCTTTACCAATGTACAAATATTTTCAAAATATTATAGGCCTGCTTTTAAAAATGTGTGGAGAAAAAAGTTTGAAAAGGGTGTCGCCAAAACTTCATAACGATTTATACGACCTCAGGCTTGCGTTATTTTACCGGGTTCGAACCCCGGTAGGATGGATTTTGAATTTCTGAATTGTATTAAATATTATCGATACCCTTCCCCAGCCCTACACAATGCTATTAATTTCTCTTGTAGTACAATGGGCAGCACATCGCTATGGCTGCTGCTCGTGCTAATGTCCTTGTTAACCACGGAGGGGAATACTTCGGCCATCCCTGGAAGAAACCTGGATACCTATCATACCTCTCACACGCGGTCGCTGTACGTGTCAGAAGAGGGAAGAATTACTCCACAAGACAAACTAGGTGCATCTCAAAACAACCTTCATAAACGCATCGTTGGCGGCATCGACGCACCTCGTACACAATGCCGGGGCAAGAATTTCAACGTCGTCAGAGGAAAATGTAGAAGAATTTTGTCTTGAATTTATTGGGGGCGGAAAATTTATGTACACTGTTTAAAAAAATCGCAAATACTACATATGCTGCAGTAACATTTACTACATCGCTCTAGTAAGCGCCATCTGCTTCAAATGCTGTAACGGCAAAAAGACCTAAACCCGAGAGCATTTGTACATTTTTTGCTTTTTTCTGATGTTCTTAAAATACTGCCTTTGGTTTAACTAAAAAGAAAAATAAATCCTTAGCATTTATGAAGTAAATGCGTAGAAAAAATCCACATTATGTTTGAAAAATATTGCAGGGGTAAAATGCAAAATTTTACTCAACAAACTGAAGAAAATTTTACGGCGCAAACCCGTAGAAATTTTTAGCTACGAATCCCGGTTAATACTCCTACGCCATGTCTCGAATACTGCAAGAGAGCAAGAAAAATTGTAGGATAATCAACGCGGGTTATAAAAGAGCATTTTGCGTAGAAATTTAGCTAGAATGCGTTAAATATTTCCCCTGCCCCCATGTTTTACGAATTTTGCTAAGAAGCAAGAAAAATTTAAAGGATATTTAAACCCCGATTACAAGAGCGTTTTCCGTACAATTTGGGCTACAAATGCGTTGAAATTTTCCTAAGCCATGTCTACGAAACTGCAAAGAGAGAAAAGTAAAATTGTAGGATATTTCAACGCAATATAAAAGAGCGTATCCGTAGAAATTTTTAGCTACGAATGCGTTGAATTTTTTCCTAGGGCCTGTCAAACGAATACTGTTTAAGAGAGCAAGTAAATTTGGGAGTATTTTTCCCGCAGATAAAAAAAAGGGGCGATCCGTAGAAATTTTAAAGCTACGAAGGGTTTAATTTTTTCCTACGCCATGTCTACAAATACTGCTAAAGAGCAAGAAAAATTTAAAGGAATTTAAACGCAAATTTTCAAGAGCGTATTCCTGAAATTTTTACTACGAACTTTTTAAATTTTTTTCCCTAGGGCCATGTCTTCAAATACTCTAAGAGAGAAAGTAAAAAAAAAGGGATTTTTCAACGCAGATATACAAAAAGCATTTTTGTAGAAATTTTGGGCTACAAATTTCGTTAAAATATTTCCTACCCCATGCCCTACAATACTGCAAAGAGAGCGATTTAAAATTAGGGGGTATCTAAACGCAGATAAACAAGAGAATATCCGTAGAAATTTACTATAAATGCTTTAATTTTTTCCTGCGCCATGTTACGAATATTTCATAAGAGAGCAAGAAAAATTGGAGGAATTTTTCAACGCAGATATACAAAGCATTCCGTGGGAAATTCAGCTGTAAATGCGTTAAAATTTTTTCCTACGCCATGTCAAACGAATACTGCTAAGAGAGGAGTAAAATTAGAGCGTTTTAAATGCAGATTAAAAGGGACCCTATCGTAGCAAAATTTAGCAAACAAAATAGTTAAATTTTTCCTGCGCCATGTCTACGAATACTGCTAAGAGAGCAAGTAAAATCGAAGGATATTTCAACTCAGATATTAAAAGACATACCCGTAGCAATTTAGCTGAAAATTGCGTTAATAGGTCCTCCCGCCGTGTCTCAAAATTTTTTGCTTTTCCCAGGGCAAGAAAAAAATTTAAGGGGTTTTTTAAAAACGCAGATAAAATATATACAAGGCAGGGCACACCCCTAAAAAATTTAGCCGTTCTAAAAAACCAATGTTTTAAAGCTGCCAAGCTGAAAATTTTTCCAATGCTAAAAAGCCCCCCCCACCCGGGAACTAAAAAAACCCTTTGAATTTCATTGATAATTTAATTATTTTGTTTTTTTCTTTATTTTAAAAATTAAAATTTTTCACTACATTTTTTGATTTTGGATAATTCATCTATCGGGTTTGAAAAGGTCATTTACAGTTTTAAAAAGGGGGGACATTTTTTTAAATAATTTTGATTGTGCTAAACACAAATTTAAAGGGCGTCAGCTTCAAAGGATTTTAAACTGGGAGCCCTAGTGTGTTTTCCCACTTCCTGATCAAGGTTTGGCCTAGGGGAAATAGTCTTAGTAAAAACGGTAACAGGGAAAAACGTTTCCCGGGATTTGGGGGGGGAAATGACTAGCAGAGTAGAAGTGCCTATCACCTTTTATTAATATTTTTAAATACAATATTTGGAAATTTTTAAAAAAAAAAAGGGTGTAGGGGGGTTGTACGTGTTTCCCTGGTTTTTTTAATTGGGTATTAAAATCATTTAGTGGTAATTGTGTTTTACGTTTAAATTTGTTTTTCTTTCCAAGGTATAAGCTTTTCTTAGATCACAATATTTTGTATCATCAGGTTGAAAACTTGGGGGAAGGTGCTAGAACCCCTCCTTCATATTATCACGTATCACCTATCCGCAATCATTGGGTGATACTGTTATACCTTTGAGTAAGGATGGTTACATACTCAAAGGTTATACAGAGCATTGCCGCTCGGCGCTGGCCTCATCATCTTGGTGAGGGTGTTGCCCATACTTCTGTGACCCCTTTTGGGAAACATTAGTGCCTAATAAAAATTTTAAAGGGAATTAATAATCGGGGTTGAATTTTTATTTTACTTTGGGTGTTTTGGGGTGTGATTTTACTTTAGAAATCACAAGAATTACTGCTCTCATCTTTTTGGGGGTAAATGCATGGCTGAAAAAATAACATATCCCCCTTGGGGTCTGGGAAACCCTTTGGGTTTTCAGCCATGCATTGCGGTGGGGTTATTTCCCTGAGTCTAGGAAACCCTTGGGTTTTCACCATCCCTTTGGGGGGGTTTAAATTTGTAAGGCGTGTAATTTTTCCACGATACAACATTGTTTCTCACGAGGGGGCCCCTACGAACTACAGAAAATTTAAACTAAACCCTTTTTGGCCCAAACCCTCATTTATCAAGCGGAAACATTTTTTTCTCTGTTTTTGGGGGTACTACCCCAATTTTTTTAATTTTACCATTTATACACGAATGCAAAATCTGTCTTAGGAAACAATATTTGGTTTTCTTTTTTTGAGATTGATTGAGGGGTTTAAACCCGAATCCCCCCAATTGGGCCCCTTGAGTTTGTACGCCCCGTTTACTTGGCTGCGGTGCCCTATCGAGCACCCTAGATATGTTTTGAATAATAAAATTGGGCCTTTTTTCGGTATTCAACGGAAGAGTTTTATTTATTTTACTGAGGGTCCTATCAAAAAAAACCCAGAACCATCAACTTTTCAAAGAACACTCTTAAAACCCGGGCTATCTGCCACAAGGGCCAAGCAAGAATGGGCCTTTTGTTTTTTGGGGGCCAAGCAGTTTTCATTATGGGATTTAATTTTTATTTTTAAAAATGATAAATAAACTGACGAACTCCGTGTAAAAATATACCCGATGTAAAACTTTTTTGGGCCCTTGTTTTAAATTATTGTGTTAGCTTGGGTGTTTTTGTTATTTCTTTCAGTGTGTATTTGATTTAATTTTGAGTTGTTGATATTTGAAATCCAATAGAAATGTCGGATAAAATAACTTATCTTTAACGTCGTCTACCGAAAAGTATAATTTAATTTAAAGATGACATACCGACTATATACCTATATAGCTTACAAAGATAATGCAGCAGAGAATAACACTTTATAAGACATGCACTGATTATCAATTCACCAATAAAAACGGGAAATTATTAAAATACATTTTTGATAAAAATGAAGGAGAAAAGGGGAAAAAATCAAGAAGTGAAAATTTTAAAAAGTGAGGGTTTTCATCATGTGAACTTAAAATTATTTTAGGCCCATTGCCCTGAAAATGATGAAGTCCGCGTATTTGGGTTAGTAAAAATTACAATAGTTTGATCAGCAAAGGGGTTTAAAGTGTTTTTATCCTTTAAAGAAAAATTCTTTTTAAACATTTAAAAATTTAAAACCCCTTTTAAAAAAAAAAAAAAAACATTTTTTCATAAATGAATAGCATAAACTTTAAAATTTGGGATACGGTAAAAAAACCCAATAAAAAATTTTTTTAAAAAAAAAATACCCCCGGCCCTACCAATATTTATTTTGGGTATAAAATTTCCCAAATTTTTTGACAATCGTGAACCAATGGAACGAGGGATTTAAATTTTTTTCCAATTAAATCAAATTGTTTCACTCTTACCTACATAATGAAAAACACATGCACTGTTGTATGAAAAGATTTAGGTGAAAAAACAAAATTTCCAAAAACCTTTTATGGTTTAATTAATCATTACATATGGGTATATGAAATATGCATGTATAAAATTTTTTAAAGAAATTTTTGGTTTTTTTGGAAACCCCTACTAAAGGACATTTGAGCCGTCAACGTTTAAACCATAATAATTTTGGAATATCGAAGAAAAATTTTTAAAAATGCCCGACTAAAAATAAGGGGGAAAATGTTTTTGATAGGGGGAATCAACTTCACAAACACTAAGGGAAACGATCACAGCTAACGTAAAAAATAGCATTATTTTTTACTGCTTGGCTCTAAAACAGATATTTATGCGTACGGACGAGCGTACTGTTTTTGCAGTATCAATTATTATCCATTCCCTTGGGAAATAGAAAGTGTTGTTGGAAAACTTTTGTGTCCGTCCATAAGAATAATCTTAGAGAAGGCGATTATTTTATATGTAACTTAATTCCAGCTCTATCTTTAAATCTACGACGAAATTTTTATCCAAGCACGTAAAGCATTCTTATAAAAGGCTCTAGCTGTAGTAGTTATTACTCTAAAATTTTAATTATTTTGGGGTGAATGGTCTAGGGGTTTCCTATACTAAGTGGGCATAATGGAGGGGCTTTTTTAAAACTTTTGTTTGGGACGAAATTCCCACATAAAAATTTTGCTATTTTCTCTCTCATTGTATTTTTCCCCTTTTCTACTTTTTAAATACAAAACCCAAGGTGTCTTTATTTTTTTATAATGTACCCTAATTAGTTTAGTTATGACTATGTTGCCATTCTTTAAAATTTTTAAAACCATCTCCAACGCTCCGTGAAAAATATGCAATACTTTAAATTTTGGGGGGAAAAAAAAAAGGGTTTTAATACCCTATCGACTACCGTGATTTATGGGATGGGTGTAAATATTTGTCACGGTCAGGAAAACTGACGTGTATTAATGAACTGCCTATTAAATTTCAAAATTATTAAATTTTAATGGGATTATTATTACTTGAATAGCCATCATACTCATAGAACTTTCTATTTCTTAAAGAATTACCCCGTTTTTAAATATTTATTTCATGCCATTTTGTGTATTCATTGTAATTTTCTACTGAGTTCAGTCTTTTCTGAAGACGTAATTTTTTAGCACCCGGCCCGGTTATTTTTTTTAGCGTCGATTATCGTATACCCTTTGGGAAATTGGCTTTTTTTAGGGCATTTTATGTAAATTTTGGGAACACAAAAAAAATTATATTATATGGGCACTGCACCCCGGCCCGGGGTCATGAACATGCGTTCTATTTTTTTTTAAACAATTTGACGTTCACCCCCTGATAAAAAAAGGGTCATAAATTTTTTGAAGGGGAAATTTTGTCATTTGTCATATTCAGACGTTTTTGGGAAAATAGGGCCAAAAATCAAACTACCAAATTTTTTGGAAATACATTAAATAATTGTGTACTTTTCCTTTTTTATTAGTGAATGGGTATTTAAAGGGGTTTTCAACTTTGAGCCCACAGCCGGGCTCCTTCAAAAAAACTTTATGGCTACCCTCAAAAAAAGACGACAACGCTTTTTGGGGTTTTGGCCCGGGAAAAAAATTTCCCCCCGTCTTTGTTAAACTTTCAAGTTTTTGCTCGGACTGAAGGGTACGGGGCCCAAAAAAACATGGGGCTCGAACCAAACCCCAAAACGTAATTTTTTTACTAATTGAAAAAGAGAAGACCCTTCCTAGGTCTTAGTTTATAAACAAGCGGTTCCCTGGGATACCTTATTAGTGAGTTGTGTATTATTATTTGGTTTTAAAATTTTTTTTCCGTTTATTTTTCATAAGGAAAATTGGGAAGGTTGAATAATTTTATTAAATAGGGCCCCCAGCCTATCCGTTTTGGGTACCTTTTTTCCTAATTATCTCCAAATTTAAAAATTCCCCTTTGCCGGTTATTTTATTTTTTTTTTTTAACATAATCATTGATCAAAAAGTGATTATTTTTAAATTTGAGATTACTGCAGGTTTTTGTTTTTGACCCATATGAAAACCCTGACCTTCTGCAAACGTATACTTTGCATTTCATACTTATAATTTTTTCCCTGATAAACACAAAAACGCCTCCCAAAAAGTAAGTTTAAAAAAACATCAAAAAAAGTAAAAAGTCCTAACTTTCCTGAAAAATTCCTGATGGGAAAGACCCAAGGGGGGCAAGGAAAGAGATGTACTGGCCTCGATAGCTTCTTGGTAGGCAGGGGACCTAGATCATTGGGTAGGGGAAAGCGGGGACCCGGGTACGATCCCTGGTTTGGGGCACATATTTTCAGGGATTGCTCTAAAATTCAAACATCTATTGGGGTCTGTATAGTCATGCCCGGGCAATTTTAACGGATGTTTCCGTTTTAAATGGGATTGGGAAACAGCCCAGCTTCCGCTTGCACACCCCTACCCACCCCTGCTGTGGGGGGGTTGGGGGGGTCAAGGACACTTTACCGTATGCGAGAAAAAACTTGAGGTGGCATCTAAGTTCTTTTTGCAAAATTCTTCGTTCATTCCGAAACCCCCAAACAGGACAGAAGCAAACAAGCCTACATTATTTTTAAGGGTTTACTCTTCGTTTATAAACACGTCCACTACACTCACAATACATACCCGTGGGTTTAACTACTTTCCCAAAATTTCCCCCCACCGGGCATAGTGTTTTCCCTTTCACCACTAAAGATTGTCTCTTTTCCAGCTTATCACAATTCCACCCCCAAATTATTGGGGGGGGGTGTTGAGGGCCCCCACCATACGTTTGCCCTTTTGTTTTAGCTTCTATCAGGTTTTTCCCCCACCGGCATGTGTTGCTCCTTAGTCCCCCTTTTACAACTCCCATTGGGTTGTATTTTCCCGCTTTTCAAAAAGGGTTTCCCCCCCAAAATTTTTGTGGGGTTTTAGCCACCACCCTAACGTTTGTCTGTATGTTTTAGCTTCTATCATTTTTCCACCACCGGGGATAGTGTTGCTCCTTTCCCACTAAAGATTGTCTCTGTATTCCCCGCCCTTTTCACAAGTTCCACCACCAAAATTTTGGTGTTGTTTTAGGGTATCACTAAATTTAAATATTTTTTTGCTTTTTAAACAGGGTTTCCCCCACTGGGGGATAGTGTTGCTCCTTTCACCCAAATAACGTTGTCCCCCTGGGAAATTTCCCGCTTACAAAAAGTTTCCCCCACCAAAATTTAAAGGTGTTTTTTGAGCTTCACTAAATAACTATGTTTTAGCTTCTATCAGGGTTCCCCCCCGAACATAAATGTTTTCTCCTTTCACAACTAACGATTGTCCCCTTTATTCCACTTATCACAAGTTCCCCCACCAAATTATTGTGGGTTGAGCCACCCCCCACTAACGTTTTTTCCCGTAGGTTTTTTGCTTCTATCAGGTTTCCCCCACCGGGGATAGTGTTGCTTTTCCCTTTGTCCTTTCACAAATAACGATTGTCTCTGATTTCCACTTATCACAAGTTCCACCCCCAATTATTGTGGTGTTGGGCTCAACCACTAACGTTTGTATTTTGTTTTTAGTTTTTACTGGTTCCCACCGAAAATAGTGTTGCTCCCTTTTTCCCATAACGATTGGTTGTGTAAATTTCCCGGGTTATCCCAAGTTCCAAACCCCAAAATTATTGTGGTGTTGAACTACCCCCCACTAACGTTTTGGGCTCTGTTTTAGCTTTTATCAGGGGTTTCCCCCACCGGGCATAGTGTTGCCCCCTTTTTACCCCTAAGATTGTCTTCCCGTATTTCCCGCTTATCAAAAAAGTTCCCCACCCAAAATTAAATTTTTGGGGTTGACCACCACCACTAACGTTTTTCTGTATGTTTTAGCTTCTATAAAGGGTTTCCCCCCCGGGGATAGTGTTTTTCCCTTAGTCCTTTCACAACTAACGATTTTTCTCTTTTATTCCCGCTTATCACAATTTCCCCCACCAAATTTTTTGTGGTTTTTGGCTACAACCCCTAACGTTTGTCTCCTTTTTTTTGTTTCTATCCAGGTTTTCCCCCACCGAACATAGTGTTTTTTCCTCCTTTCAACCACTAAAAGATTGTCTCTGTATTCCAGTTTTCACAAGTTCCACCACCAAATTTTGTGGTGTTGAGCCCCCCACCACTAACTTTTTTTCTGTAATTTTTTTTAGCTCTATCTGGTTCCACCACCGGGGATGTGTTTCTTTCCCTTTGTCCCTTTCACAACTAACGATTGTCTCTGTATTCCAGCTTATCACAATTTTCCCCCCCAAAATTATTGTGGTTTGAGCTACAACCACTAACTTTTTGTCTTTTGTTTTTTGCTTCTATCAGGTTTTTCCCCCACCGGGCATAAAGTTGGTCCTTGTCCTTTCAAACCCCTAAAGATTGTCTCTGTATTCCCCGCTTAACACAAAACTCCCACCAAAATTGTTTTTGGTGTTGACTACCACCACTAACGTTTGTCTCTATGTTTTTTAAATACCCAATCAAATTCCAAACCCCCGGGCATGTGTTCCCTTTATCCACTAACGTTGTCTCTGTATTCCAGCTTATTCCCCCAATTTTCCCCCCCCAAAAATTTTTGTGGGGTTGAGCTACCCACCAATAACGTTTGTCTCTATTTTTAGCTTAGTTTCCCCCCAACTGGGCATAGTGTTGCTCCTTTCACCACTAACGATTGTCTCTGTAAATTCCCGCTTTTCCAAGTTCCACCCCAAATTATTGTGGTTTTGAGCTACCACCACTAACGTTTTTTCCCCTATGGTTTTTGCTTAGTTTTCCCCACTGGGCTAGTGTTGCTCCTTTCACCCTAAAGTTTTCCCCTGTATTCCCCGCCCTTTTCACAAGTTCCAGGCCCCCAAAATTAAATTGGGGGTGTTGAGGGTCCAAACCCCTAAAAGTTTTGTCTATATGTTTTAGCTTCCCATCAGGTTTTCCCCCACCGGGGGATAAGTTTTTGGGCCTTTCACCACTAAAGGAAATTTTCTCTGTATTCCCAGCTTATTACAAGTTCCCGCCCCCAAATTTTGTGGTGTTTTAGCTACCCGTACTAAAGTTTTTTCTCTGTTTTAGCTTTGTCAGGTTACCCCCAAACCCGGGGAAAAGTGGGGTTTCTCCCCTTTTTTACCACTAATGTTTGTCTCTGTATTCCAGCTTATCACAAGTTCCCCACCAAATTATTGGGGGTGTTAAACCCAAACCAAAACCCCTAACATTTGTCTCTTGTTTTAGCTTTTACAGGTTCCAAACCCCGGGCATAGTGGGTTTCTCCCCTTTACCCTAAAAAGATTTGGGCTCTAAATTTTTTTGGGGTTCCTCCGGTTCTACCCCCGGTAAAGGGGTCGCTGCGCCCCCCACTAAAGTAGGTCTCTTTGTTTTAGCTTTGTCGGTTCCAACCCCGGGCATAGTGGTTTTTTCTGTTGTCAACGTTTGTCCGGGGTTTCAGCTAATTTTCAGGCTTTAAATAGCTTGGGCCCCAAATTTTTTCTAATTTGGGAAACTTTATCGTTGGGAAAAGAATCCCCAGCAACGTAGCTATTTTACGACTGCCCAGTGATAATTTTTTTCTACTTGCAGCGTAAAATTACTGAAATTTGCTTCGTGAAAAAGGGATGACCAGTCTTTTTTTTTAAATTTTGGGAATTTTTGGGAGGAAAAGAATTTCAAACAATCGTAGCTATTTTACTACAGCTGCTTTATAAAAAAATTCTACTTGAATCAGTAAAAAATACTGAATTGTTGGGTTAGGGGAAATGCAGATCAATTATTCTAATTTGGGAGCTTTATCGTAGGAATAAAAAATTTCAGCCAAACGTAGCTATTTTAAATGGGAGCTACACTGATATTTAATTTTTAACTTTAAAACAGTAAAATTTTTTGAATTGTGGGTTCGTGAAATAGCATGACCATCCCTTTTAATTTTGGGGGCTTTTAAACGTAGGAATAAAAATCACAGCAATCGTAGCTTAAATTTTTCTACAGCTCAGTGATAAAAGTTCTACTTGAAGCAGTAAAAATTTCCGAATATTGCTTTTGTGAAATAGCTTGTTCAATGAATTTCCCAAATTTGGGAAACATTTCGGGGAAAAAAATCACAGCAATCGTAGCTATTTTACGACAGCTGCATTGATAATAAGTTCTACTTGAAGCAGTAAAATTACCGAATAATGTTTCATGAAATAACATGACCAGGTTATTCTAATATGGTAGCTATGCCGTATGAAAATTATCACAGCAATCGTAGCTATTTTACGACCGCAACGTTGTTATTACGTCTTAGTTGGAATAGTAAAATTGCTGGCTAAGCATTGCCCAATAGCTAAAAAATGATTGTAAAATCCGAGTATTAAACGCTCCATTTTCGTGACATCATCTGAAGCAATTAAGCTTCAAATATCATTGTTATTTTGGTAGACATGGATAGTAAAATCGGAAAAGCATATAGTAAAATTGCAAGGGTATACGTCTCTTATTTGCACGCAGTAAACGCATTTTAGCAAGAGCATTCGTAGCAAAATTGCAAGATATCGTACGTCGCAAAATTACTACATTTGCTGTCGTTAGCAGTACTTCCGAAGCAAATGTCGCAATTTGGCGCGATTTTTTTAAACAGTGTATCAATGTTCATGGATTATAATAAAATATGTACAAAGTTACTGTATTGTGTTGTGTTGTATGTTCTTCTTGAATCCAGTAAGCTCGTGATGTAAAACATCGTATTTTTTAAACATGCTCATAGCCTATAAGTGCATAAATAAATTATGCAAAACAAAATTTACACACCGAGAACGAATTACGATATGGCTGACCATATATATTTTTTTAACGTCTATCCTACACAGTTAAAAATTGCGTTATCACAAAATAAATCAAATTTTCACATAGCACAATCTGGACTCTTTTTAACCGCCAATTTTCCCCATTAGCTAGCATAGCTACTATAATAAAATTCAAATGGCGCAGTTTGCCAAACTTGTAGTTTATCATCCAATCAGAGTGAAGAGAGCTATACCGGCCAGGATTGAGCCAGGAGACTCAAGGTAACCTCTGAATTGTAGAGGAAACCTACATCTATGCTCCTATATTATTAAATTTTGAGAACGTTTGAATGCTTTGTAATCCTGATTTTTGAGCAAATAGATTTCTGAGCAAATTTTAGGTTGTAAAGGCCTTTTATGGTGAATTTCAATTTAAAATCAGTTATATGACTGAGCGGGTAGACTCTAAATACGAATTTATTTATGAATTTAATAAAAAACATGGTGAAGATAAGGCAAAAGTGCAAACTTAATCTGGTTACAAAATATATACCGAAATAATATTTAATATAATTCAGAAATAGTAAAGTCCATTCTAAATTGTATTAAATATTAACAATTCCACCCACGAGAGTGAATTTCCTAAATCTAGAAACATAACGTACAGCCATAAAAATTAATATAGTCAAAAATTAGCTCTTGTAAAATTCCGCATGAAAACTGATTCAAATTTACTAAAATTGAAACGCATAAGAGCATAGATCTTGATGTTGTAGGCTTTCACGACCCGTAGATGTCTTCTGTATGATCCCTGGGCTGTTTCGTCGTGTCGATGATGAGGCACTGCTCGACGTTTCGCCACCCATGTTGGTGGCTTGGTGGCGTCGAGCAGTGCCTCATCATCGACACGACGAAACAGCCCAGGGATCATACAGAAGACAGCATAGATCTTGTTTACCTTTACAATAACAGAGTTTACACAAGTCTTCTGGTTCTATTAGTTTGGCAATCACTTTTTTCTGTTGATTGTGCTCAATTGACGACTGGTGATAGGCGGAGCTTAAAACGATTGATGGGCCAAGTGACGAGAGTTGGGATAGATTTTCATTTCCTAATTTTACGTCTGTTGAACGGCGCAACACTTATCACGCTCCAACTTTTATTCTATTCATTATTTGGACAAAACTAAAGAGGAATAATATTCAGCAACATATCATTACTTACAGCGATTATTTCGATTTTTTACATAGCCTTAGCTATATTATTACAATGTGCGCATCATACATGAAAAATTAATCAAAAATACTACAAGCTTGCTCAACTTCAATAATTGACAAAAAACTGCTAATCGGATTTCGACAAGACCTATTTCAAAAAAAACATTTGACTGTTTAGACAAGAAATAAATTAACTTTCTAGGCAGAAAGTGCACTGAACGAAAATTTAAAGCATGTTATATGAGGCATGCAGTTTTTCACGGCTCATCCGCACGTCAAAAGTGCGTATTTTGGATGAAAACACATACCCAGCATATTAGCATGTGCTGTAAATTTTCGTTTAGTGCACTTTCTATGTAGACAGTTAATTTATTTTTGTCTTAACAGCCAGATGCATTTTTTAAAAGAGGTTTTGTCGAAATCCAATCCATAGATTTTGTCGATAATTAAAGTTAAGAAAACTTATAATCTGATATTTCTTTCATGTATAATGCGAACATCGTAATAACAAGTTAATGGCTGTGTCTAAAAATTTGGAAATAATCGCTGTTAGAAGGAATGATATGTTTGCTAAATATTAGGCCTATTCCTCTTACGTTATGTCCAGCTCCAGATAATGAATAGAATAAAAGTTAGAGCGTGATAGGTGATGCGCCGTTCAACAGACGTCAACTTGCGAAATGAGGATATATCCCAACTCATTCCGCCATGTTGCCTCGTGACGCCAGGAGGCGGTCAAAATACTAGACGTCAATTATTGGATGAGCGTAGCGAGCGAAGCGAAAATTTATTTCACTACACTGGAGGAAAAAATCCGTAATGTTTTTTTTCTTCTTCTTCTTCTTTCTTTCTTTTTTTTTGTATTTTTGTGTGTTTGTTAACACGATTCCGGCTAACGCGATATTCCAATTGCAATGAAAATTTAAGGGGACCTTCGAAATTTCTAAACTAAGACCTGCCACGTTTTTGGGTACAATCGAAGAAATTATTCTCATGAATATCGTACTTTTACGATTTTTTTCGATTTTAAGTGCGATATTTTCGTAACATTTGGGCCGATTCTGACCAAACGGGTGGGGCTACAACGTTCATATTTAACATGGACATTAAGGTAATGGTGATGTATTGCTTTTTGAAAGAAAAAGTTGAAAAAGTTAGCCAGAATCCATAGAATAAAGGTTTTAATATGAGTTTTTTTAGGTTTATAATAACAATTACCAAGTAACAATAGAAACTTGACAACAATCACCTACAATGCATTAAAAAAGCACTTGCAAAGGAAAAGTGGTCCTACGCAAACTAAAAACTTACAAAAACGCTCATCCATCAACGCGGCGGGACTTAAAAGTTTTCCTAGTTCTAGGCCGGAAAAACCCATCATCCTGTTCAATAAGGGATATCCCGACATGAGGTTAACTTGTGGTTCGTTCTGATGGTAAATCACATTAGAGGAGCTTCGGAAATGTAATCAGTTTACATTGGACTATTGAAGACATCATCTGACACTTGTTCCACGGTAAGCATGTGTTTGAATCTTTTGTTTATTGTTGGATCTTTTATTGAATGTTTTCTTACACCCAAAAAGGGAAAGGATCTGGGTTTGATTTACGGTTATGTTATAAGTAGGGTTGTCTTTCAAGCTACTTTTAATGCTTAATGCAAGCTTTATTTTTACTTTTTTTATTGAAAGATTTATTCGATTAACAATCGACTTATCATCTACATTTGTATAATTGATGGATGAACGATAATTCAGTCAGTCGTTTATTAAAACTGATTAAATGAAATTTTTAACTTTAATTTTTATCTAGGCCTACTATAATTTCAAAAAATATGTGTCATCGCTTACCATTCAATCCCTAGCTCTGCCACAAAATATTATACGAAGCAAAGTAGCACTCAGTTACTGAAGGATCACTGCTTCGAAACATACACATTTGAAGCATGACATTTTAATTTTAAAAATTTGTTAAAAATGAGGTTATTTAATGAAATAAAACACAAAAATCGCTAAGTGGTCTCAACCCTAGTTATAAGTGTGTATTAGTCTAAGAATACGTAATTGTGAGCCTATAGTGTACCTCGTTCGTATGTACTGGGTTCGTTTCAACGTCATATGCAGGAGGTGAAGGGTTCGATTCCCGCTTTAATTAGTAGTTATGATGTGTAAACGGTGACTTTGGAGCGCCGTCCTAGCAACAAGGCACACACAATTAATTCTAAGGTTGTCCCGAATTAGCCTTGTTGATTCTAACACTGTGTTCGGGTGGAATCGTGTCCAGCTTGATTGATCGGTGTTCCCTACTTAAATATACTGGTCTCTAGTTGGTCATTGTTCACTCGTCTACAGGGTTGGCACGTTGGCTTGGTCAACTTTAAATTGAATGTCCCCCAATGCAAATAAATTATGTGAAGGAATGTAGACTCCAAATACGAATGTATTTATTTATTTCATTAATTTGAGATTAAAATTATTAATTTAGAGTAGGTTTGGTTAATGATTTTGAATTATAATCACGATTGAGTTAATTTAAAAACGAAAGGTTATAGGCCAATATCGCCAGTTGTTCTATATATTGTGAATTTCTCTTGTAGTAAAATGGGCAGCATATCGCTATGGCTGCTGCTCGTGCTAATGTCCTTGTTAACCACGGATACTCCAAGAAACGAAGCTTCCAAATAGGCTTGACCCGGAACTAATTGGTACAGAATTTTATCTTATCATAAGTTGTTGGTTATGTATACCTACACATGCCAGAGAAACTTTACCGCTGTCCGACCCCCCTAATTTGCACAATTAATTAATTATTCAAATCTAATTAAAATCAATATTCTCTGAATTTGAACAATTTTTATGCAAATGTGTATCAAACTAGATTAACCAAACAATTTTGAATCTGGAAAAAATATAATTAAAACATTCATGGTTCCATCACCCTTAATTAATAATTTATAATTATGACAGCATTTTTAATCAGATGACTCCTGTGTCTAGTTGATAACATTGATAATTGTTGCGACGGTTGTATTTATTAGAGGAGTATAATAGGTAAGCTGTGTATAAACTTAACCGCATTTGAAAACACATAAACATGATAAATTTGAATAATTAAAAAATCTGACATAATTATGCATTAGGAAAAGTTTCAAGTAATTTGAACAACATCGATATGGGTATCAAATGAAAGATACAGATCCGTAGGTTTTTTATATAAATATTATTCAGGAAGGTAAAATCATCTGTAATTGAAATTGCAGTAAAATGGGGGGGGGGAATGGGGGGGGAGGATTGAAGTCACAAGCTCAACATGTTCTAAGCGCCTTCAAACATACCCATCATGCAATATCTACACTGCAGTCAGATATCAATTAGTATTTATTAATGTTTTTTTCGTCATATAAAGAGTCGATTTACCTTATCACAGATTTTTTCAAATTAAATTATTATCAAAAGTTTAATAAAATGTGAAAACAGAATGCAATAATGACTTTTTTTCCTCGAAACTTGTTTTGTCTTCGCAAACCACATAATATTGAGTTCACAGATTTGGTTAACAACATTGTTTACATAATTTTCTCATTTCGTATCCTTGATTGTACTAACTTGTATTAATGACGTATATTTTTTGTATATTTTCTCTCTATTTATGTACCTCCATTGATTATTATGTTATCCTTATTATGATTATACGATCATTCAACAAAGTTTGAAGATGTAGAGCAAACTATACGTTAAACAGAAAAGATAAAAACGTATTCAAATCTACAATATTGGCCATTCCTTTACTTAGCGATGTCAAAAGTTGGAATTCCAACACGGGATTGTGTTTTTAAATGCATTTCACCCAACACCATAAATGTGTAGGCCTACATGTGTGTTTCATAACGTTCTTCAGAGAATGATTTAGCAAATGCATTAACTTTTGAATGAAGCACAACGCCACCAGCATTATTTGACTCTCCAGGTATTCCTTGGCAACCTCAGAAGTTTGCCATTGGGGGTACGCTCTTTTGAATATAACACATCTAGAAACTCGAGTGAAAATTAACCAATGCATAACTATTGCTTTGTGATCGATGGGGGGCATTTACTCCATAGGATATACCTTGGTCTAGAGACAGTACACCCATGCAAGAACTACGTAGATCACATTAAAAGCAATATACCCATGCCACTGTCGTATTTTTTGGTTATGACAATGGAGCATCGACGAAATTCACTACACATTTTAAGCGAATTAACCGGTGGGAGCAAATGTAATACAATTAAGTTTGAGCCAATCATGGTAGATAAGAGATACGTTTCTGTCTCACCCAACGAACAAATCAAGATTCTTTCAACTTTTGGCATCGAGATTTCAATCAAATAACATCACAGTACTTCCAGCAAAAGCTGACGCAGATGTTTTAATTGCAATATCGGCAGTAGAGTACGCCATCATTGAGTACACCACACTTATTGGAGATAACAGCGACTTGCCAATGCTGCTATATGTTACCACTTCAACCTAAAAACTCCTGCTTATGAACTCATCTTCAAATTTACTGGAATAATGCGTTACACAACAACCAAGCTAGGTAATTAAGTGTGCTGTTGTTCACCATTCATACATGCAATAACTGGATGCGACACCACTTAAAAAATGTTTGGGATTGGTAACGGTTTACCATTAAAGAAATTTGAACTCGATATGAAAATGCATTCAGGTGTTTTCAACAATAGCATTTCTACAATAAATGAGATTGTTGAATGCGGTGAGAACGCAATGGCAAATCACACCTAAGTCTCAATGAACTACGAATAGAGAAGTTTAGTCAGAAACTTATAACTGATAAAAAGGTTATCCAGCCTGAGACACTGCCACCTACATCAGCAGCATCATACTTCAAGTACAAATTTGGCTTGAAAATAATTCTCCTGATCCTTTGAAATTTGCATGAACTCTTTCAGAAAACGGCTTTGTACCTGTGCCTTACGGACATGCATCGTATCTTCTCTCAACAATACGATGTAATTGTAAAGTAGAATGTTCGAATTAAGGTGCAATTGCAAAGAATGTTCCAGTGTGTGTAGAAATTGCCAAGGTGTAAATTGTGCAAATTCGCTAACAATTTATTTGGATGCTTCCTACGACAGTGATCAGGACATCAATGCAGTTGGCGTGGATGACGTCTAGTTAAGCTCTGTTTGAAACGCATTTATCACAAAAATAACTATCATAATGTTAATAATTTGTATCCAATATTTAGAAGGTTGTGAAAAAAGGTGGAAATTAATTTGTCATCAGTTTAAAATTAATTAATAAGGCTTATTAAGGCGATCGCACATCTGTGAAGTTTCTACACAGGTAGTCCAAGCTATCGGTTTTGAATGGTCAACCATCAAAACAATAATCATTGTTTTTAATTCTTAGCTGGAGGCATCTTATCAAAAATGCTATGATAACTATAAGCAATTTAATTATGATGATTTAAACCAGAACCACATTTTTTGTTTTTAGTTTCGTTAGAAGGTTTAGAGTAATACATTGAGAAGTATTTTTTATCAAAATCGGTGAAAATAGCCAAAATATGAATTTTAATTAGTTTGTCGCTTTAATTAATTAGACTAATTAGGGCGGTCGGACAGTGGTAAAGTTTCTACACAGGTTGCCAAAGTTGACGGTCTTGAATGTACAACCATCAGAACAAAAATCGTTATTTGTTATTCGATACGGGAGGCATCTAATCAAAAATTCTATCATGATTATAAGCAATTAATTATGGTACTTCAAACCAAAATTACATGTTTTAAATATATTTTTTTGTAGTAGGTTGGATTCTCCACTGAAAAGTGTTTTTTTCTTATAAAAATCCGTGAAAATATTCGAAATATGAATTTTTATGAATTTTCACATATTAATTAATTAAGCTAATTAGGGCGGTCGGACAGCGGTAAAGTTTCTACACAGGTTGTCCATGTTGCTGATCTTGAATGTACAACCATCAAAACAATAATCGTTATTTGCAATTCGATACGGGAGGCCTCTAATCAAAAATGCTAGGATAATTATAAACAATTAATTAAAATGATTAAACCCAAAAAAGTATTTTTTTATATTTTTTATATTTTCTAAATATGTTGAATTTATCATCTGAGAAGTATTTGAGGTACGAATCTGTAAAAATAATGAAGATATGAATTTTAATTAGTTTTTATATTTTAATTAAATATGCTAATTAGGGCGGTCGGATAGCGGTAAAGTTTCTTTTTCATATAAAGATAACCTTAACAAATAATATTTTGTATACAAAAATTCTGTACCAATTTGTTCAGGGTCAAATGGTTCGTTTCTTGGACTAGGAGGGGAATACTTCGGTCATCCCTGGAAGAAACCTGGACAGCAGATATCATACTCCTCACAAGCGGACGCTGTTCTCGTCAGAAGGGAAACCACATTATGGCTACGCATTCGACTCTATCCGACGACTCTGCCCACGGAAATATGAATTAGTTAGAGGAAAGTGCAGAAAAATTGTATCTGGTTAATTTTGAGTATTCGTGACAGTGAATATGTATCAATGTCCATGGTTTATAATAAAATATGTCCCAAGTTACTGTATTAATATTATGTGTTGTATGTTCTTCTTGAACCCAGTAAGTACGTGATGTAAAACATTACATCATATTTTTGTAAATATGCTCATAAGCCTAAGTGCATAAATTAGGCAAAGCAAAATTAATACACTTAAACAAAGGATTACCTTTATATATTTTACGCTAAATGTAAATTTTAATTAATTTTTTTATTTAATTAATTAATTTAACGTCTATCCTATTCAGTAAAAAATCGCGAATTCACAAAATATTTATATCAAATTTTCACATAGCCATCAATCTGGACGCTATTTAACCACCTGGTTTCATCACTAAATTTTCTAGCTACATTTCATTTATTTATTTTTATTGGATGAGCGAAGCGAAGATTCCATTTCACTACACTGGAGAAAAAAATCCGGAATGTTTTTATTCTTTTTTTTTTCTTTTTTTTGTATTTTTGTGTGTCTGTTAACACGATTCCGGCTAAACCGATACTCCGATTGCGATGAAATTTTATGGAGGCCTTCGAAATCTCTGAACTTAGAACTGCCACGTTTTTTAGCGCAATCGGGAATTTTTTTCTCATAAAAAACGCAATTTTACGATTTTTTTCGATTTAAAAAAAAATTCTTCGACTTATAACACCTACATGCTTTATCCGATTGTAATGATTTTTTCACAGAACCTTGATTTTATGAATTAAGGTATTCGTGTGAAATTTGAGCGTAATTGAAAAATTATTTCTCATGAAAATCGAAATTTTACGGGTTTTTTCTTTTTTAAAACAATTCTTTGGCTAATAACACCTACATGCTTTATCCTATTGTAATAAGTTTTTCACAGAACCTAAATTTTATGAATTAATACATCGTGTTAAATTTCAGCGCAATCGAATACTTATTTCTTATGAAAATTGCAATTTTACGATTTTTTTCTTTTTTTAAAAATTACGATTAATTAAAAAAATTAAGTTTATTTTTTATTTAATTTAATTTAATTTAAAAAAATCTTCGCTAAGTAATGATTTTTTCACAGAACAACAGAAAATCCGCGTAACACATGGCAGCTCAATGCACCAATTACGCTCATCCAACAACGCGGCGGGACTTAAGCGTTTTCCTAGTTTATTTATTTAATATCCTATTTAGTTAAACTAGGAAAACGCTAAAGTCCCGCCGCGTTGATGGATGAGCTTTTTAAAGTTTTTAGTTTGCGTGGGATATCTTGACTTTTGCAAGTGCTTTGTTTTGCTGCCTATGAATTGAAGGTGAATGTTGTCAAGTTTCTTTTGTTTCTTCTCAATTGGTATTATTTACCGTAAAAAACTTTTATTAAGAGCTTTATTTCTATGGATCCTGGCTAACTTTTTCAACTTTTTCTTTCAAAAGGTACTACATTACCATAACCTTAATGTCCATGTATAATATGAACGTTGTAGCCCCACTCGTTTGGTCAGAATTGGCCCAAATGGCACGAAAATATCGCACACAAAATCAAAAAACTTATATTAAAAGCTTTATTTCTATAGATTTTGGCTAACTTTTTCAACTTTTTCTTTTAAAAGCAATACATCACCATAACATCAATGTCTATGTGAAATATGAACGTTGTAGCCCCACCCGTTTGGTCAAAATCGGCCCAAATGTCACGAAAATATCGCACTAAAAATCGAAAAAAATCGTAAAAGTACGATATTCATGAGAAATATTTCTTCGATTGTACCCAAAAACGTAGCAAGTCTAAGTTCAGAGATTTCGAAGGTCCTGTCAAATTTTCATCAAGATCGCATATGCCGTTTGCCCGGTAGAGAGCGAACAAACAGACAAAAATACAAACAAAAAAAAAAAAAAAAAAAAAAAAACACCCCGAGCTAAATTTTTTGGGGGGTCAGTGAAATTGAAGTCTTCGCTTCACTCGCTTCGCTCGCTACGCTCATCCAAAAAACTGGTTTACAAATGAGATCACATGACATTAGCTAGAAAAGCTACTAGAATAAAATTTAAAATGGCGCAGTTTGCCAAACTTAGTTGGATGAGCGTAGCGAGCGAAGCGAAGATTCCATTTCACTACACTGGAGAAAAAAATCCGGAATGTTTTTTTTTTCTTTCTTTCTTTTTTTTTGTATTTTTGTCTGTCTGTTAACACGATTCCGGCTAAATGGATACTCCGATTGCGATGAAATTTTATAGAGGCCTTCGAAATCTCTGAACTAAGAACTGCCACGTTTTTGAGCGCAATCGAAAAATTATTTCTCATGAAAATCGCAATTTTACGATTTTTTTCGATTTTTTTTTAATTTCTTCGACTTATAACTCCTACATGCTTTATCCGATTGTAATGATTTTTTCACAGAACCTTAATTTTATGAATTGATATATTCGTGTGAAATTTGAGCGTAATCAAATAATTATTTCTTATGAAAATTTCAATATTACGATTTTTTTCTTTTTTTAAATTACGATTAATTAAAAAAAATAAGTTAATTTTTTTTTTAATTTGATTTAATTTTTTTTTTATTCGACATAGTTATGATTTTTTTACAGAACAACAGAAAATCCGCATAACACATGGCAGCTCAATGCACCAATTACGCTCATCCAACAACGCGGCGGGACTTAAGCGTTTTCCTAGTAGTTTATCATCCAATCAGAGTCAAGAGGGCTATAACCCCGGCCAGAATTGAGCACAAAACATATAGCACACAGAAAACGGGTTGCCAACGGTTGGAGCCAGAAGACTAGTAACCACTGAATTGTAGAGGGAAGCTATATGTTCTTATGCTAGGTATTCAATTTTCAGTACGTTTGAATGCTTTTTAATGTGGATGTTTTAAATAGATTTTTGAGCAAATAGTAGGCAAGTTTGGTTGATTTTTGAATACATGTTGTGTATCATCCTTTCAAGCGCGTTTAAGCATGGTTCTCAGCTTCATAAAGAACCCAGTTCCATGTAACATACAACGCATTATCTTATGTTTTCGTCTGTCAGATCTTTTACGAGAATATGTGTTTTAAATAAATAATATGGGGAAGATAAGGCAAACGTGCTAACATACTCTAGTAAAAAGATCTAACTGACGAACAATTAGAATATTTCGCTACGTGAGCTACGTTATAAAGATTGGAACCTTGCTTGCGTGCACATCGGAGGATGGTTGATTTACAAAATATTAACAATTCCAACTACGATAGTTTCCTAGATCGAAAAGTATACTTAACATGCGTAAAATATGGTCAAAAATGAATTTTTGTAAAATTCCACGTGAAAACAGATTCAAAATTTACTAAAATTGAAAAGCATAGGGTCATAATGTAGATCTTGCTTTCCTTTACAATAACAGAGTTTATACACAAGTCTTCTGGTTCTATTAGTTTGGCAAGCATACTCTTTTCTGTATGTTATAATTGTGCTCAATTCTTACCGGAAAGAGCCACCATCCTGTTCCAAAAAGGATATCCCGAGATGAGGTTGACTCGTGGTTAGTTCTGATGGTAAATCACATTTAGATCTGACCGTGGTCTAGTAGGTGGCGAGCTTCGGAAGTGGGATCAGTTTACGTTGAAATATTGAAGTCATCATCTGGCACTATAGTTCCACGGTAATTATGTGCTTAAATGTAGGGTATAATCGTTCAATACTACTTTTAAAAACGAAAGATTTGACAAACAATCGATTAGTCATCAATGTTTTTATAATTATTGATGGAATATAGATGAGATAATAATCGATTCAAAATCATATTCTGTCACTCTTTTATTTAAACGTATAATTAGAAAATGATAATTTTAACTATAATTTCTATCGGCCATAGGCCTAATTAAAAAATATGTGACATCGCTTATAGTTAAATTCCTAGCTCTGCCACAAAATATTATACGAAGCAAAGTAGCACTCAGTCACTGAAGGATCACTCATCACTGCTTCGAAACATAGACATTTGAAGCACGACATTTTCACTTTTAGATTTGTTTAAAATGAGGAAATTTAATAATTAAACACTTATATCGATAAGTGATGGGAACCCTATTAATAAGTGTTCATTAGTCTAGGAATACGTAATTGTGAGCCTATAGTGTATCTCGTTCGATACTGGTTTCGTTTCTACTTATAATATAGAGGGTATCGGGTTTAAATCCCGGATCATTTTAGCCTCACTTTAGTCTTCTCTTCAACTGATACCTCTCTCTAGCAATACTCTTCCGCTTGTTAAGGTCTCACCATTCTCTACATTTTAAAATAATAAGATTGAGTTATTACTAACTTACAATATAATTGTGTAGTTGACTGGTTAGAGGCTCTACTTCATATACAGACGTTTCAGGGTTCGATTCCCGCTTTAGTTAGAAGTTATGATGTGTAAACGGTGACTTTGGAGCCGTCCTAGCAACAAGGCACATATTAATTATTTTTAAGGTTGTACCGAATTAGCCTTGTTGATTCTAACACTGTGTGCGGGTGGATCGTGTCCAGCTTGATTGATCGGTGTTCCCTACTTAATGATGCCGGTCTCTAGTTTGTCATTGTTCGCTCGTCGTTGTTGTCGGCGGCTACAGGGTTGGCTTGGTCTACTTAAAATTAAATGGACCCCAATGAAAATAAACTATGTGAATTAGTGGGTAGACTTCATATTTTATTTATTTATTTATTTATTTGAGATTAAAATGATTAATTTAGAGAAGGTTAGGTTAATGATTTTAAATTATAATCACGATTGAGTTAATTAAAAAACGTAAGGTAATAGGCCTATATCGCCAGTAGTTCCCAATACTGTGAATTTCTCTTGTAGTACAATGGGCAGCACATCGCTATGGCTGCTGCTCGTGCTGATGCCCTTGTTAACCACGGAGGGGAATACTTCAGCCATCCCTGGAAGAAACCTGGACATCAGATATCATACTCTTCACAAGCGGACGCACATTAGTGACATCGGAATAGACTCGCACCGTAGACAATGCCCACGGAGTTATGTGTTTGTTAGAGGAAAGTGCAGAAGAATTGTATTTGATTAATTTTGAGTACATACGTGACGGTAATTATGTATCAATGTCCATGGTTTTTAATAAAATATGTCCCAAGTTACTGTATTATATAATGTGTCGTGAAGTATATTATTCTTCATGAACCCAGTAAGCACGTGATGTAAAACATTGCATCGTATTTTTGTAAATATGCTCATATAGCCTAAGTGCATTAATTAGGCAAAACAAAATTAATACACCAAGAACGGATTATTGTTTTTATTTTTATTTTTATTATTATTATTATTATTATTATTATTATTATTATTATTATTATTATTATTATTATTATTATTATTATTATTATTATTATTATTATTATTATTATTATTATTATTATTATTATTATTATTGTTGTTTTTATTATTAGGCCTATATATTATTTATGCTAAATGTCAATTTTTATTTATTTATTTATTTATTTATTTATTTATTTATTTATTTATTTATTTATTTATTTATTTAACGTCTATCCTATTCAGTTAAAAAACTGATTTACGAATGAGGACTACAAATGTCATTAGTTAGAAAAGCTACTAGAATAAAATTTCAAATGCGCAGTTAGCCAAACTTCGTAGTTTATCATCCAATCAGAGTCAAGAGGGCTAACCCCGGCCAGAATTGAGCACAAAACATAGCACACAGAAAACGGGTTGCCAACGGTTGGAGCCAGAAGACTAGTAACCACTGAATTGTAGAGGGAAAGCTATATGCTCTTATGCTAGGTTTCAATTTTCAGTACGTTTGAATGCTTTTTAATGTGGATGTTTTAAATAGATTTTTGAGCAAATAGTAGGCAAGTTTGGTTTATTTTTTAATACATATTGTGTATAAACCATCCTTTCAAGCGCGTTTAAGCATAGTTCTCAGCTTCATAAAGAACCCTGTTAAATATAACGCATTATCTCGCATATCAGAACTTTGATACGAGAGTGTATTTTTAAATAAATAACATGGGTAAGATAAGGCAAACGTGCTAACATACTCTAGTAAAAAGATCTAACTGACGAACAATTAGAATATTTCGCTACGTGAGCTACGTTATAAAGATTGGAACCTTGCTTGCGTGCACAACGGAGGATGGTTTATTTACAAAATATTAACAATTCCAACTACGATAGTTTCCTAGATCGAAAAGTATACTTAACATGCGTGAAATATAGTCAAAAATGAACTTTTGTAAAATTCCACGTGAAAACAGATTCAAAATTTACTAAAATTGAAAAGCATAGGATCATATATTGATCTTGCTTTCCTTTACAAATACAATAACAGTTTTTATACACAAGTCTTCTGGTTCTATTAGTTTTGCAAGCATACTCTTTTCTGTATGTTATAATTGTGCTCAATTCTTACCGGAAAGAGCCATCATCCTGTTCCAAAAAGGATATCCCGAGAAGAGGTTAACTCGTGGTTAGTTCGGATGGTAAATCACGTTTAGAGCTGACCGTAGTTTCGGAAGTGGAATCAGTTTCGTTGAAATATTGTAGTTATCATCTGGCACTTGTTCCACGGTAAGTTTGTGCTGGTATATCGTTTAAAAATATACTTCCAAAAACAAAAAGATTTTATAAACAATCGATAAGTCATTAATGTGTGTATAATTTATTGATTGAATATCGATAAGATAATAATCGATGCAAAATCATATTCTGTCAAGCGTTTATTTAAACTTATATTAGTAAATGATATTTTTAACTATAATTTTAAAAAAATATGTGACATCGCTTATAGTTCAATTTCTAGCTATGCCACAAAAAATTATATGAAGCAAAGTAGTACTCAGACACTGAAGGATCATTGCTTCAAAACATACACATTTGAAGCACGTTTTAATTTTTAATTTGTTTAAAATGAGGTAGGCTGTGTGTGATAAGTGTGTATTAGTCTAACAATATGTAATTGTGAGCCTATAGTGTATCTCGTTTGTATATACTGGGTTCGTTTCATCTTCATATGCAAAAGGTGCAGGGTTCGATTCCCGCTTTAGTTAGTAGTTATTAAGTGGATTGGTGACTTTGGAGCCATTCTAGCAACGAGACACAATAAATTGTAAGGTTGTACCGAATTAGCCTTATTGATCCTGGCACTGTGTGCTGGTAGAATCGTGTACAACTTGATTGGTAGGTGTCTCCTTCTTAAATATGCCAGCCTCTAGTTAATCATTGTTCGCTCGTCGCCCACACGTTTGGCTTGGTCGGCTTTTAATTTATTGTCCCCCACTGAGTCAGTTAAGTGACTGAGTGTGTGTAGACTCCAAATACGCTGTTTTTTTATTTATTTTAGTTTCAAATAATTAAACACTTTTAGAGTTGGTAAGATTAATTAAAATCACGATTGAGTTTATTTTTATTTATTTTTTAAAAGGTTATATCACCAGTAGTAGTCACTACCATGCATTTCTATTTTAGTATAATGGCCAGCAGATCGCTATGGTTGCCGTTCGTGCTGATGCACTTGTTAACCCCAGGGGGCAATACCTTGGTCACCCCTGGAAGAAACCTGGACAGGGATCATACCCCTCACACGCCGACGCTGTACTTGGCAGAAGAAGGAAGAATAACTCCACAAGACAAACTAGATAAAACTAATGTAATTAATTCGCGCGTCTTTGATGACATCATGTTTCTACCACCTGGTAGCATCGACTCGTCCCGCAGAGAATGCCCGCTCAACTATATATTAGTTGAAGAAAAGTGCAGAAGAGTGGTATCTCGTTGATTTGAAGTATTCGTCGTGACGGTGGATATTTATCTATGTTCATGGTTTATAATAAAACATTTCAAATAACTGTCTCCTATACCAGCTTGGAAAATTACTTATACAACTAGGCCGCGTCGTGAACGCTTTTTCCAGTCGAGTTGATGGATGAGCTTTTTTGTTGACTATTCTTTCCAATAATTACTAGGTTTTTTGTATGCGTGGTGGAATCTGATTACTTTTTCAAGTTTCATAGCAAAATTATTTTTGTTAAATTAGGATAATTTTTATAAAGTACCTAGTATTAATTGCTATGGCAATACCAATTAATAATAGAATGTAAAATATCTCGAGGCCCAAATTCTTGCTTTTTGTATGCATTGTAGGTGATTATAGTCAAGTTTCTCTTGTAAATTATACACCTGAAAAAAACTTATATTAAAACCATTATTTCTATGAATTCTGGCTAACTTTTTCAACTTTTTCTTTTAAAAGATACTACTTAACCATTTCCTTTTAATGACCATGTAAAATATGAACTTTTAAGCCCCACCCGTTGGGTCAGAATCGACCCAAATATCACGAAAATATTACATTAAAAAAATCTTAAAAGTACACGATATTCATGAGAAATATTTCTTCGGTTGTACCCAAAAACTTAGCAGATCTAAGTTCACAGAGATTTGGAAGGTCCACTCTAATTTTCATCAAGATCGCATATGCCGTTTGGCTGGTAGAGAGCGAACAAACAGACAAAACAACGAGCTATTTTTCTGGGAATAAGTGAAATTGATGTCTTCTCTTCGCTCATCCAATTACCTGTTTGGTGGCATATTTACTGTCCTTACCAAAAAAAAAAAGTAAACTACACTATTTGATCGCAACATACACACATTCTTACTTGACATGATGGTTATAACTCTATTCTGCGTCAAAACATGGTTTCCTCTAGCTCTTCCAACCTTCCTGTTGAACAAGGATATCCTTAGATTAGGTAAACTCGTGGTTTCGTTCTGATTGTGGAGCTAGTCGTTGTCCATATTTCAGTGTAGTTCAGAAGAAGAGACGACGTAGGGGTTCAAATATTGCAGACATCTCACTACGGTAAGCATGTGTTTGAATCTTTCTTCTTGGTCGAAGTTTCATTGAAAGTTTCATCACAACCGAATTGGAGAAGAACCCGGGTTTGATTCACGGTTAAGTTATAAGTAGAGTTGTCTTTCAATGTTAATTTCGACAATCGAAAGATTAACACGATTAACAATGGATTAATCATCCATGTTTGTAAGATTGATGAATAATTGATAGAGGTTATGAGAAATGGTGATATAAAAACCCAAATTTCGTGTTTTTCGCGACTCCAAAATAATTGGCAAAAACGTAACTTTAAAAAAAAGACGGGGACCCTTTAGTTAGGGATGACATCAATTCCAAAAAGTTAGAATGGATGTTTTTGACCCAAGAATCTATTCAGAATCGATTCCCAGCAAAAAAATAAATATTTGTATGCACCGTTATTTGAGTGGACTATTTCCGTGAAGCCCGTGATGTCAAGGAACGCTGTTTCGTTGTCGTCTGTTTACCGTACCGCCTTACGCGCGTAATATTCGGTCTGGACCGGCACCTCCACCATCCCCCTAATTTTGCACACTAAAAGGTTCAATTTCGCAAGTTAATTCGCATTTTCAAAATGTGTTTTCTCCATCTCTAAATGATGTTATTTGTCGACAATGTTACATTTTAGGCAATAAAAAATACATTTTAAAAAAATCGCGAATTTCGTTATCATCATTTTTCACAACCTTTAATAATTGATAATAATCGACGAAAAATAATATTCAATCAATAGTTTAATTCAATTAATATAAATTATTTTGTGAATTATATTATTATTCATATTATTTAATGACATCCACCTGCACGTAGGGCAGGAAGGCCAATGTAGGGCATGTTTGGCCCTCTTTAGCCTAAAACAAGTACAAATATTTCATTTTAACTAGTTAATACATATATAAGTATATACATAATAAGTCAAGGTTTGAGTGGGGGCTTTAAGCGGACACAGTTATTGATATCAATTGATTAGAGCAATGGCACATTAAGCCGGAGGTTCTGGGTACGAATCCAAGTCGAGGCAAAATTTTACGACAGTTGCTATAAATCAATAAATAATTGTTGTTAATAGAGTAGATTTTTTGTAATGTGACATCGCTTTTCGTTTAATTCATAGCTCTGCCACAAAGTTCACTTACTCACTGAAGGATCACCGATACGTAAGCATGCATGTAAGCATGCAATGTATATTTTTAGATCTTTTAAATACGTTAAGTAGGCCTATGTTAAAATCGTTTCTTAATTGATTGATATGATTGATATGATAATTTTGTGTGGCTCATTGGTCTTGTGGCGTATCTGCTTCCAATGCAGAAGGTCCAGGGTTCGATTTCCGTCACAGTTAGAAGTTTTTAACTTCTGATTTGGACTTAAGTACATCAGTTCTTGTCTTAGGAGTTTGTAAACGGTGACTTTGGAGCCGTCCTATCAACGAGCCACATAATAAATTCAAAGTTTTTCTGAATCGGCCTTGTTTATTCTGGCGTTGATCCGCGGGTGTTCGCACTGTCCATACCACTGATTGCTATATTTCCTATTAAAAAATTATCGATCTTTGGTTTGTTATCGCTCACTCGTCGATTGCGTCGGGCCTACAGGGTTGGCTTGGTCGCTTTGGTTTACTGTCCCCCACTGAAAATGAGTTATGTAACTGAGTGGGTAGACTAAATACAATTCATTTATTTATTTTTATACTAACATCGATAAGAAGATTTCTTGCTCAGAAATCGACTAGAACTCGAAACTAGAAAGTACGAACATCTGTTTACCCATATCAGTCTTGGAAAGAAACGCGTTTTTGAGGATAGTGCGGAGACGTCAGGTAAATGGTTAATAACATCGTTATCATATTTCACAGGATTGTTGATAAAGAATTCTCAGTGAAATCAAGTACGCGTATACCTCAATTCATGCATCGTTTTTTAAATTTAAAAAATCGAGAAATAAACGTGTAATTCACTATAAAAATAAACTTCGAGAATTAATTCCAATGGAGTCGATTATTTTGCGCATATTTTCACACTGCCGGTCACAATATTTCTATTAGTTTGAACGCGCAGGTTAATTTGTAAACTATAAATTAATAAACTGTTTAATGGGAATTTCCTTAATTGAAATCAATGTAATTTTACTTTCTAGGCTCGTGTCTTGCGACGACTTTTAAGACTCATTATTAATTAAAACCAAGTGTTTATTAACATTCATGAAAACTTTGGTGAGGGTATAGTACCAACCGTTTGAACAGCTGCAATCATCAATACCTTAGATGCCAAAACCTCAACAACTCCTTACTAACGAAAGTTAATATTTTTGAGATTTGAAATAATTTACATTTAGTGACGCTGAGGTTGCCATGTCAGATTGAGGAGAAAACGTTTTTTGGATGAGCGAAGCGAAGATTCCATTTCACTGCACTGGAGAAAAAAATGCGGAATGTTTTTTTTTTCTTTTTTTTTTCTTTCTTTTTTTTGTATTTTTGTCTGTTTGTTAACACGATTCCGGCTAAACCGATACTCCAATTGCGATGAAATTTTCTGGAGGCCTTCGAAATCTCTGAACTTAGAACTGCCACGTTTTTTAGCGCAATCGAAAAATTATTTCTCATTAAAATCGCAATTTTACGATTTTTTTCGATTTTTTTTTAAATTTCTTCGACTTATAACACCTACATGCTTTATCCGATTGTAATGATTTTTTCACAGAACCTTAATTTATGAATTAATATATTGTGTGAAATTTGAGCGCGATCGAAAAATAATTTCTCATGAAAATCGCAATTTTACGCTTTTTTTCGTTTTAAAAAACATTCGCTCATCCAACAACGCGCCTGAAAAAGCGTTTGCGAAGCTTTCTATTGTAAAAAATCTTAATTCTACTTTAGTTCGTAACTTTAGGCCTAGAGGAACTGCTAATGAGAAAATTACTTAATGTCCTTTGTAGGGCTACTGATCGGTAGCCTTATCTACATATATTTAAGTCCCTCCATTCTTTCCACTTTAAAATAATTAACCTGTAAAATATGATTTAAGTTTATTTTAAACTAAAATGTTATATCGCCAGTTCTCTACACTGTGAATTTCTCTTGTAGTACAATGACCAGCACATCGCTATGGCTGCTCGTGATAATGCACTTGTTAACCACGGAGGGGAATACTTCGGCCATCCCTGGAAGAAACCTGAACATAGATCATATCCCTCACACGCGGACGCTGTACTTGTCAGAAGAGGGAAGAATTACTCCACAAGACAAACTAGACGAATCTTATTCTTATGATATTTGGCCTAGGGATAGTGAACAGCTAGACGAATCTTATGACGTTTGGCCTAGGTATGAACAGCTCATCGTTGGTGGCATCGACTCTTCCCGTTTACAGTGCCCGCTCAACTATATATTAGTTGGAGAGAAGTGCAGAAGAATTGTATATGTTTGATATCAGGGTATTTTGTTATTTAAATAATTTGAATTAAATCAAATTTTAATCAAGTGCACTTTTTCATCATTTTTGGAGCTACCAACACGTACAAACTTAAAAGTTTAAAAGTAAATTTTCTTAAATGCGTGTAAAAATATTTGAATCGCTAGGAGTAAGCTAACTTGACAATTTGCGAAATGCTTATATTTTTTTAAATCGATACATATCTGATTGAAATAGAAAAATGTAATATTAGAATCTATAATTAATCTATCATATTATATATTATAATAGACCCTACATGAAATTAGTTTCCATTATCGTCCTCCTTTATAAATCAGTTTTATAACTGATAAGGATAGACGTTAAATAAATAATCCAAAGTAGTTTCAATTAAAATTGTTGAAAAAAATACAACATAAGGCCCTATAGCCCAGAAAAAATTGCATGTGTGCTAGCGGACCCTAGAAGTATTTCAAGTATTCATTTTTAGTTATTTTCATTATACTATTTGAACTATAAATTGATAAAAAGAGCATAAACCTAATCACATAAATTTTTTCTTAACTATTACCTTATACACATAATATGTATTAAAACATTATTCAGAGAATTAATAAAAACATAAGTTGATACAAAGTTTGTGTGTGTGTGTGTGTGTGTTATATGTCATGTTTTGGCAATGCGTAATAGGCTACTATAAGTTAGGCCTATAATGTTAGTTGTTTGAATGTTTATATTGTGGGTAGGCCAACTATTGTGTTTAATTTTAATCTTCGAGTTTTTATATAGTTTTGATTATCTATTTTTGTTTAAACTTGCTAGATAAATGTTAATTTTAATCACGGTACCTACTTTAAAATCAATGTTATTGTATTTACTATTAAATATTTGTTTAAGGGCTCGTTGTGATATTCCAAATGATTGTACACAATGATCATTGAATAATAATAAATAAATAAACAAATAAATAAATGGTGCATTCCTGCATTTGAATATATAATAGGGCCTATAGTATTTCTAATTGTGGAGATGATTTTATGAAAGTGATAAATTGATGATAAAACTAAGAATAACTGATGACACAATGAATTCGGTGGAAATACCACGCTTTCTGGATTAGTCGAAGATGATAACTGTATAGTCTAACCGCAAGAAAAGGTTTTATATAAATAATGACAGTGTAATCGCATCACTGGGGCTCTTTAAAAGCAAGTGCACAGAAGATTATTTCAGCAGAAGACTATTGAATATTGCATCAAGAGTAGCCTATCGGTCTGAGATCCTTACTTTAATAATTTCAATTCAAGGTAAGATGAACTTATTTCATTAGGCTGTGTTTTACTTCAAAAAATGTATTTTAACACATCCTATAGTTTAGCCTTTAATTAGACTAAATTGATACCAAAAAAATCTTCATACTCGGAATTGAGAACTTTGTGATCATATTTTCTCCTTAGGCCTTTTTCGGGGGAGCATCGAATTTTTTGAAAAAAGTGAAAAAAAATTGATGCTCCCCCGGAATAGGCCCAAGGAGAAATGATCACAAAGTTCTTAATTACGAGTATGAAGATAATATTTTGTATCAATTAAGTTTAATTTTTAGAGATTTTTTACAGCTTTTTGATTACGATTTTATTTGCGATTTGGTTCCGTTTCGGTACCAAAGCAAAATACAAATCTAAAATGACTTTTTGAAATATGATTTCTCGAAATTATGCACAGATCTCAAACACGCATAAATATATGTTTCTTTAAATTACACCAGCTGTCACCTCTTGTTGGTTGTCTTGTTGTTTGTTTGTTTGTATAAATACAGAATTTTGAGACGAGTAGGCCTATATATGCGTAGCGTAGGGCCTAAGTCAATAATGACCGATATTATGTTCTGACTAGAATTCCCCAAAATCCCGGATCCGGGATCACTAAATTGATAGGAATTAATATCACCGAAACTTAAGATTGGTCAATCCACATTAACCAGGTGGCTTCTAAAATTCAAAGTGGTTGTTTCATTCTCAGGACGATCAAGAAGCTAGTTCATCCTCATATACTCAAAATAATTTACTTTTCTCGTGTTCGCCTCTCACATCCACCCAAGCTACCAGAATATTCATCCTCCAAAAGAGAGCAGTCCGCATCTTAGCTGGTGTTTCGAGGAGGAAGGAGCTAGGAATCCCTACTCTGGCCTTCCCTTATTCAAGCTGCCGGGACATTCGTCCGTTCCTACCATAACCTTTTCCTTCAGAACCAGGGCGGCTCGTGAGTTATCATCGTGGGGGCGCACATAATTTCGAAGTCTTATTCTGCGGGAAACAAAGGGGTCTGGGGCGCAGCCCCAGCCGCCGGAGGCGAAAATTTTTTCAGATACTAATGGTCTGAAGTACCCGGAAAACGACTTAAGAGTATATTTTTTGAATTTATTGGTCGGGAAAAACTCCCCTGTGTAATTGTTACTTATGGAAAACCATCCAAAAAATTAATTATTATATGGTTGATTAAAATATTACATACCCGAATAATGTCCCTTCATCTCCTCCGACACGCGCCTCAAACATCACATCGTATATTTATTTTAAAATGAAGTCCATTTCTAATTTTTCGTCCAATGGTCGTTTTAAAAAACTGTTTATTTTTAGATCGCTTATTACCGAAGTCATATTATGATTTCACTTCACGGCACGATAATAATTTTAACACTGTTTGCTCACTTCACCAACCCTGTCGCAACAACTTTCACTAGCTACTGAGCGGATTGTATTTGTGGGGGTGAATGAATGCTGCGCCTGCGAGCAAAATACCAAGGCATTGAATGAAATAACTGGTTTTGACCCAGTCGCTTGAGCGATCCACCAACCTTTTTCAGATGTGATTTCAAAAGATGGCCCGGGGCTCGTTCTGCCATGCCGACTGTAGAAAACGATAATAAAAATATGAACTCACATTCGGAGAGCACCCTCCGATGGCAGCACTTACCTACTGAAGAATGACTCCTGCCGAATATGCCTTGCTTTGGGCCGGCCAAAATATCCATGCAAACAATCCAACGATTTATAGGGAATATTACGAGATTTGCTTCGAACCTTAAATTTGGAATTTAGTTCGCGCAGATATTTGGGGGTGCGCGTGCACCTGTGCACCTATACACGAGCCGCCCCTGTTCAGAACACCTCTGTCCGCTTCCATTTTACAAGAGCAAATCTCCAAATTAACATACCCAATCATAAACTAACCCTATTCTTGAAAGGTTCACAATATCTAGCCCTAACTCTCCATAACAAATTACCCAACAATATACGAACCTCTTCCTCAATTTCAACTTTTAAGTCAAACATATAAATAATTTCTTATATCCAAAAGTTTCTACTCGCTCCATGAATTCCTCTCTGCCTAAATTTAATGAAATGCATATAGGGCCTAGGCCTACCTATTTTATTATCATCATGTTACATTACATTATGTTAATTTTCTACATTAATTTTACACTACTGGGAGTATATTTCTTATACCTCTTGTTTCTTAATACTTTTTATGTTACCTCAGTCTATTCACCTTCTCCTCCGGGAGTTATACTTATACTATGTGCATGTCAAGCTGAATAAAGTTATTCTATTCTATTCCATACAGAACGTCGCAATGTTATTTCGTATGGAGGAATTTTGGGTACTGGTTAATTATAAAGACTCCCCCCCCCCCCCCCCCCCAAAGGAAAGTAGGTTAGTGGTGTTGGGGGGGAGCGCGAAGCGCCGTGGGGGGGGGCTTAACTGACCACGGCAACGCACTTCATGCTCCCCCCTCCCACGGGTTCCCCCCCCCCAACCCCACTTATCTACTTTCCTTTTCGGGGGGGTCCCAAAAATGAACAAGTACAGAATTTTGTTTAAAAAGTTTGAAAATGTTTACTTGGGTCATGTTAATTAACCCACATTTTTCTTATTTTACTCGGTTAATTCATAACTAATTATTTGTATTTGACATTAAAATTTTATGGAGAATTATTTATGTGTCTCATCAATACTTTTGTCTGGGGTAACTATAGGCATAAATAAACTAGACTGGATTATAACTAAGATAATTATTCTTCTATTACTGAAGTGTCACCAAGTCACAAAACAATTTTTGCCACTGTAGACATAGTATGTCTACAGTGGCGTATCCAGGAATTCATAAAGGGGGGGTTAACCAATTAATGTATAGATGTACCGAAGGCTAAGTGGGGGTCCGGGGGGCTTTAACCAACATTTTATCCACTAAAATCCTGTTTTTAATCCAAAAGTTTTCTCATTTAAGGTCATTTTGGTGAAAATCTGTGCGTTTTAAAGAATCACAATAACCAACTTTGTATCTACTAATCCTCTTTTTGTCAGATGGTAATTTGCCTTTAGTATTGCGATAAATCAGTTATTCTATTCTCAATTGAAACATTGAAGTACACTTTCACACTTCCCCCCTTGGATACGCCACTGTACAATAAATTTAAATAACTGTAAGAGGGAATAGGTCACATTTGGCAATTGTAGATAGATAGATAGTCATTCGCACGGCCAGGAAGTATGAATCTTTGCAAAGTAGTCAACAAAGCAAACATGGACAGCCCTACAGTCGTAGACTATCAATGTTTTTTGTAAATCAGAGCCAGATTGCGAAAATTGTCTATTTTGGACATTTTAACAAAATCCAAAATCTTAGATGTGAATAGTATATTTATTTTATTTTAAAACAATCTTTAGACTTAACTTCCGCTTCCGTGACAACTGTGTAAAATTTACTACTAGGTTCGTAGGAACGGGGGAGGGAGAGTGCCCCTCCCCCCCCCCCCCCCAAACTTGTTGACTTGAAAGGTGGTCAAGCAGGTAAATTTCAACTTTCATGCCTCGTTTACAGTCTTTACACAACAACGCGTTGAAAATTAACGATAGAAAGTTAAAACCCTTGACGGTTAGACCTAATCTTCGATAAGGAATTGACACATAACCCTACTTCTAGCAAAAGGATGCTTAATAATTATAACGATGCTCTTAATTGGTTGTAGACAACACATCACATTGATTTTGCCGTAGGCCTACATTACGTTAATTTTCTATGCGTTGTTAGCTGATTGTAAACTTTTAGGCACTTTATGAGTGTATTCCACATCGGCTACAACTAAAAAACTAGTTTCAGTCAGTAAAATAGAGTGTGACTGGTCGGCATGCAGTAGCAAAGTAGAAAACATTATCAGCTCCCCACACTAAATTAATAGTTCCTCAGTTTGACCCTGAGAACTGTATGACCACTAATGTAGGCCCTCTGAAGTAAGGGACCACGTCTTGAAGCCCAAAGCATAAAGTCAGAAACGAAACCGAGACGGTAGCATCTTTGATAGTAGCCTACTGCACTGAATTAGAACAGAACAGAACGTCGTGGTTTTATACAATATACATGATCAATGTAAAATGCGATAAGAAAATAACCTGATTTACACTTACACATTGATGTTAATCCGGTTCTAGCTGACATCCGACGACATAATCCTTGTAACACTACACTTCACTTGGCTCCACACGTCACTTTGGTCACACTTATGTCACACGCGATAAATATAACCGTACTTACTCGTACAGACGGATGTACACGCATTTTCAATCGCCGTGCAAAGGCTGGCGAAATGTCGTATGTGATTTGAAATGAATTTGCGAACATAAATCACTAGATTTTAACGAATTAACACGGACGAACGCGGCAATGTAAAACTTTTGAGGTTATGTTCTTGTTTGTTTTTGCTCTGCACCCGAGTTTGTAAGCTCAGGTATGTACAAAACAAGCAGCAAAGAGACACGAGGGATACGGATTTAAGACGCGAGTAAAATGTTTGATCGGTGTTGGTTTACACTGTGAAATTAGCCCTTGGTTACGCGAGAAAACACGGCCTAACCTTGCACGTACGAACGACGACACCCTACTGAACGCGGGCAACGAAACGCGTGTGATTGCAACTGCATCTGCACCGGCCGGCTAGCTTGAAGGTGAGAGAGAGAGGGAGAGAATAGCGGGCGGGCGGTGGTAAGAATGGAACAGTCGCCAGACGAAAGACGTGCTAGTGACGCATTAACCCGTTCGTTCACCATACTCGAGATCTAGGCGACGAGACAAAAGTAAAGACAAAATACAATTTTACACACATATTTGTATTGCGTCTTCGAGATTTCTTTAACTACCAACCGGCCCTCTGAAAACGCAACAAAAACGTTTTCGTGAGGATTCCCTCTGTAAGGGTAACCATACTTGGCGAAGGAACTTTTTAGAAAGTTCCTTAAAACGTTTCAGTTACAATTAAGTAGTCAATTTTGTACATGGACCCGCTTTTCAGTATTCAATAGCAAACAATTCATAATTTTCATATCATATGTATCGTTTTTATAGAAATCAATCCAGAAATGAAAAAATCCATCCCAGCGGGGTATCGAACCCCGGTTTCCCGATTTCCGGTCCGACCGGCAATCGGGAGACCGGGGTTCGATACCCCGCTGAGATGGATTATTTAATTTCTGGATTAATTTCTATAAAATCTATTACACCTACGGGAGTGTTTCCCGACTTTTGAAATGGAGAAATATTCGTTGTCACCCGTACAACACATAATTTTACCCGATGTAAAAATTTTCAAATGACTAACTAGGGTATTAGGATGAAGGGTAATTGTGAAGAAAATGTCCGAGGGCTCTTTTAGAGGACTCAACCTCTTTCATTAGCTTTAACGACCGAAGAAAGCCTTGGAAAAACTTTCAGTCAAGATTGACTGTGGCGGCATATTCGAACCCATGATCTACATATTGGAGTATACACCACTAAAACACAAAGGGGCTAAAAATAGCTTAATAAGTTTCCAGTGGGGGCAATAGAGTGGGAAAGGGTGGACCGTTGCCTACGCGAAAATTAACTTGTCCGCCGTTTTGTAGAATTCGTGTATTTTTCTGATAGCGATAAAAAATAATCAAAAATTAAAAGTTGATACGGTTCGAAAGTCTAAAATCATCAGATACATCTATTATAAAATTGCCTAAAGTTGATCAAAGAACAATAGAACCTACAACCGATTTGTTATGTAATTTCTTATTGCGAGACACCCTTCAAATAAAATGAAATACTAATAACTTATCTTTAGTCAGTCGGGACACAGTGTGCGATCAAATCAAACGATCTCAAATTGTCTGTTCTGCTGTTTTTTGTTTCCATAAATGAACGGGCATTAACCGAGAATTGGAACTAATATTTTGTTTTTTAAAATAATGTTTCTTGGGAAGCCTGCCCAGGATGCAATTCATGCCCCTCTTCAGGTGAACTGTGGTATGTTGAGCGGATAGGTCAATTGTGAAAGAATGTCCAAGGGCTGTTTAAGAGGACTCATTCCCTTGCATTCGCTTTAACGACTGAGGAAAACCTCGGAAAAAATCTTAAGTCAGGATTGCCGGTCTCAACGGGATTCGAATCCGGGACCTCCCGAATCAGAGTTGCGCGGGTAACGCTCGAGCCAACACTGTTGTATATTTGTTTTGTTTTGATTCATTATATAATTTCATTTAATATCCTTTTTTAATTTGTTACCAAAATTATTGTGTTTCAATGCATTGTTGTTGTAATATTATTATTTCAAATATTTACTCAACTGCAGTTCATTATTGTGTCTGCATCTGTCCTTCTTTGTAAATCAGATTTTTAACTGAATAGGATAGACGTTATATAAATAAATAAAATAAATAAATAAATTGAAAACAGGGATGATGATTAGAGGTGCGTGTATGTAGCATTTTTAAGTGTCATTTTATAGCGTTTTGTAGTATATATTTTTTGGGTAATTTCAAAACCTTGTGTATGAACTTTTTTCAGATTTTTAATTTGAAATTTGGTCATCAAGGTTGAATTAATATCAACTAAATAAAGATGTGAATACACAAATTATAGATACTATGGAAAATAAAATAAAATAAGACTTAAAAACCTTAGTTTTAAATGAAAAAATAGCGCTTTGTAAGTAGAGGGTACGGAAGGCCGGTCAGGTCTTTGAGATGTTTTTTAATTACGTAATGAGGTAATTAACGTTGCCAGTCGACCACAACACAACAGTGTGAGGTCTATAGCCCCTCCCCCTACTATTTTCTCCCCTCCCCTACTTCCCCTCAAGCCCCATTCACCCAACAGAGTGACGTCATATTATTATTTATTTAATCATTATTTTGTTTTTTTTTGGGGGGGGGAACGTAGCCGACTCCTACTGAAGTCACCACCATCTTTCCTTGACATGTTGCTTGTTCGGCTGCCAGGGACTCACTGACTGGATACGTCATAGCTCTTCTATATTAACATCCACATGTCACATGAACGCAATGTCATTGGAACGTAGCCGACTGTTATTGACTTCACATTTGAATACTACTATATTTAATTTAATTTTTCCAAATGATTTCCAATTGAAAAAAAGTTGGAAGTGCTGGGATTCGAACCCGCATCCTTCATAACCACAGTCACGCACACTAACCATTAGGCTACGGCTGCTCTTGGTGATTGTTCGAAGATGACTGACGTATAATCTGTTATGATAGAACAGGTACAACCAAGGCACACGGTCTAATCATGTATGGATGTAGTTAACCTTGAGACATATAAATAAAATAAGGTGAAAACATCTTGTTTTGTTGTTTTGTAACACATCCAGTATATGAACTAAAATTATATTGTTGACTTAATATTGTTTGAAATTCAAGAACATCTAAATGTTATTTAAATACTTTTTTATTATGTTGAAAATTTGATATACAACATTTATTAAAATAATAATGTTTACTATATGTGTCAAGTCATTAAATTATGATGATGATGATGATGATGATGATGATGATGATGATGATGATGATGATGATGATGATGATGATGATGACGTCATGTAAACCTGACGAGACTTGCAAATGTCCCATTATCAGCTTGATTTACGTCACCATACATATTTTATATTGAGATCAGCACAAACGTGTATTAAGTGAATGTGAAGGATATGGGATATGGTAGTCCTAGGGTAAATAAAATTAATAGTCAATGCTTAAATCAGTTTTTTTTTTTTAAATACTAGATTGCTCTAGTAATTTATTACAGCAACAATCAAAACACATATGAATACAATGCGGGTACATAGTTTGCATCAGATAATTGAGAAGTTATAAGTTCAATTTCTGAACATATAAATGCAGTACCAAGCTCGTACACAATCTTTTCATGATTTTCACTTATAAACTTTTCTTCGTGTCGAATACATTCAACATAGTTCTTTACAAAATCCTGTAGTTTTGCTTTCTTTTCTCCTACTACAGACACTTTACTATCTTATTTTTTTAAAATTCTCATGAGGAAAGTAAAATACCAGTTCATCATTTCTGGATTGTACATTTCAAAGTTACGTAAAATATGAGTAACACTTTGTGAATATTTCACCAAATTAAGGTACGTCACTTCACCAAGGTACACACCTTCACTCGTAGATTTAAGTCCCAGCACGATATTGCCTTGATGATTAAAAACGAACAATGTGTACTGACCAACCTTTCTCTCTGGGATACTGTCTACGTCAAGGTGTTGAGAAAGGGCGCGCCAACTGTACGACACTCTAGCCCCTTGGGATAAAGTAGTTAATAGTATTGTTACCAGCCCCTGTTGTTACGATCATTATTGCGTTTCAAATTCTCTCCTCTCTACTCAGCATCCCTTATATCGTTGATCGTCTTAAATTGTTATAGGCCCCTACCTAAATAGACTTGTACCTGTCCAATATTATAACGAGATTTGTGGGTTATGGGTTCTTTAGTTCTTCATGAACGAAGTCCTTTGTTATTTTAGCACCTATCTCATGATCTCAAGTGACGTTGTTCTATTAATAGATTAATTAATTATTGTTTTTCCGGAGCAACGTATTTAAGTTATATTTTCTAATTAACTATTATTTGTGTATTATTTTTCGGAGCAGTTTTAAGAACTACAACTTATTTTTTATGCACTCAATACTATTTTGCACAGATATATATATTTTTAATAAGCGGCATTCTTTCACTTATGACTTCACAGAGCGCGTTCTACATACAGTTCCATTTATAGAATGAGAATTATCCTGAGCAGTTTAAATAACTTTAACCTATATATTAAAATTCAATTCTATTTCTCTTACATTCTCCAATATTATAACAAGACTTGTTGGTTCTTTAGGTTTGCATGAACGAAGTCCTTTGTTCTTTTAGCACCTACCTAAAGATCTCAACTAACGATATTCTATTTATAGATTAATTACGTATTGTTTTCCGGAGCCAAATATTTAAGTACCATTCTTTTGTTTCAACTTCTCTCCTAGCCTACTCTTTCCTCAACACCCCTCTAATCGTTAGGTAGTCTAAAATTGTTATATCTGTCGAGGCTTGTACCTCTTCAACATTATGACGAGACTTGTTGGTTCTTTAGGTCTGCATGAACGAAGTTCTTTGTTCTTTTAGCACCTACCTCAAGAGCTCAAGTGACGTTGTTCTATTTATAGATTATATATGTATTGTTTTTCCGGAGCCAAATATTTAATTACAATTCTTTAATTGTTTTGTTCTACTACTTGTGAAAATACTTATTCCATCTTTGTATTTATTTTTAAATTACGACACAACTACACACACTACCAACTAACACAAACACAACAACAACACAAACAAACAAACACAACACACACACAACAACAACACACACACACACACAACACAAAACACAAACACAAATTATAAAAAACGTTATTTCCTCCCCTACTTAGCTTATTAGCACATTTGAATGAACTAACCTATAAATATATTTTAGCACAATTCATACGTTTTTACTTTACTGTGGAAGGTAGGGCTCTTCTTCTCCTTTCAAGTTTACACTATCAATAAATCGTAGAATAAAAAAAAGTAAAAAATATTCTCATTTAGAAAACAGAGGTTGTTATTATTGCTAGATATAAATCAACAAAAAGTTATTGGTTGTTGGTGTTGTTGTTTGACGAGAGGTAACTCATGCTTTTTAGCGTAACTTAGCACATTTGAGATTCTCCTTTGTCGGTCGCTGCCAATGCAAATGATAAAAATACAATATTATTTTCATAGTTATTCAAATGACAAATACAGGTCTGAACGCAAAACACTGACAATGTTTCAGCTTACAAACAATAAGAAAACCTTATTACAACCAAATATTTCCTGACAAAAACCATTATCTCGCTAACATTGTAATGATATTTTCCATTTTGTATCAAATGTAGTAAATTTTCCTGCAGAGAACTTCAGTTCTTCAGTTTTTATTTCATTTGCAAGAACGTGCTTAAATTTTCGAATTGTGAAGACATTGCAAAGTAATTTTGCTTCTTTGTTGGAAACTTTATCAAATTGATGTACTTGTCTTCCTGCCAACAACTAAATTTTCACAAAATTTTAACGAACATACTTTAAATTTGAAATTGGGCATGTAATTGCTAGTTATTTTAAAAACTTTCCTTCCAAAACTTAAACAAATAAGCTGATTTTTTCCAGCAACTACTAATTTTGTTTTATTAATTTGTTAAAACGTTGCTTCAAACTTTATTTTTTTGTATGCAATTGTTAGTTATTTCTGCAATTCGTGTCAAAAACTCTAACAAACGTAGTGAATTTATACCAAAATAATAATTATTTTCCTTTTTTTTGTAAGAAGGTACTTCAAACTTTTGAATTGTGCATGCAAATGCTAGTTATGAAGTATTCTTGAGATGAAAGAATGGGAAGAAAAAAAAATTACAGAAGAGATTCCAAATAAATATAATCAAATGAAATGAACGCATTACACGAAACAAAATAAATCAATTAAAACATATACGTTATGCCAATGGTTACGCATAACAAAATAAAATTAACGAGTAAAATTAAATAAATATAACAAAGTAAAGAGGTAAGCACACATCGTTCAATGTCCAAACCACTGCCTCCTAGATGTTCGTCGTGGCTCCTCGTTACCTGCCTGTCCACGCGCACAGTGTTAATTGTTGTCCAAAGCGCTAGTTACCGTCCCCAAGAGCTTTCTTTTGTTTTTGATGTTGTTGTCACATTAAATGTCATCTCTCATGTATTTTACTGTTGAATCCAACTAAATTGAATGTTTTAGATCGTATTTTGTATACGTACATCACTTATCATGGTTTGCAGAATAGTAATATACAAATTTGTCTAGTTATATTATGCTGGTAACTAAACAAAAAGTAGATATTGTAAACTTTGTTGTTTGATAATATAAGGCAAGGGCTAATAGGCATGTTATTTTTATCTATAGGGCCTATGCCTCCTATTCCTAATCATATTAAAAATCAATAGGCTTAGGTAGCCTACTTGGGCCCTAGTCTTGACTAGGCCACGAGCTAAACATTACTTTCCATCAAGCAGAGGCGCGTGATAAATGGGAGTCTGGGGGGGGGCCTGGGTGGAACAATTTCCTTATTTCCCTGTAGTTCATGCAAAGAAAGACCTACTTGTTTTAGTTAGATAATGGCATCCCGGTATCTTACAACTTCTTGCACGCACCATTGCCTATTAGGAAGAAAAATACAGCTCAACTCTGGCATGATGACATTTTAATCGTATGCAGATCGTATGTAAACAACGAAAACAAAAGAAAGCTCTTGGGGACGGTAACTAGCGCTGTGGGGAAAAAGTGCGAATTGTCTTCAACAATCAAAACCTGTCGCGTGAACAGGCAGGGAACGAGGAGCCACGACGAACATCTAGGAGGCAGTGGTCCAAACAAATGGTTGTTGGTGACAAAAACTAAAATATAATAGGGAATATTCCACTTCCGCCAAATACTGTACGAATAGATTTTTTAGAAGAAGTATTTCATCCCGATTACAAATATGTACTTTGTTTTTCCGTGAAATAATAATCAAGTGATTTATAGCCGTTTTAAAAGCAGCAGTTTTTTAAAACGGCAAAAATGACTGTGACGTCAGAACTGTGTTGATCCAACGCCGTCTGGATAAACATACATCCAGACCAAAGATGCTGAAATAGTATTATAGTAGGATCGAGATATACATCAAGTCGGCGGTGTTTTAAACAAAGCAGCGCCTAGCGTAGCCTACAGCAGAGTCGATAAAGAAGTTTCCCCTTTGGGGAGGTCCCCTTACTCCCAAGTCAAAACGGAATCTAACGTCCTGCGCGCTGAGAGCGGCTCCAATGTGAAACTAATAAAAGCACTGCACGCTAAATACGGTCAGTAGATTATCGATGTGCAGTGACGCTGAAATCAACAAACAACAGACGAAACGTCAAACTTCAATTTTATTTTAATCATATTAGCCCTGGGCCCTAGTCTTTTAAAACGATTTACTTTTGATTTATTATTGTACTATAAAGTGTTGCGCAGGCGTCACTGACATTTTCGTGCGAAATAATTTGAGATATGCCTTGTTCAAGCCTAACGGACGTAAGTGTAGCCTAGGCCCAAGGCCACAATACAGTTTTTAGACGTAAGTTCGCCCTAGGCACTCAAATCGAAATCTTGAACAATACATATTGTCGGCCTAGCTCCTAAGCTTAGGTCTACTCCATCAGAAATATCCTCATTAATAAAGAGAGTTTGCTTTATGCCAAAACATTCGCCAACATTCGATCGTATTTAATATTTTGACGTTTCCGCCATTTGTCGTCATCGACTGTTAACTACTAGTAGAAAAGTGACGTACTTTTATTGAAGTAGTTCCATCAATCGTCACACAGAGTCGCGCGGAACGTTAGATTCCCAACGACAAAAACCGACTTTTTATTTAACCCAGAGCGGTATAGGGAGTTGGAGGACCTCCCCAACGGGGAAACTTCTTTATCGACTCTGCCTACAGTAATGTAAACAGATGGCGGACATTTTACATTTAACGCCTAGCCGGAAAACGCGAAAAGTTGACATTGCAATCAAAAAACAAAACTGAAACAGTCCTATGTCTAGGCCTAGACGTAGAAAATTATTTATAATACAACAGTCTAGGCCAATCGTTCCTGTAGGATATAGGCATTGGTATGTGAATACTAAAATTACTCACTTGACAAGCCCTAGGCTTAACTTGCCAACCCTAGGCCTGCACGTTCATGTTCTGACACACATTCCGCACAAAAACCTTACTTTGATGACTAATTAAAGCCTATTGTAGATAAAGAATACCAAGATAGTCCTAGGCTATGCAAAAATTCAAGACAAAATGCTCGTTATTCTTTATCACAATGATCTCGCGAAATCTCCTGTCACATACGAAAAAGAAAAACAAAAGACGGTGAAAATGTACATCCCTGTCAGGGTCCACTAGATACCTAACAGCTGCTGTAAGGTGGGTCTTCGCTTGTACTTCCACAATGTATAAGCGCCATCTTAGTTCCCTAAGTCAAGGCCTGCTTGATAATGTGTCTACTGAGTGCGCGAACACATTATCCAATGGACCTTACAGAGATTTTGTAAACAAATAGCAGACTGCAGCTGGACGTCAATATCAAAAGTCGGTTGTACATTTGAATGCAATAAATACATAAATAGGCTACCACCTGTATAATCTTTGATTCTTATGTTGGCAGGTAACATTATGATGTAAATAATTTTCATATCTTTCAACTTCATATTATGTCAATTTTCATTTGCATAATGGATATAAGGACCCGAGGCAAACTGTCCAGATACCGGTAGGCATAAGGCCTATTAGCATTGATGATGTGGTTGGTAAGATAAAGATGAGTCCAAGCCATAGGCCTACTTGCACCATGTAGGCCTATAAACCAAAACCTCATGAGGCAAACTTGAACTTGAATCTGATATTTCTAGGGCCAAGCCCTAGGCCTAAGAACGCGAGAGACCTAAGCTCTAGGCCTACGACGACTTCTACAAGGTCTAGGCCTTTGTCTATGAAAAAACCCACACAAAGACGAGGGCCTAGCCTAGGCTTATGCACATACAATCTTTTATCGTAGAGTTGTAACACAAAGGTAGTCCTAATATCAATGATAATTTTCATAATAATCCACAATGCCCAATCTTTGCTGTCCATGATCTGTCAAACAAAACAAAAACATATCACATTCTGCTACGGATAATATTACAGAGCGTGTTCGGAGCGCTCCAGATTATTTTTAAAACACACGCAGGGATATAAGATGGCGGTTTGTTTACATCAGGTGAGAAGACCCAGCTTACAGCAGCTTAGCATAAGTATCTAGTGGACCCTGATCCCTGTGTGTCCCTGTGGAGTTGTTTGTGTTGAGCGGATGGGCGAGCACCGCCGTCTGTATGTAAATATGTACAAACATACGTACATTTAGTTTCCAATTGGCCTTGACTCAACACAGTTATGACGTAGTACCGTCCAAAGATGGCGCACGCTCGTTTTTGGCGCACAAACTGGGGGTCCGATTTACTTATTGTTTAAATTACACAAAAAACATTTTTTTTTATAAAAAAAAGTGCAGTGACTATTAAGACATGAATAAGAATTAAAATAAAATATAAAATATCAAGTGGAATATTCCCTATTCTGTTATTCTCTACTTTAGGTACACGGAAGATGCTCTTTCAGAAGTAACCAGGAGGGGTGAAAAAGGAAGTCTCTATTTCGTTCAAACGAAGTATTGTACGGATTCGTGTTAATTAAGGCATCTGTATTTGATTTTTGATTTCTGTCTAAGTATGGCTCGTTGGTATTGTTGTTAGCGTATCTGCTTCCATGCAGAAGGTCCAGGGTTCGATTCCCGCTACAGTCATATGTTTTTTAACTTCTGATTTGGACTTCAGTCCATCAGTCCTTGTCTTAGCAGTTTGTAAACGGTGACTTTGGAACCGTCCTACAACGAAGCACATAATAAATTTCAGAGTTGTTCTGAATCGGCCTTGCAGGATGTTTTATCAAGTCTCAATAAAGTGTATTTCAAAAAAATTATATTTCCCTGCAAAATGTATTTCAATAGAATATTATTTTATTGTGCTCTCAAAAAAAAATGAAAAAAAAACGAGGAAAATATTATTTCAAAATACCAATTTACAATGTGATGAGTGTACAAATTAGCCTCATACAATAAGTATTAACATTAATCTCATGAAGACATAATCTTGTTATTACAATACAGTGGTAATACGTATAATGTTAAAAATAATATACAATTAAAATATATTTATTTAATAATAAATTAATAACACAAAATAAATTATATTAATTGCTTAATTTAATATGTGTTTCTTCCACAACATAGGCAATGGAATCTAAAGTAAACATAATCTTCCAAACAAATGGCAAGTTCACCTTTTCAGTATATTGATTGAAAATCAGATCAATCATTTGATGTCGTGAGGATTATAATGATCATCAGTTTTCCACACTGTGTTCATAATACTGTATATACATTGTACGTGGCAAACTTCACTTGCTTGATTGCAAATGCAAGCCAATATAGAATGCGAGGCAAGCCCTCATTAGAACTTCAATCAAATCATAGACATTAATTACTAAAAGAGGTGAGAATACTAAACTTTGCTGTTGATTCTAAATTGAACACACTACGTCTACAAACTAGTACTTTAACTGCAATAATATCTTAAAGAATAAGCTTGCAAGCAGAGAAATGTAAATGAGATAGTGTTATCAATTTCTACAAGTTGTATGTAAATATCAATTACTCCAACTTATTGGTCCCCTTTTCCAAGGTTAGACCACTCGACAAGCAATGTTGCCAAGACACACACAATCGTAACATTCAATACTCGACTGTTACCCATGAATATGATATGACGTTCCATCACATTCCTTCACACTACGAGTAAAATAGTTTCTCACTTAGAAAAATATACAAACCATACAGTTTGGTTTTAAAGCTCTATTCCCACATGTAACTTGTAAATTATTACCTAATTCTTAATACCTTTGAGTGACTTGACTAGTAAATGTCAAAGTTCTTATATCGTGTTGCTTGTCCGTTTACGTCGATGTATTTTATCTCCCACGCTCATGCGATACGAATACGATCAAGTTTTATTGTTCCAACATTTTGACACACAGTCAAAATAACTCTCATAAACTTTATCAACGACATAATTTCGAAACAGAACATACATCGGCCTATCAGCACCCACGTCACATAGCCTATGCTATGCCCAAAATGTTCACAAACTGGCACATAAGTATTCAAGATGATTCCAGAATCTGGATAGCATATATAATCCTAAACAAGTAAACAAAAGTAGAACCCTATGATTTATTTCTGGTTGAGAAAATGAATTAACTAACTCCACCATACAATCTGAGTCTTCCACCATACAATCAAAGTCTATAATAATTAATTGACCCTTAATATAACAGTGTATGAAAAAACATTTAAAATACAGGCCTAATATAAGACCAAGCATTAAAACTAATGTTACCATTATACAAAGACTTAGCTTTGCCTACTTTACAGTTACTTTTTCAGTCTTGTGCACTAATTAGAAAATGTACTAATTATTGTTTCTCGAGTGATTTGTTCATCACAGGAATGATTTATTTAGTACAAACAAGTGATGCCACATAAAGAGGACTTTAAGTAGGTATTTACAAACTAATACACCGTAATATTATACTGTAGGTATAGTATTTTTTTAATATTGTGCTGTGGTGTTAACATCAACACAGAACTGTTTTGGTGGGTTTAATAAGTCCTGAAGCATCTCAGGAACCTACATCAGCCAACTAACTATGAAAATTTGGTAGAGCAAAATACTATGTAGAGCCTTATAAATTACGGATTGAAAAGAAAAATAATGTTCACCATGGGTGGATGATCGTTACCGGTGGCGATATGTTCTACGTACTGTTGCCGGGACACCACGCCTCGTTTGGCTTTCACTTCCGGCCAGCTCTCGAAACGTCTTGTATTCCATGTTGTCTCGTTCTAATCGCCAATGACAAGCATGGTACACCATTGCTGTGAACATGAATAGTCATGAATAAGATAAAAGCTATTTGCATGTTGTCTACACTAGGAAAATGCTCAAGTCCCGTCGTGTTGATGGATGAGCTTTTTTGTAAGTTTTTAGTTTGCGTGGGATCTCTTTACTTATCAAGTGCTTTTTGAACGCATTGTAGGTGATTGTTGTCAAGTTTCTATTGTTACTTGTTAATTGTTATTAAATACCTCAAAAAACTTATTTAAAACCTTTGGTTTCTGGAAATGTTTTCAACTTTTTCTTTCAAAAAGCAATACATCACTAAAACCTTAATGTCCATGTGAAATATGAACGTTTTAGCCCCACCCGTTTGGTCAGAATCGGCCCAAATGTCACGAAAATATCACACTAAAAATAAAAAAAATTGTAAAAGTACGATATTCATGAGAAATATTTCTTCGATTGTACCCAAAAACGTGGCACGTCTAAGTTCAGAGATTTCGAAGGTCCCCTCAAAATTTCATCAAGATCGCTTATGCTGTTTTCCCAGTAGAGAGCAAACAAACAGACAGAAAAAAAAAAAAAAAAAAAAAAAAACATTGGAGCTAAATTTTTTGAGGGGTCAGTGAAATTGAAGTTTTTGCTTTGCTCGCTACGCTCATCCAATTATACAACAGAAAATTGAATTCAAAATTTGCATGTCAAAACCAGTGTCAAAAGAGTTGTCACGCACCTTTCTTAATGTTCAACATCAGCATATCGCCCTCTCTTGTAGAGAATATCATCGGTTTCTGCTGCGTTCTCTCTCACCCGTTTATTGGTGTTTTTTCTGTTGGTTCATAAAACATTGTTTTAATTAATAGATCCATTTGAGCCAAAGTATGGGCCATGTACATAGATACTTTTAAAATGTAACTTACGCCCTATTAATTATGTCCTGTAGACTGCGTATTGTTGCATTAAGATTTTCTATCTCTTCATCTTTTTTAAGCAAGTCATTTTTTAAGTCCTGCAAAAAATATTCAATAATATAACATGCCGTACAATAGGAATCGGGTGAAAATCATATGGATCTTTTTTATCGTTTGGAATGCTATACACTTTCAAAGTTTTATTTTTAATTTTAGGCCAAACAATTCACTCTTTTATTATGAACAGGAAACAAACAGAGAAAAATAGGGGGGCCCAGACTGAGATGGGATAAGTTATAGCATTGGATTTGAAAAGGAGAAATGCAGCTTGTGAAGGGTTAACAAGGTACGAAGTTAGGAAATGCAGAGGAAGAAAAGATGGTGTGGGAGAGGCTTTGATATAAGTCCGGGGAGCCAAGGATGTGGTTGGAAATAGGGCTCGATATTGATTGACTTTTTTAAAGAATATAACGTCTAATATTACTTCAATTCAAATTTTGATTACCGTAATTGAAGCCTCTTTGTCTCTATTGTCTTTCACAATTAGCCCTGCAATTTCAGTTAGTTTTTCCTTGGTTGTATTGAATTCTTTTCTTAGGTTTTGTAAGCAGAAACAAATATTTAGGACATTATCATTTTTATAATAATAATAATAATAATAATAATAATAATAATAATAATAATAATAATAATAATAATAATAATAATAATAATAATAATAATAATAATAATAATAATAATTTTTTTTTTTTTTTTTTTTTTATTTTATAATAAAGTTTTCTTACAGAATTAATAATTACAATTTTATTCGATTGCCCACAAAGCTTTGATAAGCTTGTCTGTGGGTTATATTCTTATGAAAATAATTATTACATACTATTAAGTTACATGCTAGATACGGAATGCAGATTCCATGGCTAATTCCTACATAATGTTTAACAATATAAATTATAAAAACTTATTAAACAATTCAAATTTGAATAACAAAACACAAAAATAAAATGAACAGTTACTCATACAAAAAGAGCTCTGGAAAAAAAAAAGGAAACGAAAAATAATGTAACAAATTCTACATTAAATTGGACAAAAGAAACTCTTTAACTCTTATCTTGACTTGGCTCAACCTATCCAATTCTTTTAATTTCGGCGGCAAGAGATTAAAACTCTGCGGCACACTAACCTGCAGAGATCGCTCACCATATTTATTTGCTGTCAAAGGAACTCTGTAGTCATTTGCGGCTTGCGCTCTTGTATATATGGTATGGTCAATTTTAATTTTGTGTTCATCATTATAATAAAATTTAGTTATTAACTTATATATATACATAACATTTACGGGAAGCAAATCAGATATTTTGAATAACTCGTTTGACGAACAATGATCTGTTATATGATTGGGTAGAATTGTTTTTAATATATATTTCTGTAAACTTTCTATTTGATTAATATACATATGAGAGGCATTTCCCCAGGCCAACAGTGCATACGAGATGATTGACTCAACCATTGCGATATAAACCATACGAAGTAAACTATATGGGAGAATATTTTTTAAATGGTACAGTTGTGCTGCGCACGGTCGAATCCTGTTGCATAATCTACTAATATGTTTGTCCCAAGAGAAGCACTGATCAACTTCGATTCCCAAATACACGTGACTGTACACCGACTCAATCACTTGATCACAGTTGCAATTTATGTCACGTGAGTTTTGATTAACGTTATTATGCAAACACTGTACCGAGTGTGATATGACTTTAACAGCAACATTGTGTTCAAGATTTAAAGGAGTAGAAATGTGAACTATTTTGGTTTTTTTAGCATTAACAATCAAACCGTCATCATGAGTCCATCTCAGTAAATTATTAAAATCCTCTTGCAAATACATTTCAGCAATTGAAATCCTCCTATGAATCGCAACTAATGCTGAGTCATCGCAAAAAAATATGCAAAACACTTCTTTAAGAATCGCGTAATCGCATTAACATATACCAAGTATAACAATGGCCCTAGGATTGACCCTTGCGGCACCCTGATTTTATTATTTTAGCGGTGCTGAACACTTCACCTATTTTTACAACTATTTTTCTATTTTCTAGATAATTCTGAAACCATCGCAAAATTGGACCCCTCACACCGACATTTTCTAATGCCAATAATAATTTCTTGTGGTTGAGCGTGTCAAACGCTTTCGTGAAATCAATAAACATGCATACCACATGCAAATTATCACTTAATTTAGAATTTACTAGATTTGAAAATTTTAATAAGAGGTCAGATGTACTTTTGCCCTTCTGAAAACCAAATTGGTTTTTGTTAATAATATTAAATTTCGTAAAGTAATCACTTATACAGCCAGACACATATTTTTCCATAATCTTATTGATCACAGACAACAAGGCAATTGGGCGATAATTGGAATAATCATAATGGCTTCCTTTTTTATAGACAGGCCTTACAATTGATATCTTGAGCATATCTGGCACCACACCCTCTTTAATTGATAAATTTATTAACAAAGCAATTACTGGACTGATCTGATTCTTTATATTTTGCAAGTCTTTAACCCTTATTCCATCATAACCGGCACTTTTTTCCGGATTCATTGCTACGATGATTTCTTGCACTGTTGCCGCATCAATAGGAGGAATGTATACCGATTGCTTCTGCTGGTTAATTAAACTATTTTCTCCTGTATCATCTTTAACACAAGTCACGTCACAATTATGAATGATATGCTCAACCTCTTCTACAAAAACATTTGCAAATTTGTTTACTATATTAATGGGACTCTCATTTTTGCCTAAATACTTTTTAATAACTGCATCTACTGACTCTTTATTTTTCTTTCCTATAATTGTATTTATAGTTTGCCAAGTATCTTTTATATTTCCTTTATTTTTTTCCAAAAGCTTACGGTAGTAATTCTGTTTTGCTATTTTTATCTTCTTATTCAATATATTACGAATGTTGTTGTACTCAGCCCTGTAAACCCCTTTCGCAAGGTTTATATTTTTACACTTTTTCCATTGATGGAAAAAACGGTCTCTTTTTGATATCATATCCAATAACTCTGATGTCATCCACGATTTATTACCCCTTTTGTTATAACGTTGCTCTTTAATACACGTAGCCCGTTCATACGCCCTTTTGAAATTTAAATACAACGAATTATACAATGTTTCACAGCTGTTAGCAGAAAGCAAGATATCCCAATTTATACTTTTAAGAATATGAAGAAGTTTATTTTCATTCATAATTGTGGCATAATTCTTACCCTCAGATTTAGTTTCATGTTGAGATAAATTCAATGATGTCATTATTATATAATGATCCGATACCTTTGAGGTAAAGATAGCTGACCTAATCTGAATATTAACCGCTCGTACATAAACGTGATCTATGCACGACCTTCTGAGTCTGCCCTGTACCATCTCCTCACGTGTTGCCCCAGAGATATACCTAGTAAATCCGTTAGCGGCTAGACTTGTTTCATAATGTTGTACAAATGAATCACAGTCGCTTAGTATATCAATGTTGACATCACCAATGAATATTGCTGTTGTGTCTTTAACCTCTTTCCAATATTTATCAATCTCCTGAATGAATTCTTTCTTTGTGTTATTACTGGGAGGTCGGTAAACAAACAATAGTGACACGACATTATTGTTAACTATTATGTTACCTGCTATGCCTTCAAAATAACTAAATAACACATTACTCCTCTCAAATACAATCGAGTTCTTAACGTACAGAATTAAACCACCACCTCGTCTTTCGTTTCTTAAATTAAAAAACATTTCATACCCGACCAACTCAAATTGACTACATATTTCTTTCACATTAACCTCACTTAGTGCTAACACATGAATTTTATCTAACTGTTTCTCCAGAAGTACTCTCAGTTCATCCCAATGTTTTTTAATCGATCTTATATTTAAATGAACTATTGTTAGCCCTTGACACACCTGAATCCAGTTGTCAATACTATCAATCACTTCCGTTTCAGGAGACGGTGGACTCCACAAATCCATTTATCCTATATACCTAATTTAATTTATCAATATCACGTTGGGTTTTTACCTTAAGTACTTCTTTAGATTTTTCGTCCTTTCGGACGCAGATAGACCCGCGATTAAACCAGACAAATTTAAAACCTGTCACCTTTGCTTTTGCTTTCACTTGCCAGAATAAATGCTTATAGTGAGGTGATAAATGTTCGTTTATATATATGGGAAGGTTTCCGTCCTCCTCTTCTTCCTGAAACAGGTCCTTATTCCTCACCGACACCTTGCGACGACAGGCGAGGATTTCGTCCCTCTTCTTTCTAGAAGCGAACTGAACAATTACTTTTGGCGGGTACTTACTGTTTGATTTTACACGGTGGACCACATCGATATCGCGTGACGTAATATTAACACCTACAATCTCACTTAGCTTGACCACGATCTCTTCTAGGTTTTCACCGTCTTCTTCTAACACATTCGATATTTCAATGTTTTTATTTCTGCCGTACTGGTCTAGCTCGTGAAGATGGTCAGTTAACTCTTCAATTATTTCATCCTGTTTTGATATTCTCTGCGTATAATAATAATAATAATAATAATAATAATAATAATAATAATAATAATCTAACATTTGGACACACTTACTCTTTTCTGCTCGTCAGCCATTATACCGTTGAGCGATTATACTGAATTAATTAATTGAATTAATTGAATGGAATTCCTGAAAAGATAAAGAACCAATGAATTTATAGGTGTACCAAAGGTTAAGTGGGGGGGGGGGGGAAGGGCGTACCCTTTAAAGTCATTTTGGGGAAAATCTGTATACCTTTTAAAGGTTGTCGAATAATAATAAGAAGAAGAAGAATTATATTGGCCGTGCCGTAGATACGTAACGGACATACGCCCCCCCCCCCCCCCGAAGTCACCATTCGTTGTCGTCGACATGGTCACCCACCGAAAGGGATATTTTACTTGCGAGTTGGATACTTTGTTCTCTTCGAGAGCGGAGTTCTTTTGTATGTCAGCTAATTGAATTCTACACAATTACAGATTCCAAGGAGCACCGATGATTGGCAATAGGATTAGACTAGGATGTCATAAAAATATTTCATTTACAAAGTAATAAATATCTAATACAATTAATAAATCTTAAAATCATTATTAAAATGAAAATCAAATGCAAAAATGTATGATTTTTTAAAGTTTTCATTCAAATTACAAAAATCATACATTTTTGTAATAGCATTTTATTTTAATTTTAATAATGATTTCAAGAGTTTATAATTGTACTGTACAAACTTATTTACTACTTTATTAATTTAATATTTTTATGACATCCTAGTCAAATTCTGTTGTCAATCATCGGGCGTGTTGCTCCTCGGAATCTGAAATTGTAGTAGTAGTAGAAATCTTTATTTAGCATTTTGCTATTTTTACATACACATACACAAGCATAATTTAACAATTGACTTTTACATATTAAAGAAATTCAGTCCTCAATGGACCAGACTGTACGTCTGGCATTTACATTGAATCATAAATTTCCTCAATATTACGAAAGTGTATCGTGCGACCACTCTTTTTGTCACAAATTCTCCTAATATTACAAATTAGGACGAAAACAAGATTTTGTGATGCTTTGGGTACATTTTTACTCAATGGACTTTGATCCCATTTTAACAAATTCACTCAATTTTAACGAAAGTGTATCGTGTGACCACTCGTTTTGTTCAAAATTATGCCAATAATAAGAAAAAGGATAAAAAAAGTTTTTTAACACCTTAGGTAGTACAGTTTCACTCAATGGACTTTGACCCCATTTTCAAAAGATAACTCAATATTAACGAAAGTCTATCATGTGATGACTCGTTTTGTCTCAAATTATCCTAATAATACGAATTAGGAAGAAAATAAGATTTTGTCATACCTTTAGTACATTTTCACTGAATGGACAATGTTAGGTTATGTTTCTAAATAGGCTATTTTACACTTATTCTTAGAAAATAGGTCAAAGACCTTAAATTGTGTGAAAATGTACCCAAGGTGTTAAAATCTTATTTTCGTCCTAATTAGTAATAAAAGGATAATTTTGAACTAAACGAGTGATCACGAGATATACTTTCGTTAACATTGAGTAAATTTGTGAAAATAGCATCAAAGTCCATTCAGTGAAAATGTACTAAAGGTATGACAAAATCTTATTTCCGTCCTTATTCGTATTATTAGGATAATTTGAGACAAAACGAGTCATCACATGATAGACTTTCGTAAATATTGAGTAGACTTTTGAAAATGGGGTCAAAGTCCATTGAGTGAAACTGTACCCAAGGTGTTAAAATCTTATTTTATCCTTGTTCTTTTTATTGGCATAATTTTGAACAAAACGAGTGGTCACACGATACACTTTCGTTAATATTGAGTTAATTTGTGAAAATAGCATCAAAGTCCATTCAGTGAAAATGTACCAAAGGTATGACAAAATCTTATTTCCGTCCTAATTCGTATTATTAGGATAATTTGAGACAAAACGAGTCATCACATGATAGACTTTCGTAAATATTGAGTAGACTTTTGAAAATGGGGTCAAAGTCCATTGAGTGAAACTGTACCTAAGGTGTTAAAAATCTTTTTTTTATCCTTGTTCTTTTATTGGCATAATTTTGAACAAAACGAGTGGTCACACGATACACTTTCGTTAAAATTGAGTGAATTTGTGAAAATAGCATCAAAGTCCATTCAGTGAAAATGTACCAAGGTATGACAAAATCTTATTTCCGTCCTAATTCGTATTATTAGGATAATTTGAGACAAAACGAGTCATCACATGCTAGACTTTCGTTAAATTGAGTAAACTTTTGAAAATGGGGTCAAAGTCCATTGAGTGAAACTGTACCTAAGATGTTAAAAAACTTTTTTTTATCCTTTTTCTTATTATTGGCATAATTTTGAACAAAACGAGTGGTCACACGATACACTTTCGTTAAAATTGAGTGTATTTGTTAAAATGGGATCAAAGTCCATTGAGTAAAAATGTACCCAAAGCATCACAAAATCTTGTTTTCGTCTTAATTTGTAATATTAGGAGAATTTGTGACAAAAAGATTGGTCGCACGATACACTTTCGTAATATTGAGGAAATTTATGAAAATGGGAAAAGGGCGCTTAATCTGATCAGATTTACATATATGGTGAAATTTTAATTTTTTAAATTAAAGTTTAGACCTTAATCTACAATACACATTAATATGGCGTTCTAAATGTAATATTTGAATACGGATTTCTTTATTTTAGTTTTATCAACCCCTTTAAGTACACCCCCCCTTTCTCCTATAAGCAAGCAACTTTTTTGAGGGCTCCTCGGCGCAATTTTTTTGAGATCACTCTTCTGAGTGTTTAGACAAAATTCACGGCCCTATCACTTAAAACCCCTAACTGGTAGGCTAATCCTCCCAGCACAGTGGGTAAATTTGTGAAAAAAAGAAAAAGGGTGCAAAATCTGGTTAGATATACATATATGGTGATAGATATTTTTTTACTAAAATTTGGACTTTTATCTACAATATGTAATAATTTTGTAATCTTAGGATCAAATTTAGTTTGATTTTTGAATTTTTGAATATTTGAAAAATGCCATTTTTTCACCCCCTTCCACCCCCTTATAGGCATTCATTTAGAGGGAAAAGAACTCTCACAAAAGCGCGCAAATAGTATCATATACCATTTTTTCCCCAATACTATGAAGAATATTATGTTGTATGATACTTTTTAAGACCAGGAGCCGTTTTTACGTCACGACGTTTCGAACATGGCCGACGTCTATTTTTCCATCCAACGCAACGGCATGTTGTAATGGCTATATCATAAAAACTAATTAACCGATCGATCCAAGTTTGGTTGCATTGTTTTTATTGAAATATTTCAAGTTTAAATAATGTCTCGTTTGTGTATTTTGTTTAGAGGTATAGTCTGATTTTTACACAAATAGACCTGGCACACATGAACATATAGTGTTGCCAGTGGTTTCGTTTCACTCTGGGGTCACAATATGTTTTCATATTTATTTTGATGATTTTTTTTTACAAAATGATCTATTTCTAATCAAATGAATATCTTCAAATTTTTTATAAAAAAAATATTTTGGTAAAATTTTAATTTTTTTGCGATTTGTTGCAACGCGGTTTTTTTAGCTATTTTATACAGCATGCCTATGACAATACTACACTTTCTTACAAAGTTTAGCCGTTTAAGTAAGAAATTATACTAATTTATGAACAACTCGTCTTTACTGTACATGTTGAAAAGATTTAATTTTACAAATTAAAGTAGGTATATTCAAATTGTAAAAAATAGACCTCCATAAAAGCTACTCTTTCCAAACAATAGTGATTACTGTTAATCCACATAAAGCTATTTAAAAATACCGTCAAAAATCTTTTGTAGTAGGGCCTATCATAAGCTAGTGTAGTATTTAAAAAAAATTATACACCACACTTATTAGGCCTGAATAATATGGTTTAAATAACAAAAAATCACCTTTCTATTGATCTACTTGGAAAATATTACTGTCGCGACATTGTCACCTGCAATGAACATAACAACTCATTATTTTACGTGTGTATTGATATATTCTCTACAATTTTTTCATATACACATTATTATCTCACCATTCTTCAAGGTTCATGGCTTTCAAGGCTCGAAGCTTTCTGAAGAAAAATCATTCCAGAGCACTCTTACCGATATTTTGAAAGTCAACGGAAAATGGCTAAAAGTTGGTTGGATGAAAGATGAACTTGAATAAAAAAGGGGGAAAAAACTTTTTTTTGACGGGACAAAAGCTCTATTTTGGCCATTATATGCAAATTTCGGGTCATTACGGAAATGAATGTTTTAGATGCAATATTTAATTTTTAGTTATGATTTTTTTTTATTGCTTCAACACACCGTATTGTCTCTGGACTGAGTACAAGGGAAACTATATATATGAAATAACTTTTGATGGACGATTTTTTTCGTGTTTCGGTTCAAAACTCTTTTTTGTACCATGTGACAAAAAAAATCGTACATCGAACATTATTTCAGAAAATGATTTTCCCTTATACTCAGTCCAGAGACAAAGGTATGTTGAAGCAATAAAAGAAAATCATAGCAAAAAATTAAATATTGCATCCAAAACATTCATTTCCGAAATGACCCGAAATTTGCATATAATGGCCAAAATAGAGCTTTTGTCCCGTCAAAAAAAGTTTTTTTCCCCCTTTTTTATTCAAGTTCATCTTTCATCCAACCAACTTTTAGCCATTTTCCGTTGACTTTCAAAATATCGGTAAGAGTGCTCTGGAATAGCCTTAAGAAGATTAAGAAGATGATTTTTCTTCAGAAAGCTTCGAGCCTTGAAAGCCATGAACCTTGAAGAATGGTGAGATAATAATGTGTATATGAAAAAATTGTAAAGAATATATCAATACACACGTAAAAAAATGAGTTGTTATGTTCATTGCAGGTGACAATGTCGCGACAATAATATTTTCCAAGTAGATCAATAGAAAGGTGATTTTTTGTTATTTAAACCATATTATTCAGGCCTAATAAGTGTGGTGTATAATTTTTTTTAAATACTACACTAGCTTATGATAGGCCCTACTACAAAAGATTTTTGACGGTATTTTTAAATAGCTTTATGTGGATTAACAGTAATCACTATTGTTTGGAAAGAGTAGCTTTTATGGAGGTCTATTTTTTTACAATTTGAATATACCTACTTTAATTTGTAAAATTAAATCTTTTCAACATGTACAGTAAAGACGAGTTGTTCATAAATTAGTATAATTTCTTACTTAAACGGCTAAACTTTGTAAGAAAGTGTAGTATTGTCATAGGCATGCTGTATAAAATAGCTGAAAAACCGCGTTGCAACAAATCGCAAAAAAATTAAAATTTTACCAAAATATTTTTTTTATAGAAAATTGAAGATACCATATAAGAAAACATTTTTCCCAGAGTGAAACGAAACCACTGCAACACTAAAATGTTCATGTGTGCCAGGTCTATTTGTGTAAAAATCAGACTATACCTCTAAACAAAATACACAAACGAGACATTATTTAAACTTGAAATATTTCAATAAAAACAATGCAACCAAACTTGGATCGATCGGTTAATTAGTTTTTATGATATAGCCATTACAACATGCCGTTGCGTTGGATGGAAAAATAGACGTCGGCCATGTTCGAAACGTCGTGACGTAAAAACGGCTCCTGGTCTTAAAAAGTATCATACAACATAATATTCTTCATAGTATTGGGGAAAAAATGATATATGATACTATTTGCGCGCTTTTGTGAGAGTTCTTCGACCTTTTTTGCTCCTTAAATGAACGTCTATTAGCCGGATGGATTTTTTCATGGCTCCTCGAGGCAATTTTCTTGTAATATTGTTCTGAGTATACAATCCAAAATTCAGCCCTCTACCACAAAACCCCTAATTGTTAGGCTAATCCGCCTAGCTAAGACACAAAATCACGGATATAATGTTGCTGTTGAATGGTCAAGGTCAGTCTTGGGCACGTTCCCCCAAAAAAGGAACTGAGGCGTTCCTCGTTCCTTTTCAATAAAAAAAGGAGCTGAAACGTTTCTTTTCAATAAAAAAGGAACTGAAACGTTCCTCTCTCCTCAAAAGAAACTAGTTCTTTTCACGTTCCGAATACCATCACTGATTTAAACAAAAATAATGTGAAATGAGTTAGTTTATCATTACTCTTATTTATTAAAGTGAGTCCCAGGCCATCTGACGAGAGTGGCGCCTTTTTTGCAGTCTTGGGGAGAAGCGCGCTACATGTAGCATGCTACTTTTACGTGTAGCGGAGCCAGTAGCGCGCTACTTTATTAAGGGGGCATATTGTAGCGGTAGCATGCTACAATGTTTGTAGCGTTAGCGTGATATTTGCGCTACTTTTTAAGTTCCGGGGCCAGCAGTCCCAGTACCACGTAAAGTCAAAAGTCGGCACTGCAAACCAACTTGTAACGCCCGCCGCGCCACGTCATGTGCTCGCCGTGTAGACCGGCCCGTAATCTCGTCTCACTTCCACACCATCTCCTCGCTCTCTCCCAGCGAGCCTCTGTCTCGCTCTCTCTCTCTCTGCGTCGTCCGAAGGATGCGAGCGTTCGCCGATTTTTATTTATTATTGTATTTTATTTATTTAATAAGCATACAGTATGACTCATGAATCTGAGTATATCAGTAGAGTATTGTAATGTCAAAATCTGTATAACAACACATACAAAATTTACTAGCACAATATTAACAACATAACAATTAAGTGAGCTGACTTTACCAAAATATTGCAGTGATTATAAGATTGCGTGGTGCATCTTGAGTGCTATTTCAGGGTCGTGAACAAAGATATATCCACGATAATTAGAAGTCGTATTATTGATTTAGAGCATAAGCCGCTCAATAATTACGCCAATCGTCTGAATTGCATATTAAAATGAAGTGATTAGTGTCATATATCCCCCCTCCCTTGGGACATTCCAGTCCAGGCTATATCGCTATTGTACGGCACCAGTAGGCCCATTCTGAACCTTGTTTGTCGCATTCTTCTGCAGTGATTCCGCGAAAAACACGTTGTTGAAAATAAATGCAATATGAATGTTGATCATTACAGGCCTAGACTAGGGCCTAGCCTAGCCTAAACGTTAAAAGAACGCCTTCTATCACAATGGAAACCGAAACTATGTGCTTTAGGTGATAGATCACGATCGAGTTGATATAAATGGAGTTCAAAATCATCGCGGCACGACGTCAAAAGGCTTTAAAAACGGGATAATTTGGGATCTCGACGACCCCCGATTAAACGGGAACATGTAGCGGAAAAGTAGCGCGCTATATTTCTTGAGTAGCGCGAATGTAGCGTCGCTACATCTGAAAAAAAGTAGCGACCCCAAGACTGCTTTTTTGAAAACACAAGATGTCACATTGATGTTTTTCACACCGCAGTTTACGATATCAGGTCCTGGAATTCGACGGGATTACGACGGCGAAAGGAACTTATAAAGGAACGTTAAATTCGTTCCAAGTTCCCACGAAATAGTAACTTTGACGTTACAACCGGGAACGCGTTCCTCCCCAAGACTGGTCAATGTCACCCTATGCACGCAGTGGCATCACGAACTCGGCCACAATACTGACATGGCTAATGCCTATAGAGATATTACGTAAATATAGCAATTGATCTTCATTATTAATTAGGTTTATTTTGGAACAAGGGTAGTATGACGGAATGGCTAATTTTGCACCAATTGTTTTTGTTGTTGTTCAAAACCATGCAAAATCACTTTCAAATTAAAAATAAACACGCGGAAACCCACTTTTAACCGACAATTTAAAAACGAGGAGCGAGGAGTGACGCAGTCTAGGCCTAAACATAACTGCTGAGATGTTGTGCTCACTGCAAATCACCTTACAAGAACATAATAAAAAAAATCCAAAATAGAATCATCACGTTTTCTGTTACAGTAACAAAAAAAACTTCAAAACCTTTAACGTCGCTAATTTAAACGAAAGTCCTTTTGTGGTGAAACTCCTTTATATTTAAAAAAGCGACGTTAAAGGTTGGAGTATTTTAGTGAAAAAGGTTGGTAGACCTAGGCCTAGAAGTAAAATCAAGACGTAGGCCTAAATAGAAAACATGGCGACCAAATGACAGTGAAATGAGCGAGTGTTTGTGTTCAATCTGTGTTCATTATTGATTATTCTATAGGCCTATCATTATTGGTATATTTTCAGAGTGATTAGTTAAAATAAATCGTTAATAATGAGTTTTTCATTTATTTCTCATCTGAAGTTGTTTTTTCATTGCATTCTTTGAAATAAACAGTGTTGAAAAGTTGGACCGCACCAATTGAACTAGTAGCCTACCAAAACGATCGATTCAAGCAAACTAAAAGTGATTAAATAAGTCCAGAAACTACTTTCCGCGGCCAAAAACCAAGTAAATACTCAATACTATTCAGTTAGAAAAAGGAAAATTATAAATTTGATACAAAATAACATTTCCGTCAAATTACCCCTATACGAACACTATGAATACAATAATCAAATAACTTGTGTTGAACTAAAGTTACATGTACGTAGCCCATGCGTAGGCTGGTGTGAAAGAATCTCCGTTATCACACTATAATTATAACAAAATTACCAAAACAAAATACAATACAGGGCTGTATATAATATCCTGGGAGATATCGTACAACATTTACAAGTCGCATGGTGGTTTAATTCATGTACAGTGAAAGTAGACCCGAAAAACAAAAACTTGTCAAACATTGTCGCCATTTTCGCCTGTTTACACAATTATTTAGATTTTGAAGTGCTAAAATGGCCGCCAATTTTATTGTTGCTATAAGTTTAGGCCTAAACAGGAAATGAAAGTCGCAGACACACCGCCCCATAATGTTGCAGGTCCAATAACGCCAGTTACTATTTTAGTCCATGGTACAACAAACAAATTACGAACCTGAGGGAAAAGTGTACTAAAGAAATAGGCACGGACACGGACATAAAGTAAAACAGTCTACAACTTATTATTATCTCTGGCGTGAAATCTTACTGTCAGTGGCTCAACTATACCGTGGGGGCACAATTTGTGGCAAGATTTTGTGTCAACAAAGCTATAAAACTTACCTCCCGTCCTGGGTTCGAGGCTCGGTCGCGGTAATACACACTCGTCTCTTGTTATAACGAAAACAGCCGTACTTGTTCTAGCGACGTTCCTCTCTCCACTGACAGACAACACTCGTCCGCTATCGTGCACCTCTACCCACCCTCCCCCACCCCTCCAGGCAAGATAACAAGAACCTGATTGCAACAGGTAGTGACTCAATGACAACCGGATGAAAACAGAGGTGTCAAAGTTAGTGGAAATGGAATGGATCAGAAATGTGAAGCTTGTCCCGTTTCAACAATGACAATTAACAGAATTTTCGAAAAAAAAGAAAATAGAGAACCCCTTGAAGAAGCTGGAGTAGCTTAGAGATATTGTTATAATGTATAAAAAATATATAACCCTGGGAAAGTTATTAAAAAAAGTGTGTTTATCATATTATGACAATTATTGTAAAAGAGTTGGCTCGAGCTCAAAGAAGAGATTATGGACAGTTTCATTAATTTTCTTTGCGTATAAATTGAAGCAAAAAAAGAGAAAAAAAAACTGCCCAAAATGTACAAAAATACAAATCGTGAAAAGACACTATTTATGTCCATTATATCCATATATAATAACTGTTTTTGAATTTGAGCAGCGAGCTCACTCAGCGCTATTAGTTAACCGCGAGAAATAATTACTTTTTATTTTTATTCGAAAGGGTTTCAGATGAGTCCTACCTCAATAAAATAAAATTGAATTGATATTATTTCCCTCCTGCCGATGATGCACATAATATGTTTTCGTATGTCAGAATGCAATTATGTAGCTGGTTATGAAGTAATGGTCTTGGTTTTTAACTTGGCCAGGGTAATGGTTCACGAAGCGGCCGAATAACTAACCAGCAAATCGTATAATACCGAACAAATTTACAGAATGGTAATATTTAAAATATTTTCACCATAATATTAAAATGATTCTTATGAATGTATATGATAATGTACACATCAACAACGTAGTAGAAGCTATAACCTTATAAGAAAGAGAACATCCTTCAAATAATATCAAATTATAACTTATCTTTAGTTAGTCACGACACAGGGTGCGATCAAACTATCTCAAATTGTCTGTTCTGCCGGTTTTTGTTTCCATAATTGAACGAGCATTAACCGAGAACTTAAATTTTGTTTTTTAAAATAACTTTTCGGGGGAAGCCTGCCCAGGGTGCAATTCGTGCCCCTCTTCAGGTGAACAGCACTGTGGTATGTTGAGCGGATAGGATGATTGTGAAAGTATGTCCAAGGGCTGTTTAAGAGGACTCATTCCCTTGCATTCGCAATAACAACTGAGGAAAACGTCGGAAAAAAACTTCAGTCTGGATTGCCGGTCTTGACGGGATTCGAGCCCGGGACCTCCCGAATCAGAGTTGCGCGGTCAACGCTCGAGCCAACACTGTATATAGTTTATTTGTTTTGTATTGCATTTAATATCTTTTTTTAATTTGTTACTGAAATTATTGTGTTTTAATGCATTATTGTTGTAATATTATTATTTAAATATTAACTCAATTGTAGTTCATTGTTGTGTCTGCATCTGTCCTCCTTTGTAAATCAGATTTTTAACTAAATAGGATAGGCGTTATATAAATAAATCGAATAAATAAATTAATAAATTGAAAACAGGATGATGATATATGACGATATTTCATAGATATAACAGTTGTAAAGTGTTAGTAACTGGAGGTCGTGGGGTCGATGTCCTCATGCGAGGTGTAGTCCCTATTTAGAACTCCTTGATTGGTATCGATACTATGCATGGTGTCTGAATATGAGGAGAACGGGCATAGATTTGTAGCATCTACAGTAGGCTAGATCAGCAGTCTCCAATAAGTAAGCACAGACGCGAGCGTAGCAAATTGAAGCGTCTATCTGCCATATTCAAGATGGTGGTTTGGCGTTTAAATTTATGCTTTTTAAATGCAATAAAGTATTTCTCTGGATTTTTTTATATGGTTTTAGCTTGTGCAGCACGGGAATGAACAAACAGAAACAATAGGAAGTCATTGCATAAGTAAATTTAGTAATCATTTGGTGTTAATGGCTAGTATGCTCACCTGTCAACCTGACGGCAATCTTGAGAACTATTTGGGCAACAAATCACTCCCATTTACTTGACATGCAAACTGCCATATTCAAGATGCTTTCAAATTGTCACGAAAATGGATTAATGACTGCGGATCTAGCCTACTATAGGTGTTTAATATCTATGAAACGGACTCTGAAGGATTCAAACCAACGTCTCTCCAAGTCATACACTTAGGACCTGCTCCCTAACCGCTCGAATACAGCGGCAGGCTACGACAAAGATATATGAGACGTGTCACACACGAGACTTTTTCGGTTCTATTCCTAGAGAAGAAAAATCCGGGGCGCCAAACGATTGTCAAATCAAACAATAGCAACATGGCTCCATCAGTTCTTGTCTTGGGAATTTGTAAACGGTGAATTGGAGCCGTCCTATAGCAACGAGGCACATAATAAATTCAAAGTTGTTCCGAATCGGCCTTGTTGATTCTGGCATTGATCCGTGGGTGTTCGCACTATCCATTCCACTGATTGCTATATTTCCTATTAAAAAATATTCATCTTTGGTTGGTTATCGCTCACTCGTCGATTGCGTCTGAACCTTGGTCGCTTTGGTTTACTGTCCCCCACTGAAAATCAGTTATATAACTGAGTGGGTAGACTCTAAATACAAATTTATTTATTTATTTATTTGGCTACTGAAATAATGATACTTCCACACCAAACAACAATGTAAAATGTCCTTTATATAATATATAGCAATTTACATAACTTCTACACTCAAACGTTTGTTTGGATTTGGTGGTAGTGGCTGAAATAATATTCCCCACTCGCAATATCCCTTCTGGCAGTCCTAACTCTAGCAGTTCTATCCAGAGACAATTTATTTATTTTTATTTTTTATTTATTAATTTATTTATTTATTTATTTAACGTCTATCCTATTCAGTTATAAAAATGATTTCCAACGGAGGACAACTAAATAATCTAATTACATAGATGCTCATGCAGACACAACAATGAACTACATTTAAGTAAATATGTGAAATAGTAATATTACAACAATGCATTAAAAACTCAACAAATTGGATAACAAAAAAAGGATATTAAATGCAATTTCTGAATGAATCAAATATGAAAAAGGAAGGGGAATGAAAAAAAAGTAAGAAAAAAAGAAAAGAAAAATTAAAAATTAACTTAGGTACCTCTCAGGTTTAGGGTGTGAATTTAAATTGAAAGAAATTCAATATCACCATTCTCCGTTTGATTGAGAAAACCCTAAAAAACCTAAGTCAGTAAACCTGGTATCGTGCACCACTTCACTCAGGGTCTCCAGTCTATCGAGGAGCTACCTCTATCGGTTAATTCTTTGTCAAGAAACAAAGTAGTATACCTACCAGTAGTTAATTTAAGGGCGGACGCGGGCAGACTCGTCCACCCACTCTTTTTTGGAAAAAGGTTTTCTGGTTTTTGCACTACACAACGATAGTATTCGGATTGCATTCAGTCCCGTATTTTTTATGAAACGCTCAGAAAATCAGAATCACTCCAAAAACCCTGATTTAAAAATTATTTTCACTTGCGGCGTTGTGGCTAGGGGGCTCGCCCTCCAAACCCCCCTGCTATTTTTGCCTGCAATCGCTTGTCCAGCAAACTTCACTTTAAAATATGGTACCATACCCACGACTCAACCTCCCCGGAGCCCCCCCCCCCCCCCCCCCCCCCGCGGAGGTAGGAGTACGTCAAGCGTCCACAAATTATTTTAGAAATTAACTACTGATACCTCATGATCTGTCTGTTCGTATACGTTTAGTTATGTGTACTATATAGACTGACTTATCAGTGGTGGATAGAAAAAAAAATTATCATAAAAAATAATAGCTTTCAGCCGGTTGAAGATTGAATTAAACAAATACATAAATAAACTCGTATTTAGAGTCTATAGGCTACTCACTCAGCCCGAAAACTGATATTCAGTGGAGCCAAAACCACAGCGTCGACAGCGCCGACGCCATGGACGAGCGATCAATGGTCAACTATATAAACAAGCTGGACACGATTCCACCCATTTTTTAAAAATTTTCTTTCATATTTTAACACATCTAATTCTACATTACCTAACATTTAAAACCAACATTTTTTTACTTTATGTAAATTAATCCACAAATTAAAAAACCCATCTCAGCGGGGTTGATAAACGATGGATTACTCACTGATTTGCTGTTGCTGATTTTTGGCAAACCTCATATATCCGTTTGAGTGGGATCGTCTAATAAATCAGTTTTTTCTTTTCATTTTTCTTTGTTGATGAATTTTTATCTTTCTTTCTTTTTCTTTTTCTTTTCTTTTCTCCCCCTCCCTTTTATGTATGGTTCATTACTTAATTTCATTTAAATATCGATTTTGAATTTGTTACCAACATTATTGCGTTCTAAATTTACATTGTTGTTGTAATGTTAATATTTCAAATAGAACTTAACTGTTAGTTCATTGTTGTGTCTGCACCTATGTTAGTAGATTTATTTAGTGGTCCTCCTTTGTAAATCAGTTTTTTAACTGAAAAGGGTAGACGTTAAATAAATAAAAATTTATGGATCGATTTACATAAAATCAATTACACCTACGAGAGTGTTTCCCAGTTAATGAAAATGAGAAATAACTTTTTTTACGTTTCTTTTCTTTTCTTGTCGTGTTGTAGCAATGAGAGGATACGGACGATGGACGTTACTGCTTCTGGTCGTCGCGATGCTGTTAGACAAGGGGTCGGGAGAAACAGCAAGACAAAGTGACATCGAGAAGGGGCGGAACTTAGTTGAGGGCGTGATTGAGTATCCAGAAGAAAATAAGAATGGGTGGAGCTTCAAATACGAAGAGTCAGACGAAACAGAAGATCTCGACAGCATTGAGGGGCGGGGCTTAGCGGAGAGTGAAACAGAAACCGCCCTAGACGATGAGAAGGGGCGGAGCTCCATATATAATGGGAGGAGCTTACTTGTAGGCGAAACACATTCTGATTCTTACAGAAAGAAGAGGCAGGCTGTTCTGGTTGGAATAACCGACTCCCGTTGCTTTACCCCATGTGGTAAAAAACGATGTTGTCGGAGGGGATATATGTGTCGTGGAAGGAGTAGGTGCGTGCGTGTAGTACAGCGGTATTACGCTTGAGGTTTTCAACCCAGAAAGAAATGTGCACGCGTGTGGTTGATCTAGGCGTGCAGAGGGGGCACATTGAAGCACTCAACAATGTTATAATTAAAACATTTTTGTGTACTGCTATGATTCAATAAATGAATAAGATAAATAAAAAACATATATGAGAACAAATTTCATTTATCCAGAAAAGAATATCCCAAATGCTAACAAAGAAATGCTCGTCTCCTTATGATATAATCCATTATGTGTAAATTTAAACAGTTGCAAAACTACACAAAACATTGTCTAGATTGGCGTTTTACATATGATATAAATACAAAACCTTATCATACGAATATAAAAAATAATTCTAGATTGCAGAAACTTCAATAGAGATTAGATTAGATAGAGAAGAGATTATCATAAAAACTTTCTGCTGGTGTAAAACGCAACATCTTCCATGCTATTTGATTATGAAATTTGTTTTTTGTTACAAAAAGCATGTGTCCCTGTTATAAATGATGTTGCATGTTGTAACTTGTAATTGTGTGTTTTTATATCTCGATGAATGAAGCTCTTTGCGTCATTGTTTCTCAACTCAAGTGATCTAATTTAAATTATTAAAGCTAGTGTTTTACATCATGATCCAGCCTTCATATCGTGGGGTAAGAGGTAAAACTGATTAGTCCAAAAAGGTAGTTTTGAGCTAGGGGCTTTGTTAAAATAAGTTTGTTAAAATCGAATTAACTTAAAACATAGTAAACAATTAAATCAGATAAAATAATATCTGGAGAACTATTTACTATATGAAGGACTTCAAGCAGTTTTGGTTTGGATGGTTATTATGTTCGGAAGGACTAATTCACTTTTAATATCAAAGTAAGCCCAATGTAATGCCAGTTGTTAGTTTTTATTATGACATTATCTTACATTGGATATCTTTTAAAAATGCTAAAGATGAGTTTCAAGTATAGCCTTCTAGATGGACTGATCAAAATGTGGTGGTATTTATTACTTTATGCTTCCAAAATATCGAAGTTAAAAGTGAATACTTGCATTTTAAATGGACTTTCAGCAAAAGAGTATATACAGTGGACTTAATCAATAAAACATCATGCAATTCTCATTTAATTAGACCTATAGTGTGAACATTAAGACACTTTTGTAATAGAAAGATGTTGAAATTTGGAATTTTTCATACAACTATACAAGGCATGCGTATTGCATAAATGTGGACTTTATCAGTTTAACCTCTTACCCCACGATATGCCATAAAGCAATTATTGGCTCACACTTTTCTGTTTGTGAATAAAACAAACAAACGACTGCCACGACCTTCATAAATGGTTATAAAATGATTGATTTTTTCAAGCAAGTATTTGAGTGATAATAATAAATCTTGACAGTAAACATAGCAAACAATACATGACTGTATGTCGTTTTGTCAAAGATATATATTGCACTAAGTGAATAAGATGTATTAGTTCTTCAGAAAGGCCAGACCAACGAGTACTTGAGTCCATTAAAATCGAAGGTAAGAGTACACAAATTTATTCAGCTAAAATAGTTAAAGTTCCTTCAATTTCATTATAAATATTGTTAAAAATGAAGACATTCGTTTTAGAACTGTTTTGTCTAACTTTAAATATAGGTTTTAGATGATTGTATCTGATTCTTTCATTTTCAATTAGTTAATGCTAAATCTACTTATTTACACTTTATGGTTTTGGATAACATGTAACAAAATGACAATAATTGCTAATTTTCTCTATAAAATAGCCAATTTGAGCAAAGCAAAAAGCAATTCGAATTCAAAATCATCTTGTTAAATATCACTTGTGAAAAGTAATTTCCGATAAAAGAAATACGAGTAATTGTTTTAAAATAAAAGAATGTATAGTATAATGTAAGCTGTAACGTTTTCAAAATTCATAATTCTCTGATAAGCGTCTTCATCTATAAGAATAATGTTAAACGCTAATTCCATCAATGTTTCAGCAATGGTTTGTGTTCGACGATCGGCCATCTTGCTTCTGGTGATTGTGATGGCGATAATGGTGAGTCCAGGTGGAGCGGAAACCAATAACAGAAAGGCGCGAAGTTTGAATCCGGATCCTGGGCAGGACGAATTGGAAACCCCTCTGGAAGAGAAACGATACATTTCAAATTGTAAATACGGCCTATGCAGTGATATGTGCTGCCTTAAAGGGCAAACATGCGTGAAACGGCAATGTAAATACGCATAATCGAAGTTTTTTGACTTAACACTGTTCTTTGATAATTACATAAATATGTAAACAATTAAGTTTGTATTTACAACGAAATAAAATGTCTTTTGAGCTTTCTAGATGAATTTCCATGTGCTATTGTACTATATTTTTTTTTTAAATTTATGTATCAAAAATTGAAAAATAAATTTAATGAGAAAAAATTTATAAACACTTCTAATTTACTGATTCATGTTTTGGAATATTTGAGAAACGAATATGTTGTGAAGAAAAGTTTTTACTCAATATTTGTAACTCATTTCATTAGTAAAAATCTATTTTTCTCGGTAGAACAGTATGTACAGTTTGTTACAAATATATTGAACCGAGTTACAATACATAATATACAGTTGAACTCATTTATCTTGATTGTGAAGCTGGTCTACGTGGAAAATCAATTAATATTCTCCAGTTCAATAAGTTATAATGGTTTATTTACGTATTAACTTATTTAATGTCTATACTATTTAGTTTTCATAACTGATTAACTAAGGACAATAAATATAACAAAACAGTAAAATATATATATTTAATATTAAAATAAATTTAAACTTATCACACAGGAAATGCAATATAATGTCGTTTCTACACACACGTTTCTACGTTACGTTTACGTTTCTATTAAGCAAACAAACTGAACAATTGCAAACTTATTTCTAAAACCACCAAATATGTATTATTGTTATTCCACAACCATTGTATAGTGATCTAGGCATACGTACACAAAGTAAGATTTTCGTATGTCCCATTTACTAGAATATAAAACACCTGAGATAATATTTTAATCGCATCTGAATAAGTCAAACAAAACAGAGCACCGACAGTGTTGGCTCGAGCGCTAAGCGCTTGACTCTAATTCGGTAGATCTCGGGTTTGAAACCCGTCGAGACCGCCAATCCTGATTGAAAGTTTTCCGAGGTTTTCCTCATTATTGTGAATTAAACAACCATCGGACATTCCTTCACAATTGTCCTATCTGCAACACACCTAGTTCACCTGAAGAGGGGCATTTTATACTTAACTAGGAAAACGCTTAAGTCCCGCCGCGTTGATGGATGAGCGTTTTGGTCAGTTTTTAGTTTACGTAGGACCACTTTTCCTTTGCAAGTGCTTTTTAAATGCATTGTAGGTGATTGTTGTCAAGTTTCTATTGTTACTTGTTAATTGTTATTATAAACCTAAAAAAACTCATATTAAAACCTTTATTCCATGGATTCTAGCTAACTTTTTCAAATTTTTCTTTCAGAAAGCAATACATCACCATAACCTTAATGTTCATGTAAAATATGAACGTTGTAGCCCCACCCGTCTGGTCAGAATCGGCCCAAATGTCACGAAAATATCGCACTAAAAATTTAAAAAAATCGTAAAAGTACGATATTCATGAGAAATATTTCTTCGATTGTACCCAAAAACGTGGCAGGTTTAAGTTCAGAGATTTCGAAGGCCTCCATAAAATTTCATCGCAATTGGAGTATCGGTTTAGCCGGAATCGTGTTAACAAACACACAAAAATACAAACAAAAACAAAAAATAAAACGAAAAAAATCGTAAAATCGCGATTTTCATGAGAAATAAGTTTTCGATCGCGCCCAAAAAGGTGGCAGTTCTAAGTCCAGAGATTTTGAAGGTCTTCAAAAAATTTCATCACAATTGGAGTATTGGTTTAGCCGGAATCGTGTTAACAAACACACAAAAATACAAACAGAAAAAAACAAGAAAATCGAAAAAAATCGTAAAATTGCAATTTTCATAAGAAATAATTTTTCGATCATTTTTTCGACCCGTACAGTTCTAAGTTCAGAGATTTCAAAGGTCTCCAGAAAATTTCATTAAAATTGAAGTATCGGTTTAGCCGGAATCGTGTTAACGAACACACAAAAATACAAAAAATACAAAATACAAAAAAAACATTCCGGATTTTTTTCTCCAGTGTAGTGAAATGGAATCTTTGCTTCGCTCGCTACGCTCATCTTATAACAGGTTTTATTCCCATGGAAAAAAGTGCTCGTGGATGTAAACTAGCAATAGAGTGCCCCCCCTATGGCCGAAAAGTGCGAATGACTGCTCAACTATTATAGCATGTTGCATGGACAGATAGGGAAAGAGGTAGCTGTGTGTAGCATAGCATCTAAAGGAGTCAATGGTAAAATAAAAACAGAAGCATTCCTGTCTTTCCACGTTAAATAAGTGAATTCAATTTTATATGACAGCTGGCCAAATTACATTAGATGATAACAGGAGTCCAGCGTAATAAGCAGTACAAAGTACAATATGTAATACATAATTATTACAAATATGACAAAAAATCAAATTAATGTTTATGAGCATTGTTGTAAAGATGAGGATGCAAAATGATGGAATGTTTTGAAAAGTAGGAACAATTTTGTCAATCAAAAGAGAGGGGGAAATAGGGTTTAAAAAAGAGGGAACGTCTGCACGTGCCCCTATGAGAAGACCGATTATCTCCCATTGTTCGGCGGAATGTAATCTTCTTGCCAGATCAGCTATGCAAGGTTGGTAAATGATCATCTTTTCTTTACTTGCATCTTCTGCCTGGTTGTCTATACCAGTTCAAAGCGGATGGTTGGATCAAGAATTAATACTTTCTTCTTATCCTCGCGAATCAAGATTATATCTACTCTCTGAGTAGAACATCAGAAGAAATGCACGGGATTTCTTCGTGGACTTCCTAAATCACATTTCCTCGGAATGCATTTGCAATCATGGATCGAATGATGTTATATATTGCTTTATTATTAGTGTTTCGCTCTTTTCGCACAACCCCAACACATGGGCAATGGTTTCAATCTCGTTGCACGGAGGGTACCGGCAACGGGTTGTGTTGAGGTGTCTGCCAGGGACTGCGCGTACAGCTGCCACATTGCACGACATTATGAAAGAATTCGTCCATTCCAAGTGGACCAAGTGGGCCAAGTGGACCAAGTGGACCAAGTGGACCACCAACCACGTGTTGGATCGTAGAGTCTGACCCCACGTGACCACGTGACCATTCTGAAGGTCGATCGTTCTTTAAGACTAGGCCGCTTCGTGAACGCTTTTTTTAGTCGCGTTGATGGATGAGCTTTTTGTAAGTTTTTAGTTTGCGTAGGACCACTTTACCTTTGCAAGTGCTTTTTGAATGCATTGTAGGTGATTGTTGTCAAGTTTCTATTGTAACTTGTTAATTGTTGTTATAGACCTAAAAAAAACTCATATTAAAACCTTTATTCTATGGTTGGCTAACTTTTTCAACTTTTTCTTTCAAAAAGCAATGCATCACCATTACATTAATGTCTATTTACAATATAAACGTTGTAGCCCCACCCGTTTGGTCAGAATCGGACCAAATGCCACGAAAATATCGCACTAAAAATCGAAAACAATCGTAAAAGTAGGATATTTTGACAAATATTTCTTCGATTGTACCCAAAAACGTGGCAGGTCTAAGTTCAGAGATTTCGAAGGTCCTCTTTAATTTTCATCAAGATCGCATATGCCGTTTGCCCGGTAGAGAGCGAACAAACAGACTAAAATACAAACAAACAACAAACAAACAAACAAATACAAAAACATTGGAGCTAAATTTTTTGAGGGGTCAGTGAAATTGAAGTCTTCGCTTCGCTCATCCAATGAACTTGGCAAATTATAGGTATTTGCATATCATATTTTACTACCGTCGTATCACCACTATTGAAAAAAGAATTCGTAACAGATTGCATACTATTACAGTGACGGAAGTAATAAGATAGACAAATAATGATAGATTTATCACAATATATTATTTTATTTGCAATGCATCCCGCGCTTATTTATAATACCGATTATATTTTGTCCTTGAAAGGTTCCAAACACGTGTTGCTGAAGCTTATTTCACCTTATAGGAATCCATCCACAAGTTACTGATACACAAATTTGATAATTCTAAGAAATTCAATTAACCTTTGAGGGAAATTATTGTAATGGTTAAAGTCGATTTTATTTTTGGGACACGATAGGTGCTCATGACCCATGAAAACATAAAAATAGCTCAACCCCTCCCCCCCCCCACCACCTTCAACACCACCACCACCATCCCACCCCTCTCTCTAACCCACAATTATATTTTACAACATGCAATTTGAATTCTATGTTTAACCCTTTATAGGACAAGAGACTGGGATCCAAAATTTTGCTTTCTACCTTCAAAATTTGCAATTCGTGATTTTTTAAAAGTATTTTACAATTATTTTAGACTTTTTCCTTGATTTTTTAGGAATAAAATGCTGACTTTGGATTAAAAATTGACATCAAAGTTGAAAAAAATCCTATATTTTATTTCTTATTTTATAACCATCTTATCACAGTCATATTTGAATAATTACCAACATAATATTGCACACATTGACGAAAGTAAAACACAATAACAATGCCAATATGCGCATCATATAATTGCAATGTTTTCTACTTGTATTGCATCAACTTCCACTGGGTTGCTGACCCTTCATTCATTTTAAGAAAACGTGTATTCTTTTAAACGTTTTGGTACATCCGCGATTCGGAATTCACTCAAGATGTAAAACGTAAAATCTAGTTTTCAAGACTACGTTTTGTGAGAAATAGCCACTGACTCATCGAGGCGATTTTATTTTACATGCAAACTAGTGTACAAAGATGTCATGATCCCGTTTAAATCTCTGATTAGGCGAGGGAGCGATGCGACAGAGTCTTACAACGAAAGTGAAAGGGGACTTCTTGTGATTATGTCGTATGTTTGTCTGTTTGTTTGTTTGTTCAATTTGAAACGGCCGAACCGCTTAACCGATTGCGCTGAAATTTTAAACAGTCATCCGGGAACAGTGTACTGAGAACTGTTAACAAATATGTTACGATTCAAACGTACAAGAAATAATAAATTGAAAATTGCCTGAAATGTGTAACATTTATTGTTTATAGTTTAACGGCAATGGCTTTTGTTCTTGAAGAAAACATTTTTATCGAATTATCGAATCAAACACGGCCAAACATTACCCTCAGAAGCATCGAGTCATAAAAGAAGTTCAAAGCTTGGGTGTCCTTATACATATTTGTTTCCACTATAAATCCATAAAATCACTGAATCCTTGCAAAGATTGTCCAAACTAATTGTATAATTATATTATTATTCGTCTTTTGAGTAAATTGATTCGTTTTGTGAATAAACAATAGACTGCACCGACCTTCAAAAGTGTGAGGTTATTTTTCAATGCAAGTACTTTACGATGATAATAAATCTTGATAACAACTAATAAACATCACGTGACTGTATGTTGTCTTGTCAAATAAATATATTGCGCTAGAGTTAAGATGATGTATTATAGTTCTTCAGAAAGGCCAGACCAACGAGAACTTGGGTCCATTTATAACGAAGGTAAGAACACTCTTCTTCATATAGCTGAAATAAGACGAGGGAGCGAAGCGACTCAACTCAAACGAAACTTCATCTGTGCCTGTGTCGGTGAGTTAGTGAGTAACTGTATAATATGCTAAAAATAATTTGAACTAATGAATATTGCGCTAAAATTTTAAACAAATATCTGGGAACAGTTTTGTGGGTGATGTTAATATTTTCAGCAAAAATCTGTTACGAATCAAACATTCAAGAGTTATTAATGGAAAATTGCCTGTAAATACGGATGTAACATTTAATTTAGCATTATTACTTTCTTTCTCGAAGAAATCATTTTCATCGAATCACCTAATCATGTTTTGAGTGTCAAGTGATGAATGCATTGAAGGGACCAAGGTGTACCGAATCTTGCACGCTCAAAATTCCCCTAATTCCGCTATAGGAGATAGTAAACCTTTCAATCTTACCTGGTATACTTCGTACAGGCTGTTTTTTTATTTAATGCATTTCAAAAGGTGTTCTATGATAGCGTTTTATGAATCAGGTGCTTGTGAAATTCCATATTTTCGGATAAATTTTAAACAATAATCTATTCAAGTCCAATGCAGAGTAAAACACGTGAATCTATCCCTCGTCTATAGCAACGACTTAATTAAGATTATATTGAATGTAAAAAAAAACTTACGAGCATAATCAAAAAATAATATTATGTTCGAATTCACAAAAGCAAAGAAAATTGTGTAATGTGACACCACAGTTTACTCTGTTATCATTCTGTGATGACACTTATTTAACAAGTAGTGTCATAAACACATTACGCTTATTAAAAAATGGTAGACGTAAATTTTTAGTCGACGCACCATTGATGGTAGTACATTGCAAAACGAAAATGATTATAACTCAAAACGTTTTTTATCTGAACTCGATAAATTTATTCAAAAGTTTAATTGTACCTCCAGGTAAATAAAGGATATATTATAAAGACAAAAAGTTGGTTTTGAAATATAATTGGCCGGAAATTAGATTAATTGTTGTTTTGCATTAGTTTAAGTAATATGTTTGCCAAAACTACAATTGGGATGCAATTGTTTCATCAAGGCTCGTTGAGGTCCAGTGGCTATAGAAGCCTTGCTTTCAATACATACGATCACGGGTTCGAATCCCAGTACAGGCAGGTGACTTTAATTTCTGATATGGATTAAATTCCGTTATTCTTGGCTTGTGAATATCTAAATTCTAAACGGTGACTTTGGAGCAAACAAAGCGCATAAAAATTTCTGAATTTATTCCAAATTTGCCTTGTTGAATCTGGCGTCGACAGCAGGTGGATCGTGTCCAACCAGTTGGTTCGGTGTTTGTTATATGAAATACAGGTATTTGGTTGGCCTTTGATCGCTCGTCGTTGGCGTTGGCGCCGACAGGATTGACTTGGTCCGCTTTAAAATTTGTCCCCATCGAAAATCAGTATGTGAACGAGTGCTGAGTATTCTCAATACGACTTTATTTATAGATTATAAGGCGATACAAGTGTTAGTTACAGCAACGCTTAAACCTTAGTTTTAGTAAAACACCAAGCATGCTGCACGGTTTAAAAAATTGTTAAACGCTATATTTATAATCTATTATGCAATGCAATCCCTAATTTCATCAATGTTTCAGACATGATGTGTGATAGACGATGGGCGTACCTCCTTCTGGTGATTCTGGTGGTGATAATGGCGGAACCAGGAGGAGCGGAAACTAATAATAGAATGGCGCGAAGTTTGAACCCGGGACCTGGGCAGGACGAAATATCGAACAGAATTGGGCCATGTCCCGTAGTATGCAATGGTAAATGTTGTCGAAGAGACCAAATATGCAAAGAAGGCAAAGGCTGTAGAAGAGTAATACCAAAGTGGAAGTATTATTGAGTAACGAACCACAGTAGGTCACTACCCATACAAACATACATTATAATTATCAGATAATATAATTTGAATTAAAAACTATGTGCATAACCAAATGTATTTTCATTATTGAAAGTTATAATTTGAGCAACAATTTTGGTTCATATTTAACACACACATAACAAAAACTTGTAGAAATACAGCCAAACCTTACACACTCAAAAGAAATGAGATCTAAAAAAAGGGCCAAGCTCATCTACCCTTCCACATTTGCGCATTCTTAATTCATAAACGTACAGTGTCCCATAACAGCATCCTCGAAAAGCTTGGCAAAATAGAATTTGCGATTATTAATTTAAACGAAATAGTTCATCCAAGTTCTTTTTTCTAATTAATTAAAACGTAATAACATGCAAATTTTATTTTGCCAAGCTTTTCGAGGATGCTGTAATGGGACACTGTACGTTTATGAATTAAGAATGCGCAAATGTGGAAGGGTAGATGAGCTTGGCCCTTTTTTTAGATCTCATTTCTTTTGAGTGTGTAAGGTTTGGCTGTATTTCTACAAGTTTTTGTTATGTGTGTGATCTCATTACTTTTTCAAGTTCCATTGCAAAATTATATGTTAAAATATAATAATTTTATCAAAGTTGATTTAATTTCTATGGTATTAGCAATAACAATATAGGATGTAAAATATCTAGACCCGGATTCATGTACATCCTGGGTATAGGTGGTATAACCATGGTATAACGACGGTATAAGGACTGGACCCCAATTCTTGAGTTCGTGGGAGATGACTGTTGAAAACGCAATTTGAAAACGAAGTCGTTTTCGTTTGACACTTTAAAAAGATATGCGTATAGCAAAGAGCTCGAAAAAGTTCTATATTTATTCTAGATGGCAGTGCCTTCATAAACGCGGGCCAATCGAAAGACGAGTTGCGTGAAATGATTTGATTGTTGCAATTATGTAAACAAACAGATGAGCAAGCGCATATTATTTTGACACCTTGCTTCGACATTGTGTTTGTGTGTATTGTGTGACAGAACTATGTTGTGCTGGCCTAGGGTTGGCTAGGCTTGCCAAACATGTAATGTAAGTAATAATTTTATCTAGTCCTATAGCCTAATGGAACTTTAGACCTACACTGTTGTATTATAAATAATTTTCTACATCTGGGCCTAGGTCAGGGACGGTTTCTGATTTGTTTTATGAGAGTATAATGACAACTTTTCTCATTTCACACATAGAAGCAAAATTTAAAATGTCCGCCATTTGTTTACGTATCGCACTTTCCCGCCGTACTCTGCTTATACCGTCAACAAGTGTCAAGTAACTATGGTTACTTGTTGATTGTATAAGGCTTATTTTAAAACCTTTATTTGGAAGCCTTCCAACAAACTTTTTCAACTTTTTTTTTCAAAAGAGACTATAATACTATAACCTTAATGTCCATGTAAAATATGAACATTGTAGTCCCACCCGTCTGGTCAGAATCGCGGGCCGACGTATTAGATGTAAGTAGCAGTAGTAGCAGTAGTAGGAGTAGCTAACATCCTTAAAGTGATTTTGAGCATGTTTCAAGCCATTTTTTCACCAAGAAGGAATGGTCGTACCCCAATAAAATTTGGCATGTGTTGTCAGGTACCTAAATCCCCTCGATTGTGATAGTTTTCAAGTTCACATCACGTTACATGACGGCTGGGTAACACCTCGAAATCACCCCAACTCTGCTTGGTGTATAAGGTGCTTGAGTGTGTAGCGCACCGCGGCTTGGCTGCGGCGCCCTAACGGGCACCTAGATGTGAATTATTACTTAAAAATAAAAAAAATATATAATCATTGAACTACTTTTATAGTATTATATCGATCAGCATATTTTAAAAGATATCAAGCAAAACAAATGCATACGCAGGCGAGGTGTAATATTTTATAAAATTAGATATTTCATTTGAATATTAACTGCATAATATGTATACTGTTATGATTCTATAAACATATAAACGAAACAAAAATGAAAACAAATGTATTCATTTATTCCCGGTAAATATTATCCCGTAGCCTCACAACCACAATGTCCAACAGTCATGTCTAAAATCAAAGCTGCATCTGAAGATGAATTACACCATTCTGCAGCCGTATTGGATAACGAGATACGTGCGCATGAGATTGTTTCCATGGTTTACTCTTGTATTAAAGTTTACAGTGTATATGTTTTTTTATTTTCTACTTTATGAAACTGTAACAATGCAAAACTTTACAACTCAGTTTGACTCATATTGTTCACTAACATTGTTGCATTTCAATTATACAAATATAATCTTATTGAGACTGTAAAAAACGGTAACGAAACGAAAATCAAGAAAGTGCAGATGGTGAAATTTGTCAAGACAATGTTTGGTCATGAATAATGTAATAATTTGAATGTCATGAAATGTTATGTTATATAATATATGTTATTGTTGTACAATATGTTGACTGTTACCAAGAGCTAAATAAAGTTTATTATTATTGTTATTATTATTATTATTATTATTATTATTATTATTATTATTATTATTATTATTATTATTATTTTTATTGATTCATAGCAATTGTCGTAAAAGTTTGCCCCAACTGGGGTTTGAACCCAGAACCTCCGGCTTAACGTGCCATAGCTCTACCAATTGAGCAACCGGGACCACAGAACAAACATTTATTAAACTGCTATTTGTTGTGACTGTTGACTTCCATGACATAAATCCATTGGATTTATCCATGTGATCTTTCAGATTTGACAGCTACATTGCATGCAGGCTTCTGTTGGATTTATATCATGGAAGTCAACAGTCACAACAAATAGCAGTTTAGCAGTAGCTATGCTCACCCCCACTCCACTATGACTCATACACCCATGACTATCTCTTCCTTCACATTCCACACTCCAATAATAACCCATACCTTATCACCTGACCTTGTTTATGTCTCGATCCATACAACTCAACTCAGAGTTTGGCTCACGTACATTGTATAATAGGCTAGTGTTGTGAAAGGCAATTAGCTCGGTGCATTGGGAGACTGGACTTGTAGCTAGTCAACGGTCTAGGGCGGACGTCTGGTCCTCTGCTGTGAGCAGGCTCAGTATTGTAATACATAATAAATATAGTGGTTGAACTTTACATGGTATAATTAAGCTTCTTATTTGATGAAGACAGTGTCGCGTGTGCAAGCCTTACTATCCAGTCAACCTTACAAGTTGGAACAAGGTACTTATCCCCTAGCAAAAATCTTAACTATTAACATTATAATTATTTGGTTATTGTTATATGTTCTGTCTATGTTAAATTAGATGAAATCAACATTTGTTTTAATTTTTTTCTTTCTCAGATGTCATTGTTGTTAATTTTGTAATTGCTAAAACAATAGGAATCTAGCAACCAAGCTTTTCATTAAATTTTGTCCTAGGGAGTTCATTTTGGATTCATTTTTTTCAAATGAATGTGGTAATGATGTTTTGCAAAAAAATTTTGTGATTTGTATCTAAATGGGGTTTTATGATTTTTTGGTTAGGTTGTTTGTTAAATGAAAGTATTAATTCAAATATTTGTGTATTAAAAAAATTCGATGGAGACTTATAATTTAAAATTCGCCAAAAAACTCTCCATTACATCATTACTACAACTCTCTTCTCTTAAAAGAACATAACCTCAAGTATCAATCCTAAAATTTAGTGCATCTCATCCAGATCCATGTTTTAGCAAGTGCCTCAAAAAGTGTATCTTGAGATACTGCTAGTTGATGTTGAGAACAACTTTGTAGTTTTCAGGCATTACGTGCATATTGAGAGCAACATAATAAACTTTTAAAACGTTTTAGAAGATGTGTGAATAATTTTCGCTTTTAAAGCGCCCTAAAACTATAATAATACATTACAAGTTTAGTTTTGAATATCCTACGGTGTTTATTTTCGTCATCCTCGTGCTGGTCCTATTAGTGCTGGGGATAGGGGCGTGACCCAACAGCGATGAGGGGCGGAGTCGACTAGCTAGAGGTCCAGCCTCTCCAGCTCAGCCGGCACTACAAGAGGCGTGGCCTAATTGCGATAAGGGGCGGAGTCGACTAGCTAGAGGTCCAGCCTCTCCAGCTCAGCCGGCACTACAAGTTTCATGCACCTTCAGACACATGCCAACAGAAACATGCCATTCAGACCAAAAGGATAGGCCTTTTATCGATAGCATTTAAAATTGTGCTGTGGGTGTCTACAGTATAAGTATTTGGTACCAATGAAGAAAAAATGGGATAGTGTACTGGAAGGCATTGAATTAAGATGGAATAATAATAATAATAATAATGACTTAAAAACAGTCAAACTTTATGTTAATATGAACCATTTATAAGCCTAATCGAGATGTGGCTTAAATAATAAATATATATAATATTCGTTTATAATGTATAGGCCTACTAAACGCTACGCAAATGTTGTGACAGTTACTTATAAACAAAATAACAATTAAAATTAACAATATTTCATTTTAATTTAATTGGTTGCAAAGTGATACACGTCACTCAAACTCAAAAATTTCTGATGGCGTGTCATCGTCTCCTTCTTGTTGAGTAGGCTGTACAGTCATGTCCGCTTCAGTCTGTAAAAACAAATCCAAACATACTTTATGAAATATATTATCAATAAAATCAGTGCTTAAAATTACGAATGAAATCTTACAACAAACTAGTAGAAAGACGGCCAAGCTTTACACACACAGTATTAGATCTAAACGAAGGATCAAGCTAATGTTAGCTTCTACAATAACAGTCGCTATAAATACATGACAGCACAGCACAGCACTTCGCCCCTTGATTGCATCCAAACCACTCTTGTGAATTATTGTTTAAACAAACAATATACTTGACGTACAGGAAAAGTTGCGCCAAGCTTGGCTTGGATGCTGATGGGTGAAGTGGTTTAACGTATACCGTATCTACAGAAGGCTACTCAAGCTTGGTGCTTCTCTTAGATATCAATACACCTGAGTGTGTAACAATAGCAAAACAAGCAATATTTTAAACAATCTTTAGATTAACATTATTAACATCACGTTATTTGGAAGAGATGAGTAGATGTCAAATGATGAATTGTTGAATAATTTGGTCAAATGATCTATTGGCATAATGTCAATCAATGTAAAATCATGCCAATTAATTGGTTACCATTCCAGATCAAATGATATAATTTAAATTGTAAATTAATTGATTGTTTCAAATACCTAATGGTGAATAAAACTCAAATAATATCGATCTAGTTACTCTTACCTCTGCTGATTTTAGAGCCTCAAGCTCCTCCTTCTTTTTGCGCTCAAAGAATCCCGTCTTTACGAGCAGCATGATGGTAACAAACAACAGTAGTAATCCTATACCAATAGAGAGTGGAATCAACCAGTCGTTAACCTCCTTATCGGGCACACTGCCCAGGAAGGTAGTGGAGACACCAGCGTGTACCGGCCGCTTGCCATCTATCTTGTCGACTATCTTAGCTGACCCTCTGGAAGCCAACAGGATGATGTCCTTCTTACCGAGCAACGGTTCTGAAATTATTGGTTTATTATTATTAAAAATAATTATCTATAACTTATATCCAACGTGTCTAGTTAAGTGGTGCTTTTCCAACTTTATCAAGGGGACAAAATTACCAATAACTAAGCTTCCAAAACAAAATAATTATTCTTCACACACAGAACCACTTCATATTAAATAACTAAGGAAAATATAAGTCGTTCAAAAAATCATTATTACAAAATTATTTAAAAAGCTATAAATGTAATAATGTATTTAACTTGTTGTCCAAAGGCGGCAAAGAATCTATCGTGGAAACGTTGGGAAGGGGTAGGTTGCTGAAATAACATAACCATGTATTTTTTTGTTAGTAACACACCAAAACAAAGATACTATTATTCCAATAACGTTACTTTCGGCCTAAAAACCTCAGAATCATCTATTAAATTTGTATTATATTATCCTCCTACTCCGAACCAATCTCCTGAAAATAATCCTTCGTTGGGTTTGGTAGCTTACATAAATTATTTACTATCCTCGTCTATATCATGCAATAGGATAGAGGTAGCTCACTCCAAACACAAGTAATTCTAATTCGGGGAAAGACGGATCGATTATGACCATTGGTGATCCTGGCTGGCAGTCAAAATACAGATCCCAGGATAGAGTCAAGACCTTTGGAAGTTCCCTACTAACTATCCTTTAAAGTATAAACCAAGTTTGGAATTGCTTCTATTTGTTCCTACTCAAAATGTACTTATTTACAAATCTCCATCCATACCAAGCAAAGTGATGTTGAGAACCATCCGTAACTTGACTCGTGCAACTGCATTTCCCAGAAAACGCCCCGCATTGCACCACACCCTCGAACAAACCACGCCCTCATCCGAGCAGTTGAGAAACATCGTCCTGTTAGCTGGGTAGCGATTCTTGACTCCGCCCCCTTCCTCGGTGTAGTTGACTCCGCCCACATCTTTTGCATCTATGACTTGTCGCTTCACTCGGTTGGTTGAACAAGCCACGCCCATGTCGGAGCAGAACGTCACCCTATTGGCCGAGAGGGTATTCTCGACTCCGCCCACTTCCCTCTCCTCTCCGTCGCTGTCGCTGTCGATGATCCCGTCGTCAGATAACTGAGGCATGTCGTCCAGTTTCTCGTTTGTTAGGTAGGACATTGTGTTGGTGTAGTCGGAGGAACAGCGGATGTTAGCATCGTTGATTTGACCCTAAACACACGTAAATACGTTTAGATTCGTTTCGTACCTCAATCAATTACTAAAAATAAGTCAAAGAATGACCAAATGAATTTAAGTAACTTCAATGTAAATCAGGTCGATTCCGGGTAAAACATTTGACGTCCGATCTAGCTTTCGATTCTTCTATGTTATGTTTTATAATATACTTGATATCTATATTTTCCCCTACCAGCTAAATCTGCTCCAATCAAATAATTATTATATTTGTAATTATTTTAATCGAAAATAACAAAATTTAAGAGGAGGCCGGCATGCTTATTTCACGCGGTTTAAAATGTTTCAAGCAATTTTAGTCGCATTGATTTGTGATTTTATATAATTGTGTAAAAATTAATTATGAAGGCGTCTATCATATCACATTTCCAATTTTTGATTATAGAAAATAAACAAAAAATAAATTCAATTTTCTAGAATTTAGAATCTGTCAAAATGGTCAAAAACACCCAAATAATTACGCATTTTCTGATTGATCTTGATAAATATTGAAAATCTGATATGATAGGCGCGTACAGATGTCCTTCATTATCAAGTATGCCAAGTTGAATTCAATGTAATGATTTATGGCTGCATGAGAAGGAACGCGCCGAACATAAAAAATCTTCATCGTAGTCCTGCATCTGCATCTCATTCAACAACCCTTCTATGCAGTTTGATTAATGGCAACGTTCATAAAAAGAGTGAAACTTACCTCTGGCTCGTACATGCCTAAGAATTTGATCTGCTTCGTTTTGTCTTCGTTCCAAACTGAGGTAGGTATCATCATCTCTATGAGCGCTTCTTCTACTGGACTGGCGCCTAGCTTCTGTACTTGGTACACGTGGAAGAAGTAGATGCTTTTACTACTGGCGTTCACGTTCAAATCGACGTACGAGTAGGTACCGTTGATCGACTTACTGAAGCACATAATCAAATATTATTTTAATTATATTACGATTTATGTTATGGGAATAGTTTTAGTCAGTAATTTTTTTAATAACAAAAACAAACATGTAATTTACTTTCTAAAATTAAATACGTTGAATTTGCACAAATTTACGCAAATCGAGATATTTAGAGATATCTTTTACCTTGATTGTCAAAATCTCTAGCTATATTATTAAATTATATCATTGAAATAATGTTTTATCATCATATTGAATAAACTTTTAATAAATTTATTTCACTTATTTTATGCAAGATTACAACTATCCACATTTTTTATGGAAACCTTTTGAAAATTTGATTTAAACAAAAATACGAATAATTATTTAAAATTCTACCTTTCAACATACATTTATTAATAAGCAAGCACCAATCAAAATATTGACACTTGGTGCAAAATCAATTAAATTTCAAACTCAACCCAAACCTTACAGTCTTGTTATAAACATTCGAGTGTACTTCTCACCCGGCAATTGTGATATTAGCATCAGTGACAACGACCAGGGGTAGACGCCGGGTGTTATTGGCAGCATTCAGGTCTGTGCTCAGGGTCCTGGCCACCACGGTGAAGTCCAGCTGACCCAACTCTCCCTTCACAGCAGTCATATCCAGGTCAAGGGTCAACGAACCCTGGGAGACAAATCAAGATGGTGGGTAACTCAGATAAATAAATATTGTAGAAGGTTGATGGTTGAAACGACGGTTGCGTTTTTTATGGCAATTTGACCGCGTTTTTCTATTTTTCAAAATATGCTACTAAGTCAAAATATAGTGAATGGCTTTGAAACCTGGCTCTATTAGAAATTCAAATTATATTTATCAAATTTTTTCTGATCGGCACACGGCAAATATCGCCATGCACTTCAAAATAATTTTAAACTTCAATTCGTCCAAGCACACCATTCAACGTAGGTGTTGTATTTTTGTGACATTAATTTTTAACTAGTTTTCTAGAGGCTGACTGAGATGTTTCAATTTTACAATTGTCTTTCCTGCGAATTTTTTGGTTTGGCGGTACAAATCGGTAAAAAATACCGCCGAACGAAAAAATTTACAGGAATGACAATTGTTCACAAAAATCTCTTTCAGTCAGCCCCTAGAAAATTAGTTGAAAATTAATATCACAAAAACACAACTGCCTACGTTGAATGGTGTGCTTGGACGAATTGAAGTTTAAAATTATTTTGAAGTGCATGGCGATATTTGCCGTGTCGATCAGAAAAATTTGATAAATATAATTTGAATTTACTAATAGAGCCAGGTTTCAAAGCCATGAACTATATTTTGACTTAGTAGCATATTTTGGAAAATAGAAAAACGCGGTCGAAAAGCTTTTTAAGTGGTTTGGCGATATCACACTTAACTATCGTACTGTTGCTCAATACTTTGAATTACCTTGGCGCCCTGCTTAAGTGGGTTGGCGATATCACACTTAACTATCGTACTGTTGCTCAATACTTTGATTTACCTTGGCGCCCTGCTTGAGTGGGTTGGCGATATCACACTTAAGTATCGTACTGTTAATACTTTGATTTACCTTGGCGCCCTGCTTGAGTGGGTTGGCGATATCACACTTAAGTATCGTACTGTTACTCAATACTTTGATCTGACAGTTGTTCGGTATTCGGAAGAGATGAACGGGCTTCGGTATCGAGACCTCGAGCTCAGTGGAGTAGGCCAACTCCCCCCGGTTAGTCACGTCCATGCGCAGCTCGAGCATGTTCTTGTTGGAGCCGAGGTTGTAGATGTTCTTGCCCCTAGACCAGAGAACAACACTCTCTTTTAAACGTTTATCCTATTGAGTTATAAAACAAAGGAGAACAACCAAATAAAGTTAAGATCTTAAATCTACACAAAATAATTAAATGTAAAGAAAAGTTTGAAATAATATAACTACAACAGTGTAATTATTTACTACAATGCAGAAATTTAAAAAGTCCGCCTCGACCGGGATTCATACCCGGGTCTCCCGCATTCCAGACGAGCGTCTTAACTACTAGACCATCAAGACGAGTACATTTTGATCTCTTAATTTTAGTTGCATTTACATCTGAATGGATGTGTAAAAGACAAAAAAATTGACTACCAATTTAATTTTATTGAATTGTCTATTAAAAATATAAACTGAATAAAGTAAAATAAATCAAATAAATAAATAAATGAGGAAAGAAAATAAAGAAAATTGAAAATTGAAAAGGGAAAAGGGAAAGGGGAAAAGAAAATTAAAATTTAAAAACTTGTACAAAATCCTAAATTTATGAAATAAAGATAGTTGAAATAATAAGAGTTTTGTGATTTAGAAATTAACAATTTCACTGTTCTAAAACGAAAGATGATGTTTACTTTAAATAAAGATTATCCATATTTATTGGTGACAAATTTGATATCGTTTCAGTTTCAAATCAACTTACAGTAGACCATGAAAAGTACAAAATAAATATTATCATGGGGTTTTCGAAGGGGGAACAAGAATTTATCAATTTACAACAAAGATGAAATATTGATATGTTTAATTGCTCCAAATTGCTTAATTTAAGAACTAATGAGCTAAAAAGATGGTTTTTAAATTATCCTTACTTTTACAACCATCTATATCAATAAGATGTTATTAAATATGATTACATGTCAGAAGAGGAGATAAGACTGGGGGCCACTGTGGGGTTGAAGAAGCATTGTAGGAGGAGGTCAGCTTCGCAGATGTTGTCCGACCCACACTCCAGGTCAAACTTTACTATCAGAGTGTTCGGAATGTTCGTGTTCTTTCGAGACCGAATTGGACATTCCTTGCAGAACTTATCCTTGACAGCTGAAACGAATACACATCAACACATGTTTTGATGGTAGGAGCTGTCACTACTTAAATAATATTCACCATAGTGCATTTAATTAATAAAGATTATCACCACATGATTGTTTAGAGAAAAATTCATAATTCAAAAGCGTGAACAGAAAAAGTCAAAATTGGTACTTGTTCATTATAGGGACCCACCGAAAAGTGAAAAGTAGGTTAGTGGGGTTGGGGGGGGGGGCGCGAAGCGCCGTGGGGGTCCTAGCTGACCATGGCAAAGTACTTCATGCTCCCCCCCACGGCGCTTCGCGCCCCCCTCCCCAACCCCACTAATCTACTTTACCTTTCGGGGGGTCCCTATAATGAACAAGTACCTCAAACTTAAATTAGGTTTACTCTTATTTGAAAATATTCTAATATAGTTCAATTTTTAAATCATGAAGTATCTACGATAATAGAAGTCTACAAAACATATAATCTGATTTTAATGTAAAGAGAAAAAAATATAAGAAATGAAACTACAAATCTAGAAAATAAATACATATAATTGGCAGTGGGGTTGTCAACACTGTAGGCCTACATTATCTACTCACATGATGTTGTTTTCGTGTCGACAAAGATAACCTCACCCTTCTCAGGCCCCTTGTCTTTTATTTCTTGGAATATTTTTATTTCGATTGGATCAGTTTGATTCATTTTGTCCTGTGGGCCCACAAAAATTCAACACATTCAGAGAATTATCTTTAAACATTGGAGTGCATTGAAGAATTCATAATATATGACAGTGAATGATCATTTAAAGATTGCAGTGCAATATATATTTTGAAGAATTTATAGTATTTTAGACAATTGGAGAAAATTCTAAATGTATTTCTCGATTTGGTTCGTCGGGAAACACTCCCGTAAGTGTAATTGTTTTTGTTTACTACAATTCAGAAATTAAAAAAGTCCGCCCCAACCGGGAATCGAACCACGGATCTCCCGCATTCCAGACAGGCATCTTAACCACTAGACCATCAGGACGGGTACATTCAGATGTATAATGCAACTACAATTCAGAGCTTAAAATGTACCCGTCCTGATGGTCTAATGGTTAAGACGCCTGTCTGGAATGCGGGAGATCCGTGGTTCGATTCCCGGTTGGGGCGGACTTTTTTAATTTCTGAATTGTAGTAAGTAAAAAAAAATTCAAAATGTTGATATAAACCCAACAGAGCCTTATACTAGCAATCCATAAAATACTCTGTAAAATATGTAATAGCTTAAACTCAAAAACTCAAAAACTCAAAACTCAAAAAAGACACACACATCATTTAGAATTTATATTTTCTAAATCATGTTGAGTTTGGTTTTGAAACAAATTATCAAAAATTTAAAAGATACCTTGCAAAATTCGAGGACATTTTTGTACATTTATTTATTGAACGTTGCAAATATGGTTTGATAAGAAATAATACGTGCGAGACAAACATAGCCTGCAATTTACTACCCCACTCACATGTTTGTATAATAGAGGTGTGTAAAATGAGCACTTCGAGTTGTCACCTTACCTTATAGAAGATATGGATGAATAAGGAGGGTAGTCGAGTTGTTACCTTATGGATGTGTATCGTGACGTCTTCACACAAGTTGGTCCCAGCGTTTAGTTTAACACTGCTCGTATAGTTCTGTCCACTTTGTTTGAACCCATTGGTCTTTATGTAGGCTCTCTTGAATCTCTCGTCGACAACCAAAACTCTCAGAATATCTACAACATAAACCAGGTTGTCATTTTATAGACAAAGGTAGAACCGTACTCAAATATGCATCGGCTCAACGCGAATTATGTTTGTTGATTGATTGATTGGATATTGCTTAACGTCTCATATTAATGCAGTTTGGCTATTCGAGACGATGAGTGGTAATTGATGAGGATGAATTACGAACAGAAGGGAGGAGGGGATAACCCAGTACCGGCACGTAGCCTACTCCTTTCGAAAAGTACCAAGGGGACCAACGGCTTAACGTCCCATCTGAATGGCCGGTATAACTTTGACAGTCATATAGGTTCCTCCACTAACCCGGACTGCGAAGCAGACGTCGAGGAGAACGAAGCCGTTACACTAGCTCTAGAAACCTCTATCTGCTCTAACCAGCGGTTTACGTATGTTTCAGAGCTGAGCGTTGACCCACTGTACCTCTGACCTGGATGTTTGTGACTTCGGTAAGAATTTTTTGTGACGTTTCCTATAATACATTTCATTTACAGTAAGATTCATATTTGATTTAAAGTAATAACAATCATTTATGCAAACTCTCCATGAGAATTGTTAAGGAGGATAAGGTGGATAGGGATAGGAGGGTTGATCGAGCAAGAATAATTCTTATGCAGAAGTGAAAATATTAATATTAGCTTCTATAAAAAACATTTCACGATTAAATATAAAAAACGTGAATATGAAATACAACAAAACTTTTTTACGTTATTCATTAGTACGCAAAAATATGCAAAAACTAGTGATAGTTTGTGGTATGGTATACCTTCCGGTATGCATACTGGTTCATACCGACCCACTTTAACCACAAAGTTCAAGTCGACATGATTGGTTGTAAAGAATTGTGACAACGTGGTGTCTTACCTAACTGTGGTGTGACGTTTGAGCCAGTGTATTGAGTGGTGTCACCTAACTGTGGCGTGACGTTTGAGCCAGTGTATTGAGTGGTGTCTTACCTAACTGTGGTGTGACGTTTGAGCCAGTGTATTGAGTGGTGTCTACCTAACTGTGGTGTGACGTTTGAGCCAGTGTATTGAGTGGTGTCTTACCTAACTGTGGTGTGACGTTTGAGCCAGTGTATTGAGTGGTGTCTTACCTAACTGTGGTGTGACGTTTGAGCCAGTGTATTGAGTGGTGCCTTACCTAACTGTGGTGTGACGTTTGAGCCAGTGTATTGAGTGGTGTCTCACCTAACTGTGGTGTGACGTTTGAGCCAGTGTATTGAGGGGTGTCTCACCCACTGTGTGTGACGTTTGAGCCAGTGTATTGAGTGGTGTCACCTAACTGTGGTGTGACGTTTGAGCCAGTGTATTGAGTGGTGTCACCTAACTGTGGTGTGACGTTTGAGCCAGTGTATTGAGTGGTGTCACCTAACTGTGGTGTGACGTTTGAGCCAGTGTATTGAGTGGTGTCTTACCTAATTGTGGCAAGACGTTTGAGCCAGTGTATTGAGTGGTGTCACCTAACTGTGGTGTGACGTTTGAGCCAGTGTATTGAGTGGTGTCTTACCTAACTGTGGTGTGACGTTTGAGCCAGTGTATTGAGTGGTGCCTTACCTAATGTGGTGTGACGTTTGAGCCAGTGTATTAAGTGGTCTCACCTAACTGTGGTGTGACGTTTGAGCCAGTGTATTGAGTGGTGTCTTACCTAATTGTGGCGAGACGTTTGAGTCAGTGTATTGCGAACAAGTTCTAATGACGAACTGAGTAGCATTTCTCTCCACGCGTTTATCCTTGGTGGATAGTGGGGTGTGGGTGAGCATCACAATAGGACGACCTCGCAGTAATACTGCGTGCGCGGAGATGTACGAACCCACTGCAACATCTAGAACAACAAGTAAACAGTGTTGACATTGAAAGCAGATAAAGCATACGTTAACAAAAAAAATAAAATAAGGTGTTAAAAAAATTATTCGTCATTTAACCCTTTCAGACCGAATTTAAAAGTTGAAAATTTGGTGATTTTTATCAGTCAAGTTGAGTTTTGCATTTTTTCTAAGATTTTTAGTATTTTTTCATATTTTTTATCGTGATTTAATCAATTTTGTAAATTTTGGATTTTGAATTAAAGCACATTTTGAGTTAAAATTAAAATTCTAGGTGCACACCTAAAACAAGATTTTTTTTCTCAATTTGTTTGCATATTTTGGGTTATTGTGTATCTCAAATACCTGCAATACTAGAATATATCAAATTTCCGGGAAAAAACAAAAAAAAATGTTTTTAGCTGTTTTTTGCAGATGTCTATTTCTAATCTTCTCTAAAAAAAAAGACACCATTCGTATCATTAACATGGGGAAAAAATATTTATTTTTTATCCACATTTTTTTTTTTTTAAATAGGGGTTAATTGAAAAACCCAATTGTTTACCCGCATTTAAATTTTGGAAACTTGATGTCCTATTTGGGGAAGCAGGGAAGCAGCAGGGTGAATTCCCCTACCTACCTACCCACCCTACCTGTTACTGGTTCCCGTCCATGTCCGCCGGCCGGGCGATGCTGATTCCAAACCCCCTGATAAGCGGTGACACGTCCTCGGCTCCGATCCTCTGACTGTGCTCAGTGTCCAGGCCGTCTTGTCCACCGCTGAAGATGTAGATGGCGCCGCGGTTGTCGTTCTCGTATGGGGCACCCACGGCCAGATCTAAACTCAAGAAAACAGTCAATTATTTGATTATTGATTTATGGAGGATTTATTTGATTGATCGTGATTGAGTACCCGACACATAATTGTTTTAGTGGGCAACTTTTATTTAAGCCAACTATACCAACCCTGCCACACCATACAATTACTACCTCGTCTACAAGTTATGATGTCGCAAATGGTGGCAAGTTCCACCGGTTCAAAACTCTTATTTGTACCATTTGACAAACAAAACAGCACATCGAAAATTAATTTAGAAAATTAATTTCCCTTTACTCACTCAGGAGACAAAGATGTGTTTTAAAGGGGCTAAAAACCCCAAAAATTTATAGCACAATACTGCACTTAAATGACCGTTTAAAAAACCATATCTTGTAACTGTGATTTAACACGAATTTTTTATTTTTGGATCCAGAAATTTGCAAAAATTGGTGTTTTAGGAAATTTCTTAAATCGGCTTTAACCTGCTTCTTTTTTGGTCCACATAGATACTAGAGCATAGTACCAATCTAAAATGCCCCTTTATAACATCGTGTCTTGAAACTGTGCCCAAATATACCCTCAAACACGCAAAAATATGCATTCCAAAATCACACCGCATCTTGGTAATCAGCATATTTTGACCGAACTACTTGCCCAAATTACAAAACAAAATATAGAAAATTTACAGAAAAGGCTGCAGAGTACATCAATAATGGCTTATATTTTTTTGAGCAAAATCCTCCAAGGTCACGGGGCATAAAGATCGTCCCCATGTTATTTCTTATGGGAGATTTTTGCCGATGGGACCTAGCTCTAAAAATATCATGTTTGACAATTTTTTGGGAGGTCATAGTGGCCCCAATAATTTTTCTGTTAATTGCTAAATTCATTACTAGTAAGCCTGAATGAAATATATTTTTTGAGTCTAGCGGTTAAATACCCCTTTAACAATTAAAAAAAGCATAGCTCAAATTATGTATTTAATAATAATCTTCTTATTGACCCAAAATTTGCATATTATAATGGCTGAAAGTGAGATATTGTTCCGTAAAAAAAACTTCTTTTTATTCAAGTTCCTCTTTAATTCAACCAACTTTCAGTCATTTTCCTTTGACTTTCAAAATATCGGTAAAAGTGCTATGCTACCTTTTTTACATGAAAATGTATAATTGCTTTCCGAAATAGTACTCATTTAAAAACAGAATGCAAACAACACAATCTCAGTCGAAATGTTTGTCCGGTCCCACGTCAAACACTTGCCGGAGTTTTCTGCAAGTATTACCGCGAATGACTTACCACCAAAGCCGTCTTGATCTATGTCACCTAGCGCCATCAATGTGGAGCCGAACCGACCTCCGGGGACCCTCCCGTTGATCCTAACTTCATTCCCGCTGCCTTGCATGAGCGTGCCCTGCGAACCAAACAAGTAGCCAACAAACATTAAAGAATGTTGGTCGAGCGCGAGCAAACCAGACTTTGACGCAGAATGCAGAGGTTTAGTCTGGATCACTTGGAAGCTCCATCGTTTGCCATATCGTCTTATTGTTTAGGGCCTACACCAAAATATCAAGCTAGAATGTGTTATTTCTCGATTGGTAGTCGGGAATGCGGACCCGTATTCGAATCCGTGGCGGACTTTAATTTGAGTTGTGTAAATGATGAGAAGGTATACGATCATAGATATTTCTGAATAGTACTTACTTTTTTAGTAACTGACCGGAAATATGCCACCGAGAAGATAATTTGTAGTAATTTCCCAATTAAAATTTTGAAATGTGCTATAGTCGTGCCATGCACATATTCTTTGTAAACAACCACCAAAATTTTCCAAGTTTTGGGTGAAAATTGGAAATCGAAAGTGATTCGGAATGTGTGAATTTTTTGAGTTTACCAACAAAGCGAAATTTTTAATATTTTACGTTTGAATTCGGTGACAACTATTTCAAAAGTAGACACTTAAAAATATTTCATAACAAAATAATAATAGTGCTTTTTTTATTGATAAGAAATTATCTCACTAAATTTTAATTGCATTTTTCTAAAAAATACTGACTGCTGGTAAGTGATTGAAGTTTTTTTCTGAATTTTCCGTCATTGAGTTATCCCTCAGTTCCACATTTAACATCCCTCCCAAGTCTCCAGAACAATAAATGAAATGATCCTCTACGTACCTTGACATTGCCATAGTAGATGTATATACACCCCTCGTCGTGATTACGTATGTAGTGGGGCGCCCCCACTACCAGGTCATCGAGGCCGTCCCCAGTGAAGTCCCCCACAGTCAGACTCGCTCCAAAGTATTCGCCGATCGTCGACCCCACTGCCATCTCTTTCACGTTTGACCTTTCATTCGGATCCATAGGAAGGTAGAAGAGAAGAACCTGGTGACAGAATCCCGAACTATGTACGCCGCTGACTTCAAGAGGGATAGGACACATTCGGCAGCTAGCAAATAGCTATTTGCTCGGCCAAAAAACATCCAACGTAGGATGAAACTTTTCAAAGTTGACAATAAAGCATATATAGACAGCCCTACGGTCATATATTTTACAAATTTTGTCTTAATCGTCCCGATAAAAACCATGAATAAGTTGAGTAAATTTTGGGCTTTTAACAACATCGAAATTCGTGAAAAGTTATTTATTTGTTATAAATTATTTTAAAACAATTTTTTAATTTTTACTTTAGTGACATAATTTCAGACACTTGTGGTGTTAGTCAGTCAAAGCGAACAGCAATTTACCTAAAACCCATGTCCTATACTCTCTTAAGTATAATATAACACCACTATACATTTTTTGGGGAACTTTTCCTTCGCCCAGTTGTCTTCTGATTGATATGCAATTTGCACGGTTGTCAAGCAAAGATATGATCACTCTTCTGTAGTCAAAGATATCTAAACATTGTTGTGGAATAGCCTCAAAAAAATTCTGAAATTTACAATTTATCGAGAACCAAAATCCTAACATAAATTTATAATATTCTGGTTGATTTTTTAAAATATGCCTCCATAGAAGGTTGAATCTAAATGACCATAACATCGGTGCAAATTTTTGTATCAATCTGATAATTAATGGCTTCATGAAGTGATCCATTAAATATCTCTGGTACGTATTGGAAACATTTGGCAGTTGGTCCAGGATGCATTCTATGTAAGAAGTTGTGCATTGTTCTCTACAAATGTTGAAACGTACCCTGATCGCGACATAGGCTAAATAAATATCCTTTGTTAATTGTAAATAACCTCCCAAAGATTAAACTCTTTAGTTTGTAATTGGAGGTCGGAAAGTATTACATGTATGTAAAATTCTCTGGATTTGGTGATAAGGCGATATTTTAAATGGGAATTTATCATTGTAAAAGAAAGTTGGCGGAATTGTCCACAAAACATTGATCACGGAAAAATATATGATTGACAAACTTATATAGCTAGAAGACTCAAAAACCCTGGGTTGTAAGGGAAAGATACATCTGTGCTAGTATACTATTCAATTTTTAGTACTTTTGAATGCGTTTTTATGCAGACTTTTACACAATGGTAGTTTTGACAACACTCTTATGCTTATTTGGAGTATTTAAAAAATATTATAAATCAACTTCTACAGGGCATACAAGCATAGATCTAGTTTAAAGTTACTATCTTGAATCGTTCATCAATCATATATTTATTGCGAGAGTATGTTTGACAAATAAAATCAAACAATCTTCCAACTTATAACTCTAGTGTGTTTGTTTACCTTCCCCCTGAAGTTCTCTCCCCTCGGCCCTCCTGACACATACAGAAGCTCGTCAGGACGGAAGAACCGGCCAGAGCTCACCGAGTAACCCATGTACGCGAGAAGTCCTACCTTGGAGACGTTCACACTAGGAAGCGTGCAGTCGTCAAACTTATAACTCTAGTGTGTTTGTTTACCTTCCCCCTGAAGTTCTCTCCCCTCGGCCCTCCTGACACATACAGAAGCTCGTCAGGACGGAAGAACCGGCCAGAGCTCACCGAGTAACCCATGTACGCGAAGAAGTCTAGCTTGGAGACGTTCACACTAGGTAGCGTGCAGTCGTCAAACTTATAACTCTAGTGTGTTTGTTTACCTTCCCCCTGAAGTTCTCTCCCCTCGGCCCTCCTGACACATACAGAAGCTCGTCAGGACGGAAGAACCGGCCAGAGCTCACCGAGTAACCCATGTACGCGAAGAAGTCTAGCTTGGAGACGTTCACACTAGGCAGCGTGCAGTCGTCAAACTCCGTCAAGCGCGCGGCTCGCTTCTGATTCCCACCGCCGCTCAGTATGGGACCTCCGCGACAGTGCAGGACGTTTCCTAGACAAGTTTTTTTTAAATAATAAATTAATTAAATAAACAAATAAAAAATAAACAAATAATATTACAGCAAATTACACAAATTTGTATATGTGCATGATACACTGCATATTGGACCTTAACTACAACAACAAAATACACAAGTGATAAGTTAATCATAACAAACATACAAAATATCAATTTGAATACAAATACATTACAAATAAATTTTTCAAACGTTAACCTTTTATAGGTCAGTGGTATAGGTTACATATTTCCCACCACTTTTAAAAATCCACACAATTATATCTGTCAGATCAAACTTTTAACACTTAAAAAGCTGCTTTGTTTTGTTCGGAATTGGTAGAATTTTTCCTTATTTAAATTCTAATGATTAGAATTTAGAAGGATTTTTGTAATGGATCAAAAATCATATTGTGTAAAAAACCACCAAAACCAATTCCGGTATGTCCCGGATATTTTATTAGCCTGAAGCAGATTAAATTTAAACTTGTAAAAAAATGGGGGAAATTAAAAATTACAAAACCATTTTTTTAAATTTTTTGCTTGGTGTCAATTTGGAATTCAAAATCAGCATTTTATTCCTAAAAGATCAAGGAAAAAATCGTTAAGATTCTTAAGTTCTTTTTTAAAATCACGTTTTTCAAATTATTAAGGAAGAAAGCAAAATTTTGGGTCCCAGTCTCTGGCCCTGTTTAATTACAAAACTCAATTTTGTAGGGGTGTAGGAACTCATCAAGGGAATAAAAGGTTATTTCATGTAAATATTTTTTGAGGTCAAACTTTTATGATTTTCATTTTTGTATTTTTTGTGGAGATTATTACAGATAATAGCGCATAAATACGGTGGACTATTTTAATAAAATGAGTGAGAAAAGGACCGAATGAACACATTTAGTTATATTTCTTGTGGGATGAGTATGTTTGGGCGAGTTGGTGAGGTAAAGAATGAACAAAAGTCTTTGCTGTTTGAATTAAAGTTGGAGGAAGGGTGAGATTACTTAATTGGTAAAGTAAGCTCTACAAAGATTATCCATGCGATTTGAAAAGTATCTTACACGTCACTGACAACGAGGGTAATTGAGAAGTTGACACATACCTTGCCAGTTAAAAAGACCTGGAGTTCCGAGGACTATTTCGTCGTCCTAGAAGGGAAAATACAGATATATTATTATTCATAAGTTTTTAACATCTCATGTGGACAAGTCCTTCAGCTGGTCTTGGCTGAGTAATTATGTAAATGGTGACTTTTGAGCAGTCAATTGGTTCGATGGTGTTGACGCCTACAGGGTTAAATTGAATTATTTATGTGACTGAGTGGGTAGACTCTAAATACAAATTTATGTATTTATTATATTATTATTTGCGTAAAATATGTTTTACCCAAAGCTCATCTTGACCTTTTCCCCATCTTTCATGTTTTGGGTTTATTTTTGTTTAAGGGCTGGAGGTTCCTCCACGTCATGACCGTCTTCGTCTGTGTCATCGCCCGTGTTGTCATTGTCGTCGTCGTCGTCGTCGTCGTCGTCGTCGGGGAGGTAGTCACTCAAAGGGCAGGGGAAAGTTCCCAAACGACGTTCTCTTTTTCCCCCTTGTACGATGAGCATAAGAGGTAAGTTCTAGGCCTATTCTAATCTAATACCTAATACCAGGACCCACAGGAGAATAAGACACGCTCAGGATTCAGAGGATTACATCTGTACGGTTATTATAACACCTGGTAGTGGAGTGAAGATGTCTAACTATAGTACAAAATGTTGATTAATATAGAGTAATTGATTAAAATGTTGTTTATCTTTAATCGTCTTTCTAAACTCGCTTGTCGAAAGTTCCCTGAAAGTCCGCCATGAAATTCAGTGGACTTTGGTCTTATGCTTATATAATTATATAATTTTTGTGGGAAGCCTGCCCAGGGTGCAATTCATGCCCCTTTTCAGGTGTCTAACTAGATTTGTTGCGGATAGAACAATTTGTGAAGGGATGTCCAAGGGCTGTTATAGAGGACTCAATCCCTTGCATTCGCATTAACGACCGAGGAAAACCTCGGAAAAACCTTCAGTCAGGATTGCCGGTCTCGACGGGATTTGAACCCGGGACCTCCCTAATCAGAGTCGCGCGCCTAGCACTCGAGTCAACACTGACGGTCTCATGCTTACCTTGTGGGCAGGAAAATGAACCGAAGATCCCATTTGGCCAACTGCCCATTTGTAAGCTTTTGCCGTTTCTGTCAGGTTATATAAGCGATTGTCTGGAAAATAACCGTTATAAATATGTATACATTTTTAAATAAGAGTATAAATTGAAGCAGGAGAGATAGCCTAATAACATTGTTGCCTATTATCACTAAATAAGTATGGGAAAATACACAGATTGGGATTTGATTCATGGTTATACTAATTAAAAAAATTGACATTATACAAAGCACGAAATAAATAATAATTTCATGATTAGTTTATTTCCAGTAGTTGTTTTTATACATACCATTTAAACTAGAAATACTCCACATAATATTATAGTAACTGGATTTAAAAACCAGATTAAAGTTGGTAGAACTGGCAGATAACTTAATATAACTGGAGGTTATAAAATAATTTTAAAATGTAGATAACAATTTATTTTTCTATTCAGTGAATTAATAGAAGCGTATATTACAATATTTGATTGTTTATGTACCTTTATTGTTTAACTTCAGTATGGTATTTATACCGTCGGCTGAGGATGATGGGCTTACTTGAAAGTCTTCTTTCATCCAATAACATATTCCAAGCATATCGCGATAGTCTATTACTCCTTTCTTCGTCTTTTCCTTTACCCAGCGATGCCCACAAACCTACAAACAAAACCAACTTTCAGAGATCGTTCGATTCGTTGAGTAAAGATTATAATAATTATTAAAAATAATATAGAACTTTTATTTTAAAAACAAAACAAAACTCTTGAACAGATACAAATTGCCACAAGGACACAGAATAAAAATAGTAATTGATTAACGAAATTTAAAAAAGGGGATTAAAAACAGATCCATACATGAAATAAGCAATAAACAAAAAACATTGAAAGCGAAACATTGGCCATAAAAACTTATATAAATAAAAATAACAATTTTTTGAATGGCAACTCACCACACTCTTGCCTCCTGCATTTGGTGCTTGGATATCCATTGCTCCCCCGACCCAGGCCCCTGCGCGGTTCTCATTGGCTGGAAACCATGAGTCAAAGATGAGCAATGAGCAAAGCTTTCTTAGTACCATAGTTCGTTCGTTCATTCAACTCATTCTTCTTCAGTTTGTTCGTTCTTTCCTTCGTCTTCGTTCGATTCGTTCGTTCATTCGTTCGCTTTATTCGTTTTCATTCGTTCTGTCATCATTCTTCTTCATTCTCATTCGTTCATTAATCATTTCCCTTCTTCATCATTCGTTTCTTCATATCGTTCGCTTTATTCATTCATTCATTCATTCATATCAAAAGACATACAACGTATATACATGATGGCAATTAATATAACAATAATAATAAAATTACTATTTTTCCATGTTAATAACAATTCATAAGTATTTTTAGACAGTTTGTGAATCAAGTCAGGGTAATTTTCGACGACACTTGTATGCTTAAAACCCTTGTATTTATACTACCCAACTCATGGGAGATGAGATGTGATTGGATTTATCGACGTGATCTTTCAGATTTGACAGCTACATTGCAGTCTTCTTTGGATTTATGTCATGAAAGTCAACATTCACAACAACTAGCAGTTTCGCAAAGGTTTGATCTGTTGTCCCGGTGGCTCAATTGGTAGAGCTATGGCACGTTAAGCCGGAGGTTCTGGGTTCGTACCCCAGTCGAGGCAAACTTTTACGACAACTGCTATGAATAAATAACTACGTCCTTAAAGCGGGCTTATGCTTAAAACCCTTATATTCAATATTAATATTGTTTGAAAACAATAATATAAAATTTTATTTTTAGCGGTAATGGTTGTACGGATATTTTAGGGATAGAGGTGGTTGCTTTTGTAGAGATAGCTAAATAAGGTAATACAGACATGAAAGTGTTTAAGTGTCACGAATATGTACTTACTATCGTCGATATTGAAATCTAGAGGAAGTTGTTGACAGGGTTGAGCTACAGGACATCGGTACACAACTCCTGGCTCCTTAACTCGGCTGCGGCCAGAATAGTTGCCTCGCGGTGCCCCTATCTGTACCCTAGACAATCATACAACACATCATCAGCATCGTGTACTACTGGTTTATTAGTTTATTTTTGTTTATTTGTGGCTACATTACAACAGGACGCAATGTCCCACAAGTGCAATTTACCAAATATTACATAGGGTAACAAAACAATACAAAACATTACTATATAGTACAATATAAAATTAGTTACTACATAAAGATTACTAAAAAAAAATAATATAAACATGAATGTATGAGTGGTGTTGTATGTATGTTTGAGTGTATGATTGTGTTAGTGAGTGTGTATGTGTAAATATAAATTGTGAGTGCATGAAGGAGTGACTGAAGACATTAGCGAAGCTGATTATCGGTTATTTCTTTTACTTGATGACGAAAGTGATGAATATTACTATTGTCCAAATCTAAATTAGGCCTGTTCAATGGCAAAATATTGTTATAAGTAGACTGCAACCTTATCAAACGAGAATACTGTGTGTGTAATGTGCTGAAAGGGTCGAGCTATTGAGCTACAGGACATCGGTACACAACCCCCAAGGAATTGAGACCTTATTATAGCCCTCGGACATCCCTTCACATTTCAAAAGAAACTTTAGTAGAACAGGTATATGATAATTTTATAAATTAGTTGAACTTAACACTGTTCTTAGGTGGAAATAAATTTTTTAATTATGTTGCAATATTTCGAAAAGTTTCACTTTTCTTCGACAGGCAGACATTTACAAAAATACAAACATCTGAACAAACAATAACCACAGCTATGTGGATGAATACAATCCCTTCACATCAATTATCCTGATTCCAATATATCTGGACACCTCTGAAAGGGGCATGCATTGCACCCTGGGCACGTTAACCTCTACATTTCTTGAATGGTTTATCTTTCAGAAGGTGAAATCGTAATTAAAATATTATGTTGGTTTTCTTGGAAGAATCCAAAAAATTATAAAGGTGTGCTGTTTGTCTCGTCCCAAAGCATGAATCTAGGTTTTAATTTGATTTTAATTTAGTTTTCTATACTTACCAGTTTCTAGAAGGTTTTCCAATATTCGACTGTAATATAACAGAATAGCCGAAATAGCTGCTACGACCGTTTGAGCTCGACAAGTCAGAGTAAACTATTGGGAAACTTTGTGTCTATATTGTACCCGTGGGCGCACAGAACGCACATGAACACCGTAGCAAGCCTCTCCATGGCGTCTTAGTGATAAGAATCCACATGAGACTTGGCAATTCTTGGGGACTGGCGCAACAGTCGTATCCAGCCGGATGTGGAACCGCACGGGAAACGCATCGGTGAGGATAAACCATTACAGGATGTTACAAACGTTTAGGCAAGAAAATTTGATTGTGAATGGAGAATATAGTTTGATGTACTGCGGTCGTGGATGAGCGAGCAGGTTAAGATGGTGCTTCGCACTAGACACTAAAAATAGCTAGGGAGAGGCTCAGAGCAGCACGATATAATGCCATACAGTTTTTTAGTTTAATTGGATTAAGGACACGTCAACCGTTAGGTCATAATGCGCCACTCTAGCCTAGGGGATTTAGGGAGGAGGGGCCCACGATTGTCAGAACCAGTCACGGGTAGGGGAAGGAAAGGGGCTTCTCGTCACGGTCGTTATCGTATTTGTCATCGTTCGTGGTGTCGTTGTAGTCTTCGTCGGGGAGGTCGTCAAGGGAAGGGGTCAAAGTCCCCGACGACGATTGCCAGAGCTCGCCTCTAGTTTCGGGGAGCAAAATAGTCCCTTTTACACTAGCTGATGTTTCCGAGATGGACTTCTTCTCTTGAATCGCCTTTTACGATTAGCAGAGCCATGGTCTGGGCCAATTCTACCCCGGGCCCAGACGGGGCACACACAGACAGATTAGTATACTTCATAAATAAATAAATAAATAAATTGTATTATTATTTATTATTTTTATTACACTCAGTTATATAACTGATTTTCAGTGGGGGACAGTAAATCAAAGCGACTAATCCTACCCTGTAGGCCCCGACGCAATCGACGAGTGAGCGATAACCAACCAAAGAACGATATTTTTAATAGGAAATATATAAATTAGTGGTATGGACAGTGCGAACACCAGCGAATTAACGCCAGAATCAAAGAGGCCGATTTAGAACAACTCTGAATTTATTATGTGCCTCGTTGCTAGGACGGCTCCAAAGTCACCGTTTACAAACTCCTAAGACACGAACTGATGGACTTAAGTCCAAATTAGAAGTTAAAAACTTCTGACTTTGGCAGGAATCGAACCCTGGACCTTCTGCATTGGAAGCAGATACGCTAACAACAAGACCAACGAGCCACACAAAAGGTCTATGTTGGATGTGTTTCGTAGTGCTGAAGGGACGGGGTTTGAATCCAGCGTAAGGCACTTAAATCTGTATCAATTAATTACTTTAGGGGCCAAAGGAGTTCACGAAAACGATAGTCTAGACTGTTATAAAAGTTTGTAATTTTATCTGAGTTGCGTTAGTCGTTCAGTAACATAAAATTATGTTTACAGCCTATTTGGATGAGCGTAGCGAGCGAAGCGAAGATTCCATTTCACTACACTGGAGAAAAAAATCCGGAATGTTTTTTTTTCTTTTTGTATTTTTGTGTGTCTGTTAACACGATTCCGGCTAAACCGAAACTCCGATTGCGATTAAATTTTTTGGAGGCCTTCGAAATCTCTAAACTTAGAACTGCCACTTTTTTGAGCGCAATCGGGAAATTTTTTCTCATAAAAAACGCAATTTTACGATTTTTTTCGATTTTTAAAAAATTTCTTCGACTTATAACACCTACATGCTTTACCCGATTGTCATGATTTTTTCACAGAACCTTAATTTTATGAATTAAGATATTCGTGTGAAATTTGAGCGTAATCGAAAAATTATTTCTCATGAAAATCGAACTTTTACGGATTTTTTTCTTTTTTAAAACAATTCTTTGACTTATAACACCTACATGCTTTATCCTATTGTAATGATTTTTTCACACAACCTTAATTTTATGAATTTATATATTCGTGTGAAATTTGAGTGCAATCGAATAATTATTTCTTAAAATTAAGTTTATTTTTTATTTAATTTAATTTAATCTAAAAAAAAATCTTAAACTTAGTAATAATTTTTTCACAAAACACCAGAAAATCCGCATAACACATGGCAGCTCAATGCACCAATTACGCTCATCCAACAACGCGGCGGGACTTAAGCGTTTTCCTAGTTATTTATTATACTGCATATTACAACACAGTACAAATACCGTTGGGTGTCTAGTGTTAGACACCCAACGCAAATACTGCACAAGTGCAAATCATAGCATAATGGATAGAAAACATACCTTTAGACATTAAAATATGCAATATACACAAAATAATACATGTAACTCTTTTAACATAATATTTGAAATTATCAATTTGAATGTGAAACAATCAAAGATGGGAACACAATGGCAACACATCGTGTGTACTACACGATGTTGATATTTGTCTATTAATATTTTTTCTTGGACTAGTGTGATATAGCATCTTAATGTTTTCATTTACAGTTTGGTAACTTTTTTTTATAAATGTCGTATCTGAAATAATTGTTTCATGTTTGTCCAAAGTTTGCTATTGTTATTTTAAAAAAAACAACATATTATTACATTGAACTACTACACACACATCGTAGGAAAAAATGTCGTGAGTAGATTCAACAAAGATGCAACATGTTTTGGGGACCCTTGGGGTCAGGGGAAGGAGCTAGCCTCACTCTTAAGAAGGTCCTCTTTGACCCAAGCACCCCTCGCCAAAAGATCATATTGTCATCGCTGGACTAAATTCGATTTATTTGACCTTCTTTGACTCCAGTACCCGTGATTATTTGTAAGTAGTAACAAACTAGTAAGTAGTATTGCGTAATAATAATAATTTATTGATGTATGATTATTACAAAATAAAATACATGAATATAAAACATACATGCTCATGGCAGTGACAAGTATAGTATAGGCCTACACATAAACACGAAATGTGTCTTTCTTCCACACCACTAAAACTAATCATATTTTTTGTTTTTATTTCACATGAAAGTCCATGCAACAGAACAGTAACACAGTATGTCCATGACCGTGTCATAGAAAAGCTTAATTCTTTGGAACCATTAAAATTAAAAATGTCTTTAAAAACAGAGTCATGATCATCAGTCATCAGACTCGTCACGTGTCCCACATTTCATGCATAGCACGGTTTGCCGAGACGTACATAACCCTCATCGTATTCGTAAAGAGAGACCCTTTCTTCCATCCCGAAACGATAATCACGTGATCACCGACCTTGATGAATCCTTTATTGAGTCCGTACTTCAATCCGTAATGAACCCTAGCGTCCACCTCCTGCGACCAATCCGGCAAGGGATTCTGGTTGTAGTGGATGGGAATTAGACCTCTGTGGACTTGACCCTTCCTGGCGACCTCTAGGTAACGCGTCACGAAGACGATAGGACATCTAGGGCGGTATTTGCTTAGCGCATGCGCGGAACCTCCCGACCGGGTGATGGCGATTATGGACGCCGCTCGACACATGATGCTAGCGCGTACCGCGGCCATGGCGAGTATTTCGAGAGCGCTGACGGAGTCCTCTGCTAGGGACGACAGTTCGGTGTACCTGTAACAACGTTCATAAAGTTGCTCAAATAAATAAATAAATAAATACGTATTTAAGTCTACCCACTCAGTCACACAACTGATTTTCAGTGGGGGACAGTAAACCAACGCGACCAAGCCAACACTGCAGTCACCGACGCAATCGACGAGTGAACGATAACCAACAAAAGATCGGTATTTTTTAATTGGAAATATAGCAATCTGTGGTATGGACAGTGCGAACACCCGCGGATCAACGCCAGAATCAACAAGGCCGATTCAGAACAACTTAAAATATATTATGTGCCTCGTTGCTAGGACGGCTCTAAAGTCACCGTTTACAAATTCCTAAGACAAGAACTGATTGACTTATGTCCAAATCAGAAGTTGAAAAACTTCTGGCTTTAGCGGGAATCGAACCATGGACCTTCTGCATTGGGAGCAGGTAGGCTAACCACAAGACCAACGAGCCACACAAAGTTTTGCTTAAGGTAAGATCAGCAAACAACCGCATTTTGTAATTGAAAGTCCTTTGATCGACTTTGAATAGCGTAAAGCTCTACTAAAATTTTCTTTAGGGTTGAACCGTCTGGTAACAAACTCCCTGGATACGTAGCTTAAACCACGGCTGACTGCAATCCTATGCCTACCTCTGTTGATACCACTGCGCTGACTCTGCTTGTTGACAGATCACCACCAGTTTCCGAACACTCTCCACCGGATAGTCCCCCATCTCCGTCTCTCCCGTCAACATGATACAGTCTGTCCCGTTCAAGATGGCGTTCCCGATGTCGTTCACTTCGGCAATTGTCGGGCGCAGTCGTTTCATCATCGATTCCAACACCTGCGTGGAGCATACAACGGGAATCCCGAGCTTGTTGCATTGCGCTATGATTTTCGCCTGAGCGCTGATCACCGTCTCCGGCGGCATGTCCATTCCAAGGTCGGCGCGACACACAATCACCCCGTCAGACGCCGCGATAATCTCCTTGATTCGAGACACCCCCTGACGCGTCTCAATCTTAGAGAATATCGACATCCTATTACCCTTCTCGCCCAAGATGTAGCGAAGCTCGTTGATGGTTGCCGCGTTGCGAACGAAAGGCGCGAATATTAAATCGATGCCGTTGTTGATGGCAAATTGTAAATCCATCCTGTCTTTCGTGGTTACAGATGGGAGGTCTAGAACAACGTCGACAAGGTAGACACACCGTTGATTGCCGAGCATTCCGCCAATGTCGACCACACACGTTACAAAGCTCAGACTTACATCGGTGATCGTTAGAGCGATAAGGCCATAATCTAAGTAGATTTTGCCCCCGGTTTGTACGACTTTTGAGAAGCTGGGGTAGTCCACAAAAATGTAATCAACGGTCCCCTTCTCTGCAAAGGCCTTGTCAGAGGTGAACTTCAAGGTGAGTCCTTTTTTCATTTCTACTTCTGTTGTGTCGCCTTCGAAGAAACCGGTCATGATCCTAGGTCCCTTCAGATCCATCGCGATACTCAACGGATAGTGCGTACCGATCTTCTTGCTGTGTGTTTTCACCGCAGTGTGGATATTCTCGATGGTTTTAAGATGATAGCCATGACTGCCATAACAGAGGTTGATTCGTGCCACGTTCATCCCGGCCTCCAACAACTTCTCAATGACGGCCACGTCACGAGAGACGGGGCCTATGCTGCAGATGATCAGCGTGTTGCGAACTTTCGGAGTCTTCTCATCGATGTCTATCGAGCTCAAGTAGTCGACGAGAGACTTGGCGTCTTTTCCCCCGGTTTTGAAAAGGCTTTCGCCATCAATGTTAACTTTGACTGCTGGTACTGACACTGAGGTTCTCACTGATTTCTTGTCGACCTTTAACATAGCGATAGAAACAATAAATCCTGTTGGAAAATCTTTAATAAAGACTCGTCAATTAAACTTTTACTTTTAAATGTAGGCTAATCAATGTAAGCTACTTCAATTGACAGTAAGAGTGTTGCTTTGTTATGATTTTATAAACATAACAAACACAAAGTCAGAGTCGATTAGTCGAAAACCCAAAGACTGTAGTCCTAAATTCGTAAAGATATAATAACTTTTTGGGGGATTTTTATGTCAAGAAGTATGAATGTCATCTATTGGCTTTGAACATGACGCTCTTCCTGTAAAATTGGAGAGATAAAACAAACATGCAAAATATTTGTACTCAACTGCTATGCTACAATTAGATCAAGATGCATATTTCTAAATGACTGGGCAACACAATGACACGAAGACCACATTCGTTTTGTTTTACCGCCTCCGTATGGGTTAGGAACTTCCGATTCGATCTGTGCACTACAACATTAAACTTAAACTTAAACAAACTTAAAACTGTGTTAGGGTTGGAATCAAGGATACTATTATACACTTGGTTGAGTTTAAAAGGTTGGGATGCGGCCGTTATGCGGAGCACTTTGTCAATAATTTTTATATCCTACTCATTAAAATGTGAGTGTTCAAAACAGGAGTGCGGCCAGATGTTTGGTATGACAATTTCCGTAATGATGGGATACAGTGTTTTTTGGCATTCGTGAATTTTGTTGGAATGATTCAGAGAATAAAACAAATAAACCTTTTGTTTTTTTTATTACATTATGTTATGCCATAGAATAATAATGCACAATACATTATTTCGTTTTATCTATGCGTTGTCTTATATACCTCTGGCAATCAATATTTTAGATAAATACCGTAAAATATATACAGTATTTCTCTAGTGTATGCAGATGTGTAACGTCCCTCGAACTAGTTTTTTGTACACTAATCTTACCCTGCCATAAAAATAATAATAACGAAGAGTTTGAGAAATGCAATCGACTATGAAGAATCAATAGTATTGATAAATTACACATTCATGTATCCATTTAAATGGTGCTGGAATGATTCCAAAGGATAATGATTAGAAATTAAAGTGGTGTGAGTTTGTAAAGTAAATATTTCAGATGGATCAGACTTGTGTCACAAGAGATGGATTCAACGAGATGAGTTCCTTTGGTTCTGGGACATGCATCACTCTCATGGTATTGATGAATGCGGCCCCCTTCTTCCATCCATGTATGATGACCACGGAGTCACCAAACTTGATGAAGTTCTGGTTCTGTCCCAACATCAACGCGAACTTGATTCGATTGTCTACATCTTTGAGCCAGTCAGGTATCTGCTCCTCCTGGAAGTGAACAGACATGACACCATAATAGAGCTGGTTTTGTCGGGCGACTTTGATATTGCGCGTGACCGAGATGATGGGACACCGCGGTCGATAGCGGCTTACAAGGTGAGCCGCCCGGCCGTTTGTCGAGGTCACGATAATGGCCGACGCCATACAATTGTAGCTCGTCTGTACTGCCGCGATGGCGACGGCATGAACAATATCCACAGGCAACATCGACGTGGCGACCAATTCCGAGAACAGTTGCGTATGCCAGACTGCCAACTCCGCTTCTTTGCAGATTTTGGCCATGGTGAGGACGCTTTCGACGGGGTGCTCGCCGGTTGCCGTCTCGCCCGCTAGCACGACACAACCGACGCCGCTGATGATGGCATTGGCGACGTCCGTCACTTCCGATCTTGTAGGACGCTTCTTCGTCATCGTTGATTCCAACAATTGCGTCGCGACAATAACCGGCTTACCTGCTTTAGCACACCGTGCGATGATCGACCTCTGCGCGGCAAAAGCCTTCTCCGGCGACATCTCGATTGCGAGCTTTCCGCGGACGACCATGATCCCGTCGGATGCTGCAATGATCTCATCGAGATTCTGCATCCCTTGCATATTCTCAATTTTCGAAATCAGCATCACATTCTTTCCTTTCTCACCCAAACGCTCGCGTATCTCATGAACGGCTGCCGCGGTACGAATATACGATACACAGATCATATCAACGCCACGGTTCAATCCAAATTCGATGTCTTCAATGTCCTTCCGTGAAAGAGTCGGAAAATCGACTGTTTTCCCATGAAGATGAACCAACATGTTACTTTCGAGCATACCACCGCACTCCACGATACAATTCACATAGTCACGTCCAACGGATTCGACATTGAGCGTGATACGGACTTTATCAAGCGATATCATATCACCTTGTTTCACCAAGTTTACAATATTGTCATAATCCACGAACAATTCGTGAACCGTTCCCTCATCCACATACGCTCTATCGGTCGTTAACATGATGACTGCCCCCCGCTCAACCTCCACTTTGCCTTTCAACTTCCCAGTCCTTATCTCCGACCCAACCAAGTCCATGAATATCGCAAGTGGATAACCAATGACGTGTTTCTTGTTGTAGAATTCCACTGCCTTGTTGATGTTGAGAATGTTATGAATGTGGTACTCGTGATTGCCGTGAGCCATGTTGAGAAGAGCAACATTCATACCAGCTCCCATCATTTTCTCGATTGTAGATGCGTCGCGAGATGAGTTACCTATTGTACAGATTATGGTGGTCATACGCTTATAAATCTTATGTTTCTTCTCACTCAGGGCACACGAGTGGTCTATGAGGGTCTTGGCGAGAGTGTCTTTAGCTCGGTCGCCTTCTGACACCTCCGGAGGTGTTTGTTGTGGTTCTGTCATTGCGGAATTCTTGGCGTCAATTTAATTACGCTTTAGCAAGATTCAAACTGACGACTGTGTAAAGATCACTGTATTCTGATACTAGCTTACCTTTCACGACTCGTATTGACATTTGAATCGAATGGACCAATGTTGACGTGTCAAAACCACACAACACACAAAACATTTGTTTATTCAAAGCACTGCCCACTGAATCATAACAGCCTTGTGAAGTTCATTGTATAGAAAATCAAAGCCAGTTGATAGTCGTGGGTTCGCAACGTGGTTCCCAATAACGTTCCTCCCAATCAGGGTCCACTAGATACCTAACAGCAGCTTAGCATAAGTATCTAGTGGACCCTGCGCCCAATGGGTCTAAGTGCTTTGGTTTTATGCAAGTTTTTTCCTATCTTAAACCCAAAGCCCTTAGTCCCTATGGAAGGCCTCTTTGGCTCGTAGTTGATTTCTGCTGAAGATTTAAAGGACATTGGTGGAAAATCAGGAGAGTTTGATCGTCGATACCTTCATCTTTTTTCATGTGGGGAGGGGGCAACTCGAGGAAAAGGATTATAAGAGTGTCAAAAATGCTACATTTTTTTATCCGTTTAATGATTCAAGTTTTAAGTACCTATTGGCATGGGGATATTAATGGTGTGTTTTCGAAATACAACGGGAGCGATCTAAGCATAAATTTGTAATAGAATCCTCTCAAATACCATGATCTCATCAAGCTGAGTTGCCCCGTAGGCTATTGTTCTTTATTATGTTGTTCATATTGTTTCTATTATTAGCTTTTATAGTATTTTGCTTCATATCGTGTGTACTATGTACTTTTGCCAAAACAGGCAAAGCATCTATGCAAAGTCCATCTAGTCCCTAAATGTTGAGATACATAATTATTTTGAGGGTGGTATTTTAATGTCAGAATGGAACAGTTCCAATTTCCAACGAAATAACAATAGAAATGGCAGTGGCACCCACTATAACACAAAACGCGGGCATCTGAAATAAATTTTAAGTTCAAACTTTCATATTTTATATTTCATATTTATTAACTCGATCCAATACATTGTACTGATATAACCCCTCTTGGGAGAGGGGGAATGAATAATCACTAATAATAACTACTATGTACATAATGATAATATTAATAATTAGTATGAGTACAACAATCTTATAATAAAACATGCTTTGTGCAGTAACAAAATAATATGTAGCAGAGATCACGAACATTATTAAATTTGTAATGTGTCAGAGTCATTCCTCAAGGGTGTAGAATGTGTGACTTTGGAGCCGTCCTAGCAACGAAGCACATAATAAATTCAGAGTTGTGCTGAATCGGCCTTGTTGATTCTGGCGTTGATCCGCGGGTGTTCGCACTGTCCATACCACTGATTGCTATATTTCCTATTAAAAAAATATCGATCTTTTGTTGGTTATCGCTCACTCGTCGATTGCGTCGAGGCCTACAGGGTTGGCTTGGTAGCTTTGATTTAAAGTCCCCCACTGAAAATCTGTTATATATAGGGCTCCCATAATACAAAAACCCAAAAACGGGACAACAACTTTAGGGGACCAGCACGGGGGGTTTGGGGGGGCTCCCCCCAAATACAGCGCCGCAGGCGAAAATTTTGAAAATATAGTTTTTAGAGTGTGTTTGGTGCGTTCTAGAAAAAAATAAGTGGTCTGAATGCGATATCAAATTAATGCATTTTTGTATAGGAGTACAAAATATTATAAAACTATAAAAAAAAAAAAAATTGTGGTAGTGACGAGATAGATCATGTTAAAACCATTGAAATTCATCATTACGTTCGCGATCACGTCCAACAATAATGGGAAATTGTCGAAATTGTTGGTCATTGCTCTTCTGAAGTGGGGGGGGGGGGTACGGCAAAAAGTGGGTGGAATTCCCCCACCCCCCCCCCCCTTCCTACGCGCTTGTTCCCGAAAATGTTAACGTTGAAACAAAAATTAACACATGATTGTACACTCAACAATCCCTTCAAATTTCAATATTCTTGTTACTTTTTAGCAAAAACAGGAAAATCTGTCTATAGTTTATCGGTAAAATACCACTTTCTTCTTACTGTTGGCAGCCTGGATCTAGACCTTGACTTCTTGAATCTTTATAGTTCGTTTTTGGTGAGTGGTTGGTAACTGGCCATGGTCGGGGTTAAGAGTTGCATTGTAGGCGCGGCGATTCAAATGCTAGGCCTAGACCGTAAAAATAGCGCGGTCGTTACCCATTCTAAAAAACGGGACAATTAGGCGTCCCGGCTACAAGTAGCCGGGACACCGGGACACCACCTGAAAAAAAGGGACTGTCCCGGCTAAAACGGTACGAATGGGAGCCCTAGTTATATAACTGAGTGGGTAGACTCTAAATACAATGAATTTATTTTTTATTTACATGAGATACGTCTTAACTTTATTTTTAAATAACGCGGGTGTACTTTTTTTAATACTGTGTGGAAATTTGTTGTATATTTTGCTGCAAAGGTAGTTGGGACTGTTTGTTTGGAAGAAAGAGTGATTGAAAGTGGGGATTTCCTCATCATAAAATTATATTTTTCTCATATTGCACCCTACATTATTTAAATCGTTGAAAAATTGCTCAACCAAGAGTTGCACACAGAGTTACATTTTACAGAGTTGGTCACTTGCTACTGTTCACTATACGAGAACGAGATGAAGATGGAAGTAAGATATTCATATCAAGAATATTACACAATTTTGAATAAACAAGAATAGGTATACACTTATTGTTGCCAAGAAAAGATTGATAGGAGTGTTTATTCACTAAAAAAACTAAAAAGAAGACCAATTATTTTTAACGATTCAATTCATGCTAAACACACTTTATATATTAATTAACTAATAAATGAAGATGCTAGATTTGATGTTAACTTTCGCAGGACACTGCTATGTGCTGCAAAAGATATTAATTTCATGAAATGTTTCTTTTCTGTCTTCCTGTTTTGAATTCAGTTCTACCCTGCAAAAGAAAGAAAGTTAAATATTATCAAATGCAGTGGAAAAAACGTGAAAAAACACGAAATAAAATTGAGAATGTCACACACACACAAATAATTTTGGCAATAGGTTTCCCAAAATTGGCTTTTTTCATTTATTAACTCATGCTTTATTTAAGGCTTTATTATTTATATGTGCTGGAGCTATTATTCATAATATGGAGGATTTTCAAGATATTCGGTTTATAGGGGGTCTTGTTAATCAGATACCGTTAACTTAATCTTGTTTCAATTTGGCTAATTTGGCTTTATGTGGGATACCTAAAGGATTATAAGGATTTACCCATTGATTCTGGATTTACCTAACATGTGCATTGCAAGGACTTTCCGTCATTTAGTTATTAATAATTGCTGTTCGATAGTTTTGGATAATGTATTTTACTCAAGGTTCAATAATCAAGGAAATCAAGATTGTTGCATGAACTCGAGCAAACCAGGCTTTGATGCAAAATGCAGGGGACTGGTGTTCCTTCTTATGCAGAATCACTTGGAAGCTCTATCGTTTGTCCCTTATTGTGGTTTGCACCAAAATGTAAAGAAATATTGTGTGCATTGGCGATCAGAGTACATTTTCCAAATAGTCCTTAGTTTTTTCAATAACAGACAATAAATATGCCACTAAACGGGTAATTTACTGTAATTTCCCAAGCTTGAGTAGAATCTTGCGTTGCGTTCATTCTTTATGAACAACATCCCTAAAATTTTAAATTTTGGTTGAAAATTGGAGGTCGAAAAGTCATCCAGAATTTATGTGAAATTAGCTTGGATTGTTGATCAGGCTAATTTTTAAATGAACATTATTTTAACCCAGTAAACAGAGTTGGCCCGAGCATTCGTATCAGATAGGTCTCACATTGTTCCGTCCATATCGTAAACCGTAACTCACCAGGGATTCTGATTCTTTTGGCAGCTGTAATCTCCTCAGATAGTGTCTCGTGGGATACCGCACAAAGAATCACCTGTTGTTGGTCAGATGTCTTCAGCTTTAGTGTGACGGTCTGTGTGATGTGACGTCTCTCCCACGGCCACAGCCAGGGCGCGCCACTGCCGATGTGGGCATCATTCACTGTGTCTTGTCGGATGACCTTGTCCCCCAACCACCAGGTTATGTTGGCGGCTGGGAGACTGTTGTTCACAGTACAAGATGCAGTGATGACTGATCCCACATAGCTGACTCGCAACACTGGGTGATTTGGGGGAGCTGAAACACAAAGAAATGAGGATTCCCTTTGTTGGATGAGCGTAGCGATCGAAGCGAAGATTCCATTCTACTACACTGGAGAAAAAAATCCGGTAGTTTTTTTTTCTTTCTTTCTTTTTCCTGTTTGTATTTTTGTGTGTTGTTAACACGATTCCGGCTAAACCGATACTCAAATTGCGATGAAATTTCTGGAGGCCTTCAAAATCTTTGAACTTAGAACTGCCACGTTTTGGAGCGCAATCAATAGATTATTTCTTGAAAATCTGAATTTCACGATTTTCTTCGTTTTTTTTTTAATTTCTTCGACATACATGCTTCATCCGATTGTAATGATTTTTTCACAGAACCTTAATTTTATAAATTAATATATTCGTGTGAAATTTGAGCGCAATCAAAAAATTATTTCTTATGAAAACCGCAATTATAGGATTGTTTCATTTAAAAAAAATTACGCTCGTCCAACAACGCGCCTGAAAAAGCGTTTGCGAAGCTTCCTATTATAAAGATTAGTGGCGAGAACGAAACACTGTACAACACATCATTTCCGTGGAATTGGAATTTAAGTATAAAAACCTTTAAACGTCCCCCTTTCCCCCTTTTTTACAGGAATGAGCCGACAAGTTTCGTTTGCCTAGAATAATAACCTGCCATGTAGGTTCAATCTGTGTTTGAACTTCAAACCAATTAACATTTTGTAGGATAGCAAGATTAGATATTATATCCATGTTAATAAACTATTGTGGGAAAAAATATATTATGTCTAATTGAGTTTCTGTTGTGGAGCAAGGTTGCAGAACTAGCGCAAATTTGCTGTGAATGCCTACATTTCTATCAAATGTTACAATTTTAACAATGGCAATATCAAATTGGCTAATAATTTCTACCAATTCAAAAGGTATATTTTTATGTCCAAGTAACGGATGTTGTTGTCCAATTGAATAATTCAAATTTGATTACAACTATAATGAAATGGTAAGGTGATAAAAACACTGCATGCAATCCATTTTGCCTAGTTTTAATTTGTCTACAAGCGCTCCATATCTAGCACAAGTTTGAAACATATTATTTCTAACGCAAAAATGAGACGTTTTAAATTATAGATTCAAGACAATTGGAGAATAGGGGACTGCCCTTGAAATAAATAACTTTTGCAGTCAAAATCAGTCTTAAACCGGTAAATAAAACAAAAATCTGGTCAGTTCTCGAATGGACAATATTAATTCGAAATTCATCATGCTGCCCAAAGTAAAGCACTCCGTCACAAAAAAGGAAAGGGGGGGGAGAACCCATGTTTAGCTACTTACTTGCCACAATGAGGAGCAACAATATTCTCCCTTGAGCGTCAGACGCGTCAACCACACATTGGACGGGACCGCTCTCATGGATTGTGATGTTCGCGAGTCGAATACCACACTGCCCATCCTCCAACCCGTCACCTAGGTAGCGGTGCCTTCGTATCGAGTCCAAGGACTTGTGATCTTGGTCGAACATTACTCTTGCAGAAGTGCCAGGCTTGTTAAAGTGGCAGCCAGTGATTGCCCCTGGTGCCAGGCACATCATGGTCTCCGCTTGTCCAGCCCGCACAATCCTCTCCCTCGGCATCGGCGAAGTGATGGGCAGTATCGCAGAGTCTGCAACAAGAGATTCTTCAATAACTTGACGCACAGGCAAGTAACTCGACCTTGGAGACCTGTTTCTAATTGGCACGGCTCTCGTTCATTTCAACTTTTGTCAAGTGCAGCTTATTATACTTGTACCGAAATTTCCGTTATTGTTTAGCCCAAAAATGGTGAATATAATTCAAAATTTTGTTGGAACTGGTAGGCCTTTAACATGTTCCTCATGAATTTTTTTGGAAATAAAGAATTTGCATATTATTGTAAACTAGGAAAACGCTAAAGTCCCGCCGCGTTGATGGATGAGCTTTTTAAAGTTTTTAGTCTGCGTGGAATATCTTTACTTTTGCAAGTGCTTTGTTTTGCTGCCTACGCATTGTAGGTGAATGTTGTCAAGTTTCTTTTGTTTCTTGTCAATTGGTATTATTTTCCGTAAAAAACTTTTATTAAAAGCTTTATTTCTATGGATTCTGGCTAATTTTTTCAACTTTTTCTTTTAAAAGGTACTACATCACCATAACCTTAATGTCCATGTATAATATGAACGTTGTAGCCCCACCCGTTTGGTCAGAATTGGCCCAAATGGCACGAAAATATCGCACAAAAAATAAAAAAAACTTATATTAAAAGCTTTATTTCTATAGATTCTGGCAAAATTTTTCAACTTTTTCTTTCAGAAAGCAATACATCACAATTACCTTAATGTCCATGTGAAATATGAACATTGTAGCCCCACCCGTTTGGTCAAAATCGGCCCAAATGTCACGAAAATATCGCACTAAAATCGAAAAAAATCGTAAAAATACGATATTCATGAGAAATATTTCTTCGATTGTACCCAAAAATGTAGCAAGTCTAAGTTCAGAGAAAACGAAGGTCGTGTCAAATTTTCATCAAGATCGCATATGCCGTTTGCCCGGTAGAGAGCGAACAAACAGACGGAAAAACAAAAAAAAAAACAAAACAAAACAAACAAACAAAAAAAAAAAAAAAAACACCCGAGCTAAATTTTTTGGGGGGTCAGTGAAATTGAAGTCTTCGCTTCGCTCATCCAATGACTTGCAGGCTACAATTTAAGACATTTTAAAGATAATTCAGAGGCAGGAGTTTGTGGCCACAATAAATGACATCATTGTTTACACTGGAAACGGTCACTTATTCTGATACATAACTGAAATTTAGAGACACTATTGCATTTCATACACTAGAAGGCTAAGTTTGTTGCTCACAATATTACACTTGCCTGTAGCAAACAAAGTTGTCCAGTTGTATAACCATCCACCGACGAATCCTTTCACCCGACATCCAAACACCCAATCCTTGTAGCCTTCCACCTGCATGGTCATCCCGCACTCTCCGGCCTCCAGACCCCGGCCCTTGTAGCTATACGATATGACATCCCACTCCAGATACGACTCATTAGTTAGGGACTCATGTCCTTGGCTCAGGTCGACCAGAGGACCTTCGTCAGGGATGAGATATCTCTGTTCCAGCCATGTGAATTGACAGACGGACAGAGGGACATCGGCCGTGCAGGTGAAGTCAACCGTTGTGAGATCTTCCGGCAGACGCAAGTTTAAAGGCGTGATTATCAGTGTTGACGGAGCTATCACTGAGAATAAAAGCAAATAACAATCTTTGGCAACTCGTAAATAAAATTAATACAAAATTCATTCGCATTTAGAGTCAACCCAGTTATTTACAAAAGTTTTTCAGCAAGAGACTGTTTTTTAGACTTGTTTTCGTGTAAATCTTTCATAACGGTTAAGCCAAGGTTTTACAATACTGTATTAATAATAACACTCCAGTAGGTGTTATGAAGTGAATAATCAGAATATGAAATAAATTGTGTTCCCAACAATAATAAATAGTGGTTTTGTGTAGAAGGTTGCAACAAAGATAAAAAATACCGTACACAATATTGCTGGGATAAGCTCATCTTTAAACGATATCGTCCGTGACACCTCCACGGGCTGGGCCAAGGTCACGTGTGAAACAACGCACTTCAGGTCCTTGGCGTTGTGTTGGGCCTGCAGCTGAAGTGTAAGAGTCTGCATGATCGAACCCGCCATCCAGGGCCACCTCCACTCGTCCAGAGCGGATGCTCGACTGTCGTCAATATCGTTGTTTCGGATGACGCGGTCGTCCAGGACCCAAGACATGTTGGCAACAGGGCGACTCTCCTCCACCTCACAGGTGGCCGTGACTTTGTTGCCCGTGTAGACCAGGCTCAAGTTGGTGCAGTGGGGAGACCTGAAGAAAGACATGGCAAGACTGAGAGAACACACTGAGGCAACAGGGCGACTCCCCTCCACCTCACAGGTGGCCGTGACTTTGTTGCCCGTGTAGACCAGGCTCAAGGTTGGTGCAGTAGGGAGACCTGAAGAAAGACATGGCATCACTAAAAGGAGAGCCAGCGGTTTAGCCGAGCTCGTTTAACCGGTTCCCACTCGAACACCTAAGTTAAGCAGAATCGGGCGTGGTCATGGGTTGAGTGGGTGACCGCTCTGCCCTGAAACTCACGTATACCGCTGGTTAGAACAGATGGAGGGTTCGAAAGCTTGTGTAACAGCTTCGTTCTCCTCGACGTCTGTTCGGCAGTCCAGGTTAGTGGTGGAACCTATATGATTGTCAAAGTTACACCGTCCTTTCGGATGGGACGTTAAGCCGTTGGTCCCCTTGGTACTTTTCGAAAGGAGTAGGCTACGTGCCGGTACCGGGTTTCCCCTCCTCCCTTCTGTTCATACTTCATCCTCATCTATCACCACTCATCGTCTCGATTAGCCAAAGTGCAAAAATATGAGACGTTGAGCAATATCTAATCAATCAATCCAATCACTAAAAGGAGTATTACACTGGAAATACAGTCAGGCACTGATCAGAGCCAATTATAAACTTTGGTTGCTTCTGATTTCAATTGCCTAGATAGAAAAATACTGCTGACTGCAATGGAGGGTTGGATTTTTATGATACTGCGCAATGACATTAAATTCAAAATCGTAAACAAGCAACAAAATCGGCAACGACATCAATGTACATGTTTCATCAATTTACTAGATGCATATTCCCCATGCAACCGCTACTTCATTTCGATGTATGTGATGATTATGATTTACTTGTTGGATTAATTCATCTTAAGGCAGCCTAGAATATTTTATAGAATAAACAAACTATTTAAGTATTTTTCTGTTGGCAGGTCAAAACTGCTCAAGCGATCGCAGATACTGAAATATTGATTCTAATGCAAAATGGTTCAAACGTTAAATTATGACAACTTATTCCTTTTCGACACACCTCACACGATGTGTCTAACAGAATTACTCGAGCTCTAAGCGCTCGACTCTGATTCGGGAGGTCACGGGTTCGAATCCCGTCGAGACTGGCAATCCTGACTGAAAGGTTTTTTCCGAGGATTTCCTCAGTCGTTAATGCGAACACAAGGGATTTAATCCTCTTATATAGCCCTTGGACATCCCTTCACAAATTGTCCTAGCCGCAATATACCTAGTTAGTCACCTGAAGAGGGTCTCACCGGTTAAATCTGATGTGTATACCCTACAGCGGGCACCCTACAAAATTTTATTTATTTTAACAGACTTACGTGCTACGATGACCGCCAAGAATCTGCCATCAGCCTTGTCTGTTTCAGTAGCCATCCAACTCCTAATCGGCCCGTTGTCCATCTCGGAGATGTTGGTCAGTGAGAAGCCACACTCGCCACTCTGTGGTCCGGCCCCGAGGTAGCAATGCCGGCTGGTGCTGTGGCCAGAATTGATTCCGTCGTTGAAAACGAGCCAACCACCGACTAGAAGGTAAATCCGGCACCAACTGAGCGGCTCCCCCGCCTTCATCGTGAACCTCGCCGCCCCGCCCGGGAGGACGACCGCCTCTCTCGGTGTTGTCACGGTGAGAGGAAGGGTGGCATATCCTGTAACGAAGGAGAAATGTGTCTCAGCCCAACAAAATTTTTTGTTATTACTATTATTATTTTTATTGTTATTAATTTATTTTAATTTTTACGCCTATCTTATTCTGCTAAAAACTGATTCACAAAGGAGGACAACTAAATCAATCTAATAACATAGATGCAGACACAACAATGAACTACAGTTAAGTAAATAGTATTTGAAATACAAATATTACAACAACAATGCATTTAATCACAACAATTTTTGGTATCAAATTCAAAATGGATATTAAATGCAATTAATTTATGAACCAAATATAAAAAAGTGGTGGAAAAAAAAGAAAAAAGAAAAACGAAGAGAAAATAAAGAAAATAAATGAAAAAAAGAAAAAATAATTCATTAAAAAAGAAAAAAGAAAACTTGAGACTGTGTGAAGACTAGTTGTGTGTCAACCAATAATCAGTAACTATTTCGCTTCGTTCCCGTACCATGCAACTCTGTTAAGTGAACGAATTCAGAGGAGATTTTATCGGCTGTCTTTGCTACAATCGAACAGGGTTGAAAACAGGAACACTTTAGGTGACTGCGAGCATAAAAGGGTTATAAGTTGTGAGAGTCTTGGAAGCTTGCTAGCTCAGTGGACACGACTGTTGAATAATGGCACATGTAAGAATGTGTTTTACTTACTCCTAGCATACAAATCGGCCCAGGCGTACTTCCAGCCTCCGTTCTCGGCTCGTACGCGACAGGCGACCATCCAATGTTTCCCTTCCTTCACCTGCAGCGAGACCCCGCAGTCCCCGGCATCGAGACCCCGGCCATTGTAGCTGTAGCCGGTTATCTTGTCGTCCAGGTGGGCAGGGTCGGCCTGGGACTGTGACCCTCGGCTCAGGTCTAGCAACGGACCCGTCATGGACTCATCGTCCAACCACCTGAACTGACACCCGGAGAGGGCCATGTCAGCGACACAGGTGAAGGAGACAGACTGGGGGGCCCAGGATCCACGCACGTGGTCGGGGCTTATGGTGAGGTTGAAGGACGCGACTCCTGAAGACGAGACAACAAACACCTCTAAAGCATTCACATCGACGTAACTGGTTGATATACAGATAGTTTACCCCGCATCCAATAGACATATAACATAGACTGTAACAACTTCCGCTGAATCTATTATATTTGATTGGATATTGCTTAACGTCTCATATTTATGCAACTTGGCTAATCGAGACGAAATCTATTATAGACTCGCGCTCGAAAGAATAGGGTGGACCTTGCCATTGTACTACATTATCTCAAGAATGACGCAAGTTCGAAAAAGTTGTTAAGGAAAAGTAAGGACAATTTTCTAAGACGAGTAAGTGAACTTTTCTAATGTATTTTGTCGAACTTGGCCAAAACTAATACAAATAATAAGTAAATTATGTTATATTTTTCGAATTCTCAAAATGAACCCACTCTGCCAACATGGAAAAGCGCGTTTTTCTCCCCTGGTAATTCAATCATCCTGCATTTTATGGTTTCAGACCCGATATTGTATATATGTAAGGAAGAACACATGCTCGTTCATTGCATAATTCTTAGTTAAACTAAGTTATTGTTCTGTTTGTATGGTTCTACGCATAATGGTGGACCGAAGCACCACACCTTCTGACTTTTTACTTTTTAGTTTGTTTCTTCATTCCATCCATACCAAGGCTAAAGGCTGAACTGGTCGATAAAAAGTAATTTGGATACTTATCAGTATTTAAAAGTATTTAATAAAGTTAACTGTTGAGTATATCTCGACTTACGTACCAAGGACCTGCAGAACGAATAAAATCATCACTGTAAAGATATTTTGTGCGTCCATCTTAGGGCCTGTCTTTTTAAAACGTGGAAGAGTAAAATATTCGACTCACTCTTATGAAAATGTATCGTGAATGCGATGTTATTGAAGAGTGTATCTATGTCTAGACGTGTTTTTATTGGCAACCCTGGCCTATGACATGAGCATGATAACACTGTGACGTCATCGCATGTCCAAAACCAGACGGTCTTGTTACCAACCAAGACTGGTCTAGACGTTTAGTGTGGCTCGTTGGTCCTGTGGTTAGCGTATCTGCTTCCAATGCAGAAGGTCCAGGGTTCGATTCCCGTCAAAGTCAGAAGTTTTTAACTTCTGATTTGGACTTAAGTCCATCAGTTCTTGTCTAAGGAGTTTGTAAACGGTGACTTTGGAGCAGTCCTAGCAACGAGGCACATAATAAATTCAAAATTGTTCTGAAACGGTCTTGTTGATTCTGGCGTTGATCCGCGGGTGTTCGCGCTGTCCATACCACTGATTGCTATATTTCCTATTAAAAATATCGATCTTTGGTTGGTTATCGCTCACTCGACGATTTGCGTCGGGACCTGCAGGGTTGGCTTGGTCGCTTTGATTTACTGTCCACCACTGAAAATCAGTTATATCACTGAGTGGGTAGACTCTTAACACAATTTATTTATTTATTTTATTTAAAAAGAAAAAAAGCAGAAATAATTATTGTCGCAGATATTTTAGACAAGGGTGTTAACTGAACAGTTGAACCTTTGGACCGTGTGGCATTCAAACGATCTCAGCCGCTGTCTTCTAATACGGCATTTAGATTAATTTATTTTAGATAGAAGAAATTTATTTTAACTAAAAAAATATATGCCTTGTTCATCGTCTGCTCTCAACATCAACACCTTCGTATCTAGCATCTAATTTTCAATACTTATTCTCAAACCATACCTTCAACACTAGATCTAGATCAGGTACTCAGTTAACATTTCCAACCCATAGAACCAATCTTCTTGACCACTCATTTACAATAAACGCTATTCGAGTCTGGAATACTCTCCCAACCAGCAACAGGGATGTTTACGGAATTAGTTACGACACTTTCAAGCATAAAGTATATCAACATTACTTGAGTAATTATAATTAATTAGCAGCTATAAACATCAGCCGCTACAGCCTTTGTCAATGATTGAGTAATGCACACCACAACCTGCTCCTGCTCATTTTGTATTTCTGCACACAATGGCTTAAGCCATATTAATTGTGTACTTTTGTGTGAATGGATGAATTAATGTTTTTTAAACTATTGTAGATTTACATAAATAGATTTAAAGCCACAATTTGCATAACATTACCATATCCCTAGAAAATTTTAACTTTGCAATAATGTTACTCCTAATGTATTATTACATAATTTAGTTTGTTTTAGTTATTTTAGTATGATTTAAACATTATTTTTAGCTCTGAAATTGCATATTTAACTTGTGTGATCATAGTATTTAAATTTTTTTTCATTATTTTATGTAATTCTGTAATGTCGTGATTTGTTGTAATTAGGAAGTGGTTGGATGGAAGAGAAGGCTTAACAGGCCTTAATCCCGCCATCAATAAAGACGACAATCAAATCAAATCAAATCAATCTTAAACTTTCAACTACCACCCCATTATATTTTAGCATTCTTTTAAAGCATATTATTACTATAGAATTTCTTATTTTATCTAGTTTAGTACCCCCAAAATATTTAAGAAATTTATTTTAAACTAAAAAAATATTTAAAAAACATTATAAAATGTATATCAAAGTTATGTTTCTAATGTTCTTGGTAGTAAGCCCATTCTTTTCTCTGGTCCATTCATCCATGTTACAAGACGGTGCTAGAGCTTAAAAAATCCAAATACCATTCCTCTTATGTAAAGCAAGTTGTCCTGTGTAAATCAGGATAAACTTAAATAAATAAATAAATAAATAAATAAACAAAAAGTGCGTGACTGGTAGGTTAACCAGCGCTAAGTGTACGGAACAAATGGTTCTTGGCGTGAAACCCTTTAGAAATCTCTTTTATTTATAGGTCGAATAACGTTTGGTAGAGACGACGGGGTGGTCTCCGAGTGATGGGGTCACGATAAGGAGGGTTGCCAGAGCTCGCCTCTAATCTAGGAAAGTCAACTACGAGCTAACTTCGTATAACTGATATTTGCGATATAGTATTTGCCTTATATTTCGCATTGAACGATAGCAGAGGAATATGGGCAAAGTTTTACCGATGCACAGAGGGGTTCATTTGAAGACTCACACAGGTAACACTGACGTGTACCCTACGACGGGTACCCTGAGAATAAAGTGTTTGTTGTGTAGGTCGAATAAAATAAAATTTTGAAGAATATTAGAGATGCTTGTATTTACATTGTGATCAAGTGTCAAAAATTCACAGCCTTTGAAATTCTGACTTTCTCTCATCACACGAAAGTCATCTGGATATCCTAGCGGATTCCCGTCGAACCTCGTGGTGCAGGGTGGCGCCATCTTTAGCAGTTATTCGGGAACATACCACGGCAACTAGCGCCGTCTGTTAGCTAACCATGGTACTATGTCTCAACAATACATCTTCATTCAAATATCAACTTTTTATTATTGTTTTCAATGAGTCGGAGTGGCCAGTTCAGTTAGAGCACCCGGACAAGGAGTCGCCACGCCTAGGCGACGAAGACTCATTTTGACCCGGGGTCAATATTTTTTTTCACTTTGTTATTGCTTAATTACAAGTAAACCTGTATGGAGTTTTCGAGATTTATTTGTAAAATTAATTTGAGAGTGATAAAATTTAATTATTCCCAACTTTTGTCTTTGAACTCGAGGCATTGATCGTGGTCCAGGGTATCCTCTATCGATCGTACAAGGCGATGTTAGAGCCAAAGTCCTTCTCGCAAACAGTTAGTAAGTTAGTTAGTAAGAAAAGAAGTATTTGACTGGCAGAAACAAGAAAAATAAGAAAACAGGACGTAATTTTAAAATTTATAATACTTTGTCAATATTTTGACATCAATACTTAGAGAGGTTTGAGAGTCTTTTAGTACTTGGCAGCAGGTTTTACAACTTGTGTTAAGATGCATTTAAATAGCCAAAAATTTTATTTTTCTCAAATTGGGGTTTCATTATTCATAAAACTATAAACCTGGATGTAAGCTGAATAACAAGTTTTGAATATACTAATGGATTATTAGTAAAACAAATTAAAACAACGAAAGTATCTTCGTAAAACAAGTGTACGTCCCCAACCAAGGAGAAGCGTTCGTGTGGTTCTCTTCTTGTGGCCGTATGGTCTTTGCCTTATTTCTCGCACTATACGATAGCCGAGAAATCATCTGGGCAGAGTTCTACCGCGGACCTAGGGAGGTCACCTAAAGAGTTAATTAGTTAACACCGACGTGTACCCTACATTGGGTACCCTACGGAAAATGAGTGCCTGTTAATTACAGTGGTCACACAGCGGCTACGAAACTTCAAGGGACTTGGTTTCAGATACGAAGTGGATCGAAAAGTCCTCCTCACATTCTGTAAGCTCTAGGGACGCAATATGGCCTAACGGTTAACGTGCCCATAAATCAATTAGCCTGAACTCAAAAAGCAGTAATAATTATACTAGCTAGGCTTGTATACTTAAAGAAAAAGAAGACAATCATGAAGGGACTAGCAAAAATTCGTCTATGAATGAACCTTTTGGTCTATTAACCTTTCTTTTACTAACTTGAACTTCAGGTACCTGGGCATTGGAGATTGGCAAACGTTTGCATAACGTTACATGTTTGTGAAAATTGGCCTAACAAACGTAATTTTAATCAATTACTTTTTCCTACAGAAAGCTCCTAAAAGCAATAAATAATATCATGCAACGTAGAATAATTTAGATTTGTGATCACCTAGTGGATTCTCTGTTAACCTCAAGGACTAAACCCGTGCGGAGTTAAAAAAAAAGAAATAGGCCCTAACCATCCTCATATTTTAATGTGTGATATTAACTATTTGTTTGGAGTGCCGGGGTTTAATTATTACCAATTGGTGGAAGTGCCGGGACAAAATACCATGTATTATATTATCAAACTAGTGAAGGTGCCGGGTTTTAAATAACATGTTTAATATTTTCCAATTGGTGGCGATGCCAAGTTTTAAAAATTATATGTATTATATTATTATCTTATTGGTGGAGGTGCCGGGTTTTAAATATTATGAATTATTTTTTCCAATCGGTGGAGGTCCCGGGTTTTAAATTACATGTATTAAATTATCCAATTGGTGGAGGTGCCGGGTCTTTAAATATAATGAGTAATATTTTATTAAATGGCGGAAATGCTGGCTCTTTAAATTTAATATGTTATCTTTACTCATTGGAGGAGGTGCCGGAATTGAAATTGAGTTCGGTATATTTTGTTTTCCTTTTGGTAGAAGTTATAATATATTATTGCTTTGCTTGGTATTTATATAAAAAAATAACATACGACATTCGAATCAATAGATTCCACTCGATCATAGAAAATGAAAATTCATTTGGCAAACCTGCCCAGGGTGCTATGTTTGTCCCTCTTCAGGTGTCTGACTAGGAGAAGTGATTGGACTTAGGACAATTATGAAGGGATGTACGAGGACTCAACCCCCTCAACCCGGGATCTCCGGAATCAGAGTCGCGCTTGTTGCTCGAGCCAGCACTGTCGGTCTCTCAGTCACATTGTGCTAAGTAGAAAGGTTGGCAGAAAGTGGCTGTTTGCCCCAAGATCAAGGTGTCTGCCAGGCTCTACACAACAAACTGTGAGAATAAACTAACACTAATAAATCCCTAAACTTATTAACAAAATATTAACAATTTATTATATTACCAAAATAAAATTTAATTAAGCATTCATAATATAGAACAGTTGAAATTATTCTTGAATGCTGACAATAGAATCCACTTATGTAGTCACTGGTTCCAGCAAATGGTGAAGTGATGGACTGGGCCTGGTGACGTCTTGAATCCTGAAGGTTCCAAGACACCAGATGTAATGGGTCAAGGTCCTCACAGCCGGGCAACATCTTTTTAAACGTCCACTTGCTTCAAGAGTGTTTGTAGTGTGGTAAGGCGACATTTACCACGACGTGTAGAGTTCTTTGTATCCCACAATATGTCTCAAGGCACGGTTTTAAATTCTTCACAGCTTGTATAATATGTTTACTTCGTTTTTGGATGCCACGCTCGTAGGCCATTAGTGATAATTGGCCTAACCAGCGCTAGGTATACGGAACAAATGTTTCTTGGCTTGAAACCCTTTAGAAATCTCTTTTATTTATAGGTAGAATAACGATTGGTAGAGACGACAGGGTGGTCTCCGAGTGATAGGGATCACGATTAAGAGGATTGCCAGAGCTCGCCTCTAATCTAGGAAAGAAAACTACTTTCTTCGTATAGCTGATGTTTGCGACATGGTATTTACCATATATTTCGCATTGAACGATAGCAGAGGAATAATCTGGGCAAAGTTTTACCGATGCACAGAGGGGTTCACCTGAAGATTCACACAGGTAACACTAAAGTGTACCCTACGGCGGGTACCCTGATGAGAAAGTATTTGTTTCTTACAATAACTGATTTTACTGTAATTTACATGTCCAACGACTACTTAGATTCGTAGCCTATGTAGGTCGTATAACATAAAATTTAGAAGAATATTAAGAGATGCATGTGTTTACATTGTGATCAAGTGTCAAAAACTCGCAGCCTTTGAAATTTTGACTTTCTCTCATCACATGAAGGTCATCTGGATATCCTAGCGGATTCCCGACGAACCTCGTGGTGCAGGGTGGCGCCATCTTTAGCAGTTATTCGGGAACATCCATGGCAACTAGCGCCGTCTGTCAGCTAATCATGGTACTATGTCTCAACAATACATCTCCATTCAAATATCAACTTTTAATCATTGTTTTCAATGAGTCGGAGTGGCCAGTTCAGTTTGAGCACCCGGACAAGGAGTCGCCACGCCTAGGTGACGAAGACTCATTTTGACCCGGGGTCAATATTTTTTTTCACTTTGTCATTGCTTAATTATAAGTAAACCTGTATGGAGTTTTCGAGATTTATTTGTAAAATGAATTTTAGTGTGATATAAATACATATAAGACTATTCCATAGCACTCTTACCGATATTTTGAAAGTCAACGGAAAATGGCTAAAAGTTGGTTGGATGAAAGATGAACTTGAATAAAAGACGGAAAAAAAATAACTTTTTTTTTTTGACGGGACAAAAGCTCTATTTTGGTCATTATTTGCAAATTTTGGGTCAATACGAAAATGAATGTTCTAGATGCAATATTTAATTTTGAGCTATGATTTTTTTATTGTTTCAACATACCTTTGTCTCTGGACTGAGTACAAGGGAAAATAAATTTCTGAAATAACTTTTGATGAACGATTTTTTTCGTGTTTTGGTTCAAAACTCTTTTTTTGTACCATGTGACAAACAAAATCGCAAATCGAACAATATTTCAGAAATTATTTTCCCTTATACTCAGTCCAGCGACAAAGGTGTGTTGAAACAATAAAAAAAATTCATAGCTAAAAATTAAATATTGCATCTAGAACATTCATTTTCGTATTGACCCAAAATTTGCATATAATGGCCAAAACAGAGCTTTTGACCCGTAAAAAAAAAAGTTATTTTTTCTTCTTTTTCATTGAAGTTCACCTTTCATCCAACCAACTTTCAGCCATTTTCCTTTGACTTTCAAAATATCGGTAAAAGTGCTCTGGAATAGCCTTAATTACGATAAACAAACACATAGAATTAGGAGCATTGATCGGGCCGCGGGGTTGAATTTGACCCTGGGCGTTCCAAAGAGGCTAAGTGTATCTCGCAAACAGTAACTAGCAAGTAAAGGATTATATTACTACCTGATTCAATAGGCGAGATCCGACAGTCGTCGTCTGGGACCCCTCCCTCTCCCCTCGACAACCTCGACGATGACGACGAGGCAACACGAACGTTGACAAAGACGACGACTGTCACAACGTGAGAAAACATTCCTTAATTTCCTTCTTTGGACTTTGGTCTCTCCTCCCCACATCCCCCTAGGCTATAGGATGGCCCTTTATGACCGAACCGTCTACACATCCAAACTTAATAAACTACAAACGACTATTTATTTATTATTTATTATTTGTCTCTGTAATTTGTACACATTATATAAAAATTACAGAATGAAACAGGAAAGCAGGCCTATTGTGGCCCATCCACCGCAGTCATCTTGTTCCATTCTACACATTAATAAAATAAATATAAATAAAAATAGTTTCTGTGATTCAAATTTCAAATTATATTCGTATTTTTATAACCTTGTGTTTTTTTTAAAACATTTTGTAGATGGATGCCTATATATGTATTTATATTTATTGTTGTTTTCTGTAATTATAGTACACATAAGGCCAAAAGTTACTGTATGAGACAGGCAAGCAGGCGTTTGTGAACCATCCACGGGCAATGCAATGCTATGATATGCTTTGAGTTGGCGTATTTCTTAAAATCTGATAAAATGTCATGATATGCTATGAGTTGGCGTATTTCTTAAAATCTGATAAAATGTCATAGTAATTTGGGACTTAATAAAAAACAATATTTTGATTACAAGTTCTAATAGACATTGTAAATACACAACTTTTAAGACCATTTGCAAGACTCTAACCCATATTCTGCCGAGCAGCGATTTTACTGTTTTTAGGGTTTTTTCACAAGCTTGAGTTAATCTTTTGATATGATAAACTTCCGGCGAACTATATTTAGCCTACTTTATATAGGAGATGAATCATGACATTGTGTTGAAAAAATATTCTGACATATTTAGCCTGTTGTGTGACAAATGCAACAAAACGATCAAAAGTTTTAATAACCGGTTCATCATTGTCCTTCGGACAATCCTTTCAAAATTGTCCAAATGGGCGTGTATCCCACGAGAAATTCAAAACAAAAGACTCTCCTTAACTGTACTTCAAATGTTAAACTGTTACTTTATCTTTCATTAAAAAGTGAAAAGTCTCCCAACTTGTCGGACTCTGCTCGACAAGTAAAAAGTGAAAAGTAGAATGGCCTTGAAGAGTTGACCGTGATTGGTCGACAACGTTGTCATTGAGTTCAACTTTGGTAAGAAATCAAGATGCAGAAAAACGTAACACCTTTGCCACAGCTTGATATATAAGTGGCGGTGGAAATTCCTGCCCGATTGTCATCTGAATGTTATTCTGTCAACTTGAAAAATACGCGCAAAAATTGTGTTTCATAGCGTCTACCAAACTAGCACATTTAGTTTGCCCCAAAATAGAGAGGCAATGCGGAACCCGATCGCGGCTGAAGAAAGGCTGGCAGTGACGTTGCCGTTTTTAGCATCAGGTTTGTACCTAACCTAGGCCTATAATCCTGTCAACTAAGATCGTATATTGACGTTTGGAGGAAAAAATTGCGATGTTGCTGAATTTTTGCAGAGACCTTCCTTATATAATACTTATCAACATACTAAAACTCCCCTACAATCGGACTGGAGCTTCGGCCGCCATATTGGAAAATGGCGGCCCAAAGGTGTTTGTTATCGAATATCTCCAAATTGGTTTGAGATAGACAAAATATCTCAATGGCAAAAATATTCCCTATTTAATTCCCTACAAAACCGGTGTCTTCTATAGTTTTGGTAGGGGCAAAGGTTACGTCACAAAATCGTGGTTTATGTGTTGCTCATTGGAGTACCAGCTTATTTCCAAATTTTTACGCCCAGCATCAAACAATGCCCGGTAAATCCGTAATAAATCGATTTAAATACAAAAAACTTTTGTACGGGGTTCGTGAAAGCTTTCATTAGTATTTAAAAAAATCAGGTGTGCGAAATCGAATTTTGCATTTACCCGAAATTTGGGTTTTTCCATTGTTGGCATTTCCTCAAAAATGCCATTTTTGACCGTCCATTATTAAGCACTAAAAAGCATTGGAGGAAAAATTCTTCCTACGCACATTGAAATGACTCAAATAATGATCCGATTACAACCAAAGTTGAAATCCAATATGGCTGCTAATTCCTAATATCCACAACATCAAAGTGAATTGTGTAACAAAAAGAGTGTAAAAACAGCACGAAAACAGTATTCATATTGTGAATATTGGGAATTAGCAGTCATATTGGATTTAAACTTTGGTTGTAATCGGATCATTATTCAAGTCATTTCAATGTGCGTAGAAAGAATTTTTCCCCCAATGCTATTTAGTGCTTAATAATGAACAGTCAAAAAGGGCATTTTTGAGGAAATGCCAACAATGGTAAAACCCAAATGCCGGGTAAATGCAAAATTCGATTTCGCAGACCGGATTTTTTTAAATACTAATGGAAGCTTTCATCAACCCCGCACAAAAGTCCTTTTGTATTTAAATCGATTTATTATGGATTTACCGGGCATTGTTTGATGCTGGGCGTAAAAATTTGGAAATAAGCTGGTTCCAATGAGCAACATATAAACCACGATTTTGTGACGTAACCTTTGCCCCTACCAAAACTATAGAAGACACCTGTTTTGTAGGGAATTAAATGGGGAATATTTTTGCCATTGAAATATTTTGTCTATCTCAAACAAATTTGGAGATATTCGATAACAAACACTTTTTGGCCGCCATTTTCCAATATGGCGGCCGAAGCTCCAGTCTGATTGTAGGGGAGTTTTAGTATGTTGATAAGTATCCTTTAAGGAAGGTCTCTGCAAAAATTCAGCGACATCGCAATTTTTTCCTCCAAAAATTCTTATTTGACAGGATTACTAGGCCTAGGCTCCACTAGGCCCTAGGTCTTGTAAACAAACACGCGCCAGTACTGTGTGAAGATCAAGATTGAAGAAAACAATTGTCATGGTTAGTAACCCCTTCTTGCCGCATCAGTTTCGCACAAAGGCCGAGAGGTGACGCCAAGCACAAACTTTTTCTCTTTGTCCGTGTAAAGGCTTCGAAAAGCTACTCGTTCTTTTCACTTTTTACTTTTTACTTTTTCAACTTCCCCGTGAAATGAAAAAAAATTACGACCACTAGAATATTCATAGACCTTGACTCAAAACAAAGCATGTGCATGTGTACGTGTGAAATCCATATGGCAGTGATCGTATCTTTGCCACTGCTCTCTGGACATTAAAAAATCGCATTTTAACGTCAAGGCGGCAGTGATCTTGGCGCTCATGTCAACAATAAAAACATCAGTCTTGTGTTTGTAAACATTAATTCGTCTGCAAATCATCTCATCTCTGTAATAAGTAAGTTATAATACGATTGAATTGTATGTATGTACAAACTTAGTCGTGTACACGTTAAGATAATCACTTCTTGTTCGAGTTTTCGTCTTCAACGACAAAAAGGTAAGATGAATAAAGCAAACAAACAGGACTTGGCTTCCATGGAGGCTACCGGCCCCCGCAACGATCCCAACTGCGACTGCCTCACGAAACTTCAAGACATCGCGACAACCCTCATCGACCACGCATGCGCACTGAGCGTCGACTCAAAGGCCTCCTGTATCCGTCTGTCGACCATAATCTGCACAATCGGCCCGGCCTCTCGCGACGTTTCCATGTTGGAGAAGATGATGGAAGCGGGTATGAACGTAGCTAGACTAAACTTCTCTCACGGCTCCCACGATTACCACGCCGAGACGATCGTGAACATCCGCAAGGCGGTGGAAAACTTTAGCAAGAGGCGTGGCCACTCCTACCCCCTCGCCATAGCCTTGGACACGAAGGGACCCGAAATACGCACGGGACTACTCGAAGCTGGCGACACAGGTGAGATCGAACTCAAGAATGGAGCTACCGTCAAACTTACAACTGACAAGGCCTACGCAGATAGAGCAACACCAGATAACCTCTTTGTGGACTACGTTAATATCACAAAGGTTGTAAAAGTTGGAGATCGTGTCTTCATCGATGATGGGTTGATTTCGGTGATAGTCAACACGGTTGGATCGAATTACATGACGTGTACTGTTGAGAATGGTGGATTTCTCGGAAGTCGAAAGGGAGTCAACCTTCCTGGGATCCCCGTTGATCTACCAGCAGTTTCCGAGAAGGACAAGGTGGATCTGAAATTCGGAATTGATCACAACGTAGACATGATCTTTGCGTCGTTCATCAGAAACGCGAAAGGTCTTCTCGAGATCCGGGAGATACTGGGCGAAGAAGGTAAGAACATCATGCTCATCTCGAAGATCGAGAATCACCAGGGGATGGTTTATTTGGACGAGATCATTGATGCGTCCGACGGGATCATGGTGGCGCGTGGAGATCTAGGCATTGAGATTCCACCGGAGAAGGTTTTCCTAGCGCAGAAGACGATGATCGCGAGGTGCAACAAAGTGGGTAAACCGGTGATCTGCGCAACTCAGATGCTAGAGTCGATGGTTAAGAAACCTCGACCGACAAGAGCGGAGGTTTCCGACGTGGCCAATGCCATTCTGGACGGGGCCGACTGTGTGATGTTGTCCGGGGAAACGGCCAAGGGGGATTACCCTATAGAATGCATCACGACCATGTCTAGCATCTGCAAGGAGGCCGAGGCTGCGATCTGGCAGTCGCAACTCTTCACGGAGCTGGTCAGCAAGACGGAACCACCTGTGGAGGCGGCTCATGCCGTTGCCATAGCGACGGTGGAAGCGAGCGCCAAGTGTATGGCGGCGGCCATTATTGTGGTGACGACATCGGGCAGGTCGGCTCATCTCCTTAGCAAGTACCGGCCGAGGTGTCCCATAATTGCAGTGACACGCTTCGCACAGGTAATCATAGGCTGGGATGTAGGCTAGAGACTTTGTACTTGGGTCTAATGCATTCCATTATCTTAGCTTAGCTTAGAATGCAATGAAAGAACATATTTTCTTGCTTACATTTACAATACCTACCGGGTCTGAAACCCTCAAATGTAGGATGATTGTATTACAAGGGGAGAAAAACGCGTTTTTGTAAAACTGCTCGATTTATTCAATCGTCATTTTGCACCATTTAATACCAACCAAATACCTTGCTCCTTGCGTGGCCCTACCACAGGTTCGGTTATGTGTTGTGAGTTTTGTTTGCATGTAATTAGCTAATTTTTAGTGGCCACCATCTGCCTGATGAGTCCCAGAAAGACGAAACGCGTCGTGGTTTAGGGTAACAACTTTAAATTAGCTGTAGTTGTCATCAGCAGGTGAAAAGTTTTGTCGTTTCCAGCCCTTCAGGCTGGGATCTATGTTCTCTTTGCTTTCCCAGCCTGTCGACCCTTCTCCAATCTAATACCTACAGACCTATTATCTTCACAAAAATGTTCCAAATGAATAATTTTATAAACTTGACATCAAATTGTAGAGCCCTATCAGTTTAATGTAGGGCCTACTTTGGGCTGATTAGTAGGTAGGCCTACGCTGGACCCCCGTCGTTTAAACCAATACTCATTGGCTTGTGACCATTGCACATTGACCAAGTAGGCCTACCATAATTGCTTGGTTGCTTTTAAGCGATAGTGTCTGAGAGTCAGCATATTGACAATTGTGTGTTTTGTTACCTGAGAGTCAGAGGAGTAAAGGTACGGTAGCCTCTTATGAGAGGGACATTATGTACTTGGCACCTCCAGCAAGAGATTTCAATGCTGGATAAGATTGTATTTGTGTGTTCTTCCTCAACAACCTGTTAGCTTCTTCCTCTTTACTGCTGGTTAGAGCAGATGGAGGGTTCGAGAGCTAGTGTAACGGCTTCGTTCTCGTCGACGTCTGCTCCACAGTCCGGGTTAGTGCAGGAACCTATATGACTGTCAACGTTACACCGTCCTTTCGGATGGAACGTAAAGCCGTTGGTCTCTTTTGTCCTTTTCGAAAGGAGTAGGTTACGTGCCGGTACTGGGTTTCCCCTTCTTCCTTCATATCATACTTCATCCTTATATATCACCAATCATTGTCTCGAATAGGCAAAGTGCATTAATATGAGACTTTAAGCAATATCCAATCAATCAATCAATCAATCAATCAATCTATTTGATACTCTGGTACACGTGACTGTGCTCTAACACGTGAATCTCAACCAGGTGGCGCGTCAGTCGCAACTGTTCCGCGCCATCATGGCGGTACACTACGAGGACCCTCCCATCGAGGACTGGCTCAAGGACGTCGACTATCGGGTGCAGTTCGGGATGCAGTTCGGCCAGACTCGGGGCTTCATCAAGAGCGGCGATCCTGTTCTGATAGTCACCGGGTGGAAGAAGGGGTCCGGGTTTACGAACACGATGAGGATTGTCTACGTGTCGGCGAAGCGCAACTCGCACATGCCGGACGGACAGTAGGTGAGGTGGAGACTTTGAGTTTAACTTTGACTATGTTCTCATGGTCATCCCGTCTGGGCCCGGGGTAGAATAGGCCCAGAGCATGGCTCTGCTAATCGTAAAAGGCGATTCAAGGGAAAAAGTCCACCTCGCAAACATCAGCTTGTAAGACGGGTAGTATTTTACTCCCCAAAACTAAAGGCGAGCTCTAGCAATCGTCGCCGGGACCTTTCCCCCTTCCCTTGACGACCCTCGGTGACGATGACGACAATGACACCACGAACGATGACAAAGACAATGTCGAGCCCGCGACGTAGGAACCCCCTTTTTCCTCCCCCTACCCGTGGCTGGTTCTGACCATCATGGGCCCATCCTACCCCCTATCCCCCCCCCCCCCCCCTAGGTTAGAGTGGTGCATTATGACCTAACTGTTGACGAGTCTTTAATCCAAATAACCCAATTCAGGGTCATTTTAAGGCGGTAGACCCCCGCTAATTGGATGAGCGTAGCGAGCGTAGCGAGCGTAGCGAGCGAAGCGAAGATTCCATTTCACTACACTGGAGAAAAAAATCCGGAATGTTTTTTTTTTCTTTCCTTTTTTTTTGTATTTTTGTCTGTTTGTCCGCACGATTCCGGCTAAACCGATACTCCAATTGCGATGAAATTTTATGTAGGCCTTCAAAATCTCTGAAATTAGAACTGCCACGTTTTTGAGTGCAATCGAAAAATTATTCCTCTTAAAAATCGCATTTTTAAGATTTTTTTTCGATTTTTAAAAAAATTCTTCGACTTATAACACCTTCATGCTTTATCCGATTTTAATGATTTTTGCACAGAACCTTTATTTTATAAATTAAAGTATTCTTGTGAAATTTGAGCGCAATTAAAAAAATATTTGTCATAAAATCGAAATTTTAAGTTTTTTTTTTTTTTTTTAAACAATTCTTTGACTTATAACACCTACATGCTTTATCCGATTGTAATGATTTTTTTGCAGAATTTTAATGTTATGAATTAATATATTCGTGTTAAATTTGAACGCAATCGAGAAATTATTTCTTACTAGGAAAACGCTCAAGTCCCGCCGCGTTGTTGGATGAGCGTAATTGGTGCATTGAGCTGCCAGTGTTGTGGATTTTCTGTTGTTCTGTGAAAAAATCATTACTTAGTTGAAGATTTATTAAAAAATTAATTTAAATTAAATAAAAAATAAACTTCTGTGAAAAAATTATTACAATCGGTTAAAGCATGTAGGTGTTATAAGTGAAAGAATTGTTTAAAAAAATAAAAAAAAAACGTAAAATTTCCATTTTAATGGGAAATTTTTTTCGAATGCGCTCAAATTTCACACGAATATCTTAATTCATAAAATTATGGTTCTGTGAAAAAATCATAACAATCGGATAAAGCATGTAGGAGTTATAAGTAGAAGAAATGTTTTAAAAATCGAAAAAAATCGAAAAATTGCGATTTTAATGAGAAATAATTTTTCGATTGCGCTCAAAAACGTGGCAGTTCTAAGTTCAGAGATTTCAAAGGCCTCCATAAAATTTTATCGCAATCGGAGTATCGGTTAGCCGGAATCGTGCGGACAAACACACAAAAATACAAAAAAAAAAAAAACTTTCCGGATTTTTTTCTCCAGTGTAGTGAAATGGAATCTTCGCTTCGCTCGCTACGCTCGCTACGCTCATCCAATAAAAATCGAAATTTTACGTTTTTTTTTTTTTTTTAACAATTACGATTAATTTTAAAAAATTAAAAAATTAAAGTTAATTTTTTATTTAATTTAATTTAATTTAAAAAAATCTTCAACTTAGTAATGATTTTTTCAAAGAACAACAGAAAATCCGCATAACAAATGGCAGCTCAATGCACCAATTACGCTCATCCAACAACGCGGCGGGACTCAAGCGTTTTCCTAGTATTAAAAACACGCGAAATTACAGGGTTTTTTAATGGGCCTTTATCTGTAGAGCGCTGCAAATTATCTAAAACCAGATTGCAGACAGTAATATGGTTTTTTTTAGAACTATAAAATGCAAGAAAAAATATTCAAATATAGACTAACAATCGATATGGTTTGTATTTCGAATATGCACCTGAAAAACGTCAGCCTAGGCCCTACTTACCATGTCATTACAATCTTTTTTTTCGTGCAATCTATAGGCCTAGTTCTAAAAACCACATAGGGTCTAACTGTCTGCAATCAGTTTTTCGATATTTTGCAGCGTTCTAGTAATTTCAATAAAACACTGTATTTTAGCGTAGTTTTAAAGTTGGCAGGGGTCTAACGCCTTAAGGTAGGCCAACATTTCTAGACCTTAATATGGTTTCCAAATAAATCAGTTAAAATGTCTAAAAAGTTATCACAATGAAAGAGCAGATCTTTTTGAAAAAAAAAATTGGAAGGGACATAGGCCTAACCTCAGAATCAACAATACTAGGTATTCTAATTCTCTCACCTCATGTCACCTAGTTTAATATTCAATTTTGAGCAGCGGTGTTTTTTGTACATTGTTTTAACAAACTTTTATTAACAACCTAATTATAAGGAAAAATGTGTTTCTGTAGCTTCTTGTGTTCAACGATTATTTTGCTTCCCGTACAATTTCTTATTTTTTAATAGTAGATTTTTGTAAAATTTTACCCCGACTGGGACTTGAACCCACTAACTTAAGAAACTGTTACCTAGAACCTTAAGTAGCCTACACAAAGGAGATGCAAACATAAGACAACGAATTTTTTTTTACTTGTTCAATCATCAATTTCTATCACATCAACATTTTTCCACAGATCCTGTTTGAAAATGGCAACGATCGGCTGCATCTTGAACGAGTAGAAACGCCAATGTGGGGGTCCCTAAAATCACTTGCAGGATGGCGGTAAGTGATTTCTTAAACTCACACGAGGACACCATCGCACATTTCTGCGTAAGTTGACGCATGCGCAGAAACGAACCGTTATTGTTGTATACGGTCAGTACGAGTCGACATACATTTTAACAAGAATTAATGATTAATGAATAAGTTTCTTTATCTTATCTTTTAGTTAACAGATTTAATGTTTTAGGCCTACTAATGTAGGCCTACGTGAATGTGATAAGATAACTTATGTGATTAAATAAATAACTTGTTATTTAAGTAAAAAAAAAAAAAGATTACTTGATTCAGAATTAAGTTTTAGAGTCGCGATGGTAGATTCGTGCATTGGGCGCATTACATTCAATCATAGTTTCTTTTACTTTAAATTCGATTAATTTTAACATTGTAGAAGTGCAGTTTTCATGAAAATGAATTAAAAACGAGGCAGTTCTAAGTTTAGAGATTTAATTAATTAATGGGTGTCGTCGTCGTCGTCGTCGCTTCTGGGCAAATAGGGTTAGATGAAGAAAATTCATTGACATGGTGCAACTAAGATATATCATTTATTAGCACTTAGCTATTGCTACATACATACAATTGATCACACACACAAAATTTAACGACAAATACAGTACAGAAATAGAACACAATTCATTATAAGGTCCACTTACAATCATTGTTGTGATATACTTACGAACACTATTTGCCTACCACAAAATTATATTTGAATATTTGAATCTAGAGACGTAATCTGGCGGTCGTCGTCGGGGACCTCTCTCTCTCTCTTCCCTTGACGACCTCCCCGACGATGACGATGACGACGTGACGTGAGAACCCTCCCTGTCCTCCCACTACCTGTGGACACTTCTGACGACCAGCATGGGATTTTCCTCCTTTTACACCCTAGGCCAGAGTTGCGCATTATGACCTAACGGTCGACGCGCTCTTCATCCAAATAAACTCTTTTCAAAATTGAAAATAAATAAAATAAATAAATAAATTTAACAGACTAGAGACCCCTATCAGATATTTTTTGCGGCTAGTCAAGAGCATTGACTTGCTCGACGCATCCGAGTACGTAAACCAACAAGATCGTTATTTGTAATAGGAAATATAGCAATCAGTGGTATGGACAGTGTGAACACCCGCGAAATCTCGTCAAAATCGGAGCAGCCATTTGAAAGTTAGACAGAACATAGAGACCGCCTATCCCAGATATTTTTGCGGCTAGTCTTATTGAGCATTTGCTTCGCTATCGACGCTCATCCAAAGAACTTAAGAGTTTAATCCACTTTACTGTGTTTACAAAATGAACTCTCCTGACTCCAACACTAGAACAACATTATGATGTATTCGTGCGATTGCTTTCAGGGGAAATTTATGTAAAACAACAATTCAAACACTTTCTTCGAAAGCATTTTCTCCATCACTCACTTCTATCCCATTGTTTATAAAATGAATTTGGAGCGATATTCCGTACAGACAAAGGAGAAGTGAGGGGAGTAATTTTCGTTCAACCTTCTTTCAGCTACCAACATACACACACTAAAACACACACGCGAACTCACACAAACACAAAACACACACACACATATCCATTATATCCTCTACCCTCAAAAAACAAACACAACTATACACACTCAAAGCCATTTCAAATACACACTAAAATACTACTTTTCTGATGTATCCTGACAAACAAATCAACAAAATAAACATATGGTAACACCATTCATTTTGTCATAATTTCATTACTCCCACTTACCCACATTACACCCACATCACATGCACACACTTATTGTTTACTATTATTGTATAAATGTTTGTTTAATGAATTTACTTGTAATGTATTGTTATTGTGTTAGTAGGTTGCTAATGGGGCTATGCCCTTTTGTAGTAACCTATAAACTAGAGGTACGTGAAAAAAGCGTTTTGTGAATAGATGCTACAAAGCGCTGTTTTGTTCTCTTAAAACTAGGGATTTCCAGTACTATTTTTTATTTTATTTTACATAGTATCTATGATTTGTTTATACACATTTTTATTCGGTTAATATAAATTCAACCTTGATAACATAATTTCGTAATAAAAGTATGAAAAAACCTAATACGCAAGTTGTTTAAAGTGGGAGTGTTTTTATTGGAAAATGTTTGATATTCTAAAAGGTTGTTATTACTAATGCAACTGGCCAATAAGAAAACATCGCATACAACACAGCTCATAACTAAAACACGTGTGTTTGCATTTAGAATCAATAACTTGGCCCACTCAGAAGAGCAAACATTTCAGGCCTCCCATGCATTGTTTGTATGGGAGTACCTTACACGGCTAGTCATCTACTTGCCTTGGTCAGCGAGCGTTAGTTGTGGAGTCAGAGGTGGTTCAGGGAAGAAATAATATTGGGAAATGGATTGGAAAAATAGGTTGTTTTAAACCATAACTGTTATTGTTTCTTGTAAGAACAACTTTGGTGTCGTGAGTCAAAAATAAGAAGTAATTTTTAGTTACGTTACAAAGTAAATTCAGCGAATCTTGCACACAAGATTGGATTTGGTTTTAATCCAACAATAATATATTCGTTTTCGGAAGAAGAAAATTTGAAAATTTCTCTGGTAATTGGTTAAAGTACCTAACATTGATGTTACAAATTATTGTTGAAATTATATCGCCAAATTAAAAATCTTTGTAACAGCTGTAATTAAAACAAACAAACAAACAACTATATGACGATATCCTCAATGAGGAGGGCTAGTATTAAAATATTTAAGTTATGGTCCGAACCGTGTAAGCAGGTTGATAAAGGTTTACAAGTGATTGATGTATAAATACGTTTGTTGGCATAAGCGATATGGATGTCTATACAAGTTTCATGCCCGTGTTTATTGTATCTCGGGTCCTAGGTTTTGCCCCCTTTTAAAATAGCAGGCACGATTGGAAGGAGACGTTTCAAACTATCGAAAATTTACTTTACTTATACCTTAATTCTGGGTCTTTTATTTGCAATTGGTTACTACTTTTATGTCGTCTACGATACTGCTTATTTATCTAAGGGGTCAGTGTCGAATATGATCAATCGTTTTCAGTACCATTTTGAGTTTTTCTTATCTTTTTTCACGATTTTTATGTCTTGCGTCACAGCAAAACGTTCCATTACACTTTTCGATCGATTCCAAAATGTTGACAATCTTCTAGTTGGACTACATTCTCACACACCATACAAAACACATTTAATATTTTCCTGCTGCCATTTGGCATACACCGCCATTTTGTTTGTGTTTTCATTGTGGCAATATTATCCCTCGCTTTCGAAAACAAATGGGGTCACATTTGTGGTTACCTTTTACCTACCGAAAATGAGCACATTTTGTTTCGAATGGCAATTTACGAATAACATCTTCATGGTAAAGCAAAGATTTTCCTCCATCAACGATGTACTTTATCGATTAAAACCGCGTCAACATTCAAAAAACAAAATAACAGTCTCAACAATATCGAACATTAAAAGTTGTTCGAATTTCTTTCGTCGGGAGTTTTCCCTCGACTTTTTAAAACAGATTACTTTGGGCCATGACTTACTTTGTGACGTTTGTCAAGATATTGGCTACATCTACTCCCTCCAACTTCTCTTGAACTCGGTATCCTGGTTCTTAAACCTTACCACTTACTGCTACAATCTGGTTTGGGTTATTACCCGACCTGAACAATATGATCACGCTGGCAATAATAACGAATGGATCGCAATTACTGGCAATCTGTTTCTATGCTTAGTTAATTGTATTCAGCTTGTGGCTATAACATCACTCTGTACAACAGCAAGTAATGAGGTAAGTGGTTTATTTAAGTTACCTTTTAAAAAATAATATTCCCTTTATAAACTTTTTCATTTTTTAACTTTATAACACTAGTCTCAATTTTATCTGCCTACATATTTATATGTTCAATCATGCATATATTATTATTAAACAAGTCTTCTTTTCATTGCAATTGTTGTATTTATATGTATATTGTTCATCACAATAGCTTTATATATTTTATTGTGATTCATCTGTCGAGTAACTTGCATCTTATCGATTTATTTAAAAATAGTTATTATCTTTGTAAAATGGTTCTTTCATTGTACAAGACATGTAATTGACAATAAATAAAATAAAGGAACTTCATAACTATGTACATACATACACCTATCAAAATGTTTAATTATCAATTGAGTTTTAAATTTTACATATATATAATTTATTTTTTTGTTATTAGTATTGGTACAAAATTGTGTATATACGCAGTTCAATTTCTTTCACAGGCCAATAGCTCAGCAGCACTAGTCCACAAACTGATGAGGACTACTAATGACAGTGATATCAAGGAAGAAGTACGTATTGTACAGTAGTTACATCAGCTCAAAATAGGCCTAAAGTCAGAATGTGTGCATTGCTTGACAACCTCTCTTCCTTTATATGTGTTTAGTATATAAGTTGCTGTTCCTGATAAATAGGGTTTGGACTTTGAAACAAATGGTGTGGACTTGTAAAATAACGTTCGTTTGAGTATGTAAATTATTTTTACAGCAAGAAACACATAATCAGTAAACTTAAAAACGAATGTACTAGAGATTTTTTTTAAAAAAATTGTCATCAAAACCAAAATTTAAAAATATAAGTTGCCTATGCTTTTAATACTGCTACATACTATATCAAAGAAAGACCGAATGACAATATGGACAGCAAACATATCGACGTGCCTTAACGAGTTTTACTGATAACCATTTTGGAGTTATCTGCAATTTATAATTTTCAGAAGTCTACAGTAACGATGACTGTGTGTTTAACTGTAAATTTAGGGGGATTCGTTTAAAACGATTGGAGAAGTTTATGCCATATTTAGCTACAGTGTAAAATATCCATAAAAAGCCTAGTCCAATATCAAGCAAATTTTACGTTCATCCTGGACCACTGAACGACCTACGATGTTCAACTAAAAAATAAATCTTTGGGAGTTTGTTTAAAAATGGTGCATGCATGCAAGCTATCAGAGAACATATTAAACTGTTTTTTTCCTACACAAGCTTTAAAAAAAGTCTAATTAAAAAGTAAGCAATATTTTAAACATGTGTACATTCACAACATCAATTCACAATCAATCGAGCTTCAAAGAATTCCAGAATAAACCTTGCATTCCGCATCAAAACATGGAAAATGGCTGAAAGTTGGTACAATGAAAGATGAACTTGAATAAAAAGGGGGAAAACGATTTCTCTTTAAAAGAACTCTTATTTGTACCATGTGACAAAAAAGTCACATAGAATATTATTTTAGAAAATTATTCGCTCTTGTACTCTTAGCGGAGACAAAGGTGTGTTTAAACAACAACAAAAAATCATAGGTAAAAATTAAAGATTGCACCTAGAACTTTACTTTTCTTGTTGACCCAAAACTTGAATATAATGGCCTTAAGGGAGCTATTGTCCCGTTCAAATAACCTTTTTCTTTCTTTTTTATTCAAGTTCCTCTTTCATTCAACCAACCTTCAGCCATTTTTCTTAAGCTTTCAAAATATCGGTAAGAGGGCTCTGGAATATCCTTAAGTCATATACACAGACACAGATTTAATTAATTTTATTCGTGAACGATTGCTTATAATGTATTTTGTTTCTTAAACTACTTTTCTTTCCTCAAGCTGCAGACATTTTCCCTCCAGCTGGTTCACCGCAAAGTCCAGTTCTCGGCGTGTGGGCTCTTCCTCCTAGACGCCACACTGTTGTACGCGGTAAGTTCTCACCGATTAGACTCTGATTCGGGAGGTTGTAGGTTCGATACCACCCAACAGCAATCCTCGCTGAAAGCTTCTCTAAGGATTCCCTCAGTAGTGAGAGATTGCCATGATTGAGTCCTACTTACAGCCCTAAGACAGTATACACTTGACCTTATTACATGCCTAGTTATCTAAGAGGGTCACACCGGCAAAAACTGATGTGTACCCTGGTTTTCCAACGAGAATGTTTTTAAAGTAAGGCTTAAATTAAGGGTAATGAGAATTTTGATTCCGAAATTTACGACAATTTTAACTGTCAACAAGTTGATATAGTTATTAATTTATTTGAAGATTATGTTTAACATATTTTAATTTAACGTGGATTATTTATAAACGCATCTTAAGTTTGTATTTTTGTTTCAGATCGTCGGTGGAGTATCAACTTATCTAATCATCTTGATTCAATTGAAATAATCAAATTTGAGACCGTCACTGTATAAAGACATTATTTTTGCCACAAAAATGTCGCGATTTAATGTTATAAACTGGTACTCTTTCCCAGGGTAATACACATTGTAATACCGGTACCGGTACCTACTTGTAAATATGAAACTGGTAGAACAGGCAATTTGATTGGTAAACGGAAATTGTTTGGACAAATACTGTTCTTAGATAATATATTTATTTTGTGTTATTATATTATAAAATTTATAAATTTTATCAGTCACTTGATTCGTGTCAAAATATCACTTTTTCTATCAAAATTAAAACTGATGTACTTCTAAACAACGTTAAATACGACACATTTTGTAATGTGTGCTAAAGTTCATCATTTTGTAGAATCCAGGCTTTGAAGAACTGTTTACAGATAATTATGTATTAGTGCCGTGTGTAGAAATAAATAAATAATAAATAAATAAATTATAGCTTCTACTATGTTGTTGATGTGTACATTATCATATACATTCATAAGAATCATTTTAATATTATGGTGAAAATATTTTAAATATTACCATTCTGTAAATTTGTTCGGCATTTTACGATTTGCTGGTTAGTTATTCGGCCGCTTCGTGAACCATTACCCTGACCAAGTTAAAAACCAAGACCATTACTTCATAAACAGCTGCATAATTGCATTCTGACATACGGAAACATATTATGTTCATCATCGGCAGGAGGAAAATAATATCAATTCAATTTTATTTTATTGAGGTAGGACTCATCTGAAACCCTTTCGAATAAAAATAAAAAGTAATTATTTCTCGCGGTTAACTAATAGCGCTGAGTGAGCTCGCTGCTCAAATTCAAAAACACTTATGGATATAATGGACATAAATAGTGTCTTTTCACGATTTGTATTTTTGTACATTTTGGGCAGTTTTTTTCTTCTTTTTTTTGCTTCAATTTATACGCAAAGAAAATTAATGAAACTATCCATAATCTCTTCTTTGAGCTCGAGCCAACTCTTTTACAATAATTGTCATAATAAAATAAACACACTTTTTTTTAATAACTTTCCCAGGGTTATATATTTTTTATACATTATAACAATATCTCTAAGCTACTCCAGCTTCTTCAAGGGGTTCTCTATTTTCTTTTTTTTCGAAAATTCTGTTAATTGTCATTGTTGAAACGGGACAAGCTTCACATTTCTGATCCATTCCATTTCCACTAACTTTGACACCTCTGTTTTCATCCGGTTGTCATTGAGTCACTACCTGTTGCAATCAGGTTCTTGTTATCTTGCCTGGAGGGGTGGGGGAGGGGAGGTAGAGGTGCACGATAGCGGACGAGTGTTGTCTGTCAGTGGAGATAGGAACGTCGCAAGAGCAAGTTGTACTAACTGTTCTCGTGATAGCAAGAGACGAGCGTGTGTATTACCGCGACCGAGCCTCGAACCCAGGACGGGAGGTAAGTTTTATAGCTTTATTGACACAAAATCTTGCCACAAATTGTGCCTCCACGGTATAGTTGAGCCACTGACAGTAAGATTTCACGCCAGAGACAATAATAAGTTGTAGACTTTTTTACTTTATGTCCGTGTCCGTGCCTATTTCTTTCGTAATTTGTTTGTTGTACCATGGACTAAAATAGTAACTGGCGTTATTGGACCTGCAACATTATGGGGCGGTGTGTCTGCGATTTTCATTTCCTGCCTATAAACTTATAGCAACAATAAAATTGGCGGCCATTTTAGCACTTCAAAATGTAAATAATTGTGTAAACAGGCGAAAATGGCGACAATGTTTGACAAGTTTTTGTTTTTCGGGTCTACTTTCACTGTACATGAATTAACCCCCATGCGACTTGTAAATGTTGTACGATATCTCCCAGGATATTATATACAGCCCTGTATTGTATTTTGTTTTGGTAATTTTGTTATAATTATAGTGTGATAACGGAGATTCTTTCACACCAGCCTACGCATGGGCTACGTACATGTAACTTTAGTTCAACACAAGTTATTTGATTATTGTATTTATAGTGTTATATTGATTAATCATTCACCAGTGAAAACGCTGTCGTCATAAAGAGGGGAAGACATATTATTTAATGCCATCCTGGACAGTGAGTGGTTCTATACACTTAACTTTTGTTTTGTAAATTTATTTGCATGTTCATCGTGAGAAACCTGATGAACGTAACTCATTATTAGAGCATTTTGTATTTGGAGACGTAGGGCGGAGTGAGCGTTTACGAAATATTTGCCACATGGCAAAATCCGGAATGTTTCCCTGTTTAGTTTTTGCGATCTTATATTTTGATTTTTTCTGTGAACCGTTCCGGCCTATCTTCAATTGGGTGTTTTATGGTCTAAAATACTGACGAGATGCACGTAGGGAAGTGTCTATTTTTCATTCGCTAAAACTTATAGCAACATAAATTGGGGCCATTTTAACAACTTTCAAAATTAATATTTGTACCGAATGACATGTTTTACAGTTTTTGTTTTTCGGGTCATACTTTCATGTACTGAATTAACCCATGAACTTGTTAAATGTTGTACGATATCTCCCCAGGATATTATATACAACCGTATTGTATTCTTGTAACAACTTTATCATATTATAGTTGATACAGGAGCTTCTTTTCACACCAGCATACGCATGGGAATTCGATACAGTAATTTGTAAACACAAGTTATCTGATATGAAATTTATAGTTTTTTATTAATCATTCACCGAAAAACCTGTGCTTAAAGAGGAAGACATATTATTTATCCATCGGAAGTAGTGGTTCTATACACTACTTTTGTTTTTAAAATTTATTTGCCACTATTGTTTCTATCTGTAAGCTTTTCCCTTTGAATGTAAAACCCGGTAATCTTAAATAATTAAGAGCTGCTTTGTTTTTTTATTCTATCGCAGTTGTATACCGAGGTGAGATAATGATGGGAATAGCATTGAAGCTATAAATAGCTATGAATTTGAATTGCCTCCTTGTTTTACCTCCATCCGAAAATCTGGATTAATTTATTGATTTGTCTTTTGTGTTGCAATTTTCAATACTTTTCTAACATGTTTTGAAGCGTTCAAATTAGACGTAGGCCTACCACAATGGGCAGACCACACCCCTGCATGGCATCAAGAAACAGCAGTCAACAATGATTTTAACTAGGAAAACGATTAAGTCCCGCCGCGTTGTTGGATGAGCGTAATTGGTGCATTGAGCTGCCATGTGTTATGCGAATTTTCTGTTGTTCTGGGGAAAAAAATCATTACTAAGTTGAATTCTTTTTAAATTTAATTAAATTAAATTAAATTAAATTAAAAATTAACTTAAATTTTTTAATTTATTAATCGTAATTGTTAAAAAAAATCGTAAAATTGCGATTTTTATAAGAAATAATTTCTCGATTGCGCTCAAATTTAACACTTATATATAAAATCATAAAATTAAGGTTCTGCGAAAAAATCATTACAATCGGATAAAGCATGTAGGTGTTATAAGTCAAAGAATTGTTTAAAAAAGAAAAAACCGTAAAATTCCGATTTTTATGATAATTTTTTCAATGCGCTCAAATTTCACAAGAATATCTAAATTCATAAATAAAGGCTGAGCAAAAATCATTAAATCGGATAAAGCATGTAGGTGTTATAAGTCAAGATAATTTTAAAATCGAAAAAAATCGTAAAATGCGATTTTCATGAGAATAATTTCCGATTGCGCTCAAAACGTGGCAGTTCTAAGTTCAGAGATTTCGAAGGCCTCATAAATTTCATCTCATCGGAATATCGGTTTAGCCGAATCGTGCGACAAACAGACAAAATTCAAAAGAAAGAAAAAAAAGGAAAAAAAAAACATTCCGATTTTTTTCTCCAGTGTAGTAGAAGGAATCTCGCTTCGCTCGCTACGCTCGCAAACGTCATCCAATGATCTTAATTATGATTGTTATTACTTCACGACTCTATTAAGCAATATTGCTATTCGAGACGATGAGTGGGTGGTAGATTACGATGGAGGACAAGCCAAAAACCCTGGCCTTATGCGGGACTCGAACCCACGTCCTCGTAGAGACCTACGCGTCGGACCAGCGCCCTAATCGTGGTATGCCTCCACGGACGACCTGCATCTACTGTTTAGAAAATAACCCAATTACATTTTTTAAACCGCACGGGGAATAATTTCCTAAGTTTTAATTCTGTGCCCTTAAGCTCGAACCTATTTATACGCGAGGGCACAGGATCGAATCCCCCCCCCCCCCCCCTTCCACAAACATTTTTGATGAAAGTTTCGTCTTGACGTTCTCAACCATACGGTTAATCGAGGTAATTGCTTTTGAACAACGATTCACCTAGCGCATTCCACTCCTATCTATCTATCTAACAGCCAAGTTGCTGGGTTTACTTCACGGGCAAGATGCGACCTTTGAAACGTTCGTCAGGTCAGCTTCACTCACATCGTACGCAGTCTTGGGGAGGAACGCGTTCCTTTTATTAGATCGGGAACTTGGAACGGCGTTCCTGTATAAGTTCCTATCGCCGTCGTATTCCCGTCGATTTTTAGTACCTGACAGGCCTATCGTAATTACAGTATAAAAAAATATTGGGATACCCCGTGATTTCAAAAATGGCTCCACCCCCTTGTCTGATTCCGAGTGACGCAGACGGATTCCTTGGGAAATTTGTCTTTTTTCCTATTTTACACATGCATTTTTTTAGTTAAGTTATTTTAGAAGGAACGTGAAAGGAACTTTGTTACTTTTTTAGGAAATGGGGACATGTAAGTTTTCATCTTCAGGTGACAGTAACTAAAAGTATTTAAGGTCCTTGAAGTAAGCCCCCCCCACCCCCACCCCCCCAATGCGAGAGTTCAATATTTTTACATCTGTATCATCTGTGCACGTATTTATTTCGTATTGTGCACAAACGAAGTGGTTGCAATAGAATACAATTCCGAGAGGTTTAAACAAACGTACACAAACGATGCACAAACAGGTGTTAAAAATGTGACAGCTTGGGGGGGGGGGCAGTTAACTTTACTTGCCTAAGATATTTAGATTTTAGGATAGTTACGAAAAAATGTTCACGGTCCAGCTTATTTGCCTATGACTGAGGAAAACCATGAGAAAACCTTCCAAGGCTGTCTGTATCTGGTTTCGAACTGATAACCTCTCGACTCACAGTAGTGTTACCTCTGCCGGTTTCAAAGACTATTTTGATCATAGAAGTCTTTCTACCAGAGTTGAAAATGAAATGCAAGTGTTCTTGAATAGAGGCGTGCCCCACTCTCGGAACCGATTTGTAATGTCAACACATCTGTTATCTCGACGAGAATCGTTCTATGTTATAAAATTAAATCGCTGGAGTATTTTTTTCAAAATTCATGAGTTTTAATTATTTTTTCAAAGAAGGAGTGATGGGATGTGGGGTGTGACGTAATACAGAGCTGGCGAACTATACCAGTCATTGCCATCAGTCAGGGTGACTAGTAGGCTAGTTCAACTCTGAGGAATAACAACATATAACTGACATCGTGCAGCTGGATGGGCTATCTTATTATAATAATATTGTCAATTAACTCATAAAGTGGCGTATCCAAGGGGGAAGAGAGTGCACTTTCAAGTTCCAATAAATAAAATAATTTTTATGGGATGCCCTCTGTAGTACACATCAGATTTAACCGATGTGACCCTCTTCAGGTGACTAACTAAGTATGTTGCGGATAGGACAATTGTGAAGGGATGTCCGAGGGCTATTTAATAGGACTCAATCCCTTGCATTCGCATTAACGACTGAGTGAAAATCCGGAGAAAACCGTCAGTTAGGATTGCCGGTCTCGACGGGATTCGAAACCGGGACCTCCCGAATCAAAGTCGAGCGCTTAGCGCTCGAGCCAACATTGTCGGTCAAGTTCCAATGGAGAATATAAAATAACTGTTTTATGTCAATACTAAATGCAAAATTACCATCTGATAAAATCTGATATAGATCCACATCTAAGAACTTGCCATAAACCTTATGGCCGCACCATCGATATCGCCTGGCCACCACACAATTTCTTTTCGTCATAACAGCACTCGTTAACCGACGCGTCGACTTTTTATTTTTTTTATTTTATATCTTCGTTTATCTTAGGATCTATGCAATCTTAATAACGAGATTTTATTTATGGGTGTCATAATAATTGAATTTTAGAATGATATTTAGCTATTCATGCGCTAAATATCGTGATTAGTGGAACGTCATGTTAATTTATTAAGAATTAAGATTAAAAAGAGGATTTTAGTAGATAAAAAGTTGGTCATTCTTTAAAAGGCGCAGATTTACACCAGAATGACCTCGAGAGGAGTATGCACCGGATTATTCAAGTGTATTATGATCTTTAACCCAGATTTTCACCAATGCACTGAAGGCTTGCCGCCCCACTAAAGCTTCGGTACATCAACGAATTCATTGGTTGAACCCCCCTCCCGCTTTATGAAATCCTGGATACGCCACTGTGTCAATAGGGCCCTCGGGCTCGATTCACTGCAGATGCTAGCAGGACATTTTATTTATTATTATTTTTAAGTGTCTTTATTTACATTGTGATTTTATATTCTTGCATTCTATGGGCGGAACAAAAAAATTAGCGTAAAATCACTTTTATTTTGGGGCTACCTTTCTGTATCATATGATGGTCGATAGTAGGGCGTGAGTCGTGACTGTCGTTCAGTGGAGAACTATATAGACAAACTGGTGGATTAAATATTGGAAAAAGCAAAAGTTGATGTGTGTTTATTGTTTGTTACAGCAAACACCACATCATGTTGGGTGAACAGAAACTAAATAACACTCCAGCAGGCAAGAGTCAACCCACTTATCTTCAACATCACGTAGCACTGACGTCACATCTGCTATGAACGTCACCCAAGAAGACGACGACGTGAGAAACTAGGGATCATCAACCGGTCAGGTCAAATTGCGCCGAAAGTGACCTTGTAAGTTATTGTAGATAATATTAACTATAATTAAACAAACTTGCGTAGGTGTAGTTTGTCAACTGTTAGGTTAGCGCCACTCTAGTCTAGAGGATATGGAGACAAAAATCCCAAGCTGTGGTCAGAAACAGCCACAGATAGGAGGAGGAAAGAGGGGTTCTTATGTCGTGGTCGTCGCTACCGAATGATAAAAACGTTTACGTTAGAACTTACAACAGAACTAAGACAGCAAATTATTTATCCATATTGATTAGGTCTTGTTCCCTGATGACGTAGCATATTAAAATAACACCCCAATGATCCAACCATTAGGCTAAAGTAGTCTATATTTTACCGGTCTAAGTTCATCATGGCCTAGGATCAAGGTGACGACGACACTTGTGGCAAGAAGACCGTGGACCAGGAACCTGTGTGTGTCGGGTGAAATCTTCCTTGTTGTTGCACTGTTATTGTTGCACTGTTGGTCGTGCTCCCCTGGCCCTTGGGTGAATGGCCCACTGCGTTGTCCACACCGGTGTCCACTCACTTAGTCACCATGGTGCGCGAAGAGGGGTTCACTGTCGACTACTTAGGCCTACATCAAGGTGGCTCAATCGGAGTCAATCCCGATGAGTCTGTTGACATAATGTTAAGAAATGCTTTATTTCTCTGGTTTGCTTGATCTTATGCCGGACAAAGTACATTCCTTCCTTAATAGTGCAGTGTATTTTCTCTGGCCAGAAGTCTTGCCATTGGATTCAGTATTTCGTCGATATTGTGCCCTTATCATAGGTGTTTATGTATTCTGTCACTTTTTGGCTGCCTGGTTCTGCTGTTGTCTCGCTTTTGCTTTCAGAGTACAAGATTTTGCAGCCCACTACAAGGGAATATCTGCGACACACCGACGACTACAACATCAGGATGGCTCAGTCCGGGTAAGTTGACAATGGTCTAGGGTTTAGAACTCTAGTTTCTGCAGGATAGATATAGCATAATATTACGAAGTGGCCATTTCTCTGGTTTAATCTACTGCCGGATATGAATAATAATTTAACTAACTTACTAAGAAAAACTAAGGGGAGGTCGTCAAGGGAAGAAGAAGGGGTAAACGACAAGACCTCCAGAGCTCGCCTCTAGTTTAGGATAGTAATATACTCGCGTACTTACCAGCTGATGTATGCGTCGAGATGGACTCCGTCTTTTTTCTCGCCTTTTACGACGTAGCATATTAAAATAACACCCCAATGATCCAACCATTAGGCTCAAGTAGTCTATATTTTACCGGTCTAAGTTCATCATGGCCTAGGATCAAGGTGACGACGACACTTGTGGCAAGAAGACCGTGGATCGGAGCCTGAGTGTGTCGGGTGAAATCTTCCTTGTTGTTGCACTGTTATTGTTGCACTGTTGGTCGTGCTCCCCTGGCCCTTTGGTGAATGGCCCACTGCGTTGTCCACACCGGTGTCCACTCACTTAGTCACCATGGTGCTCGAAGAGGGGTACACTGTCGACTACTTAGGCTAATCAAAGTGGCTCAATCAAAGTCAATCCGGATGGCTCAATCAAAGTCAATCGGATGACTTTATTTCTCTGGTTTGATTGATCTAATGCCGGACAAAGTACATTCCTTCTTTAATGGTGGCGTGTATTTTCTCTGGCCAGAAGTCTTGCCATTGGATTCAGTATTTCGTCGATATTGTGCCCTTATCATAGGTGTTTATGTATTCTGTCACTTTTTGTCTGCCTGGTTCTGCTGTTGTCTCGCTTTTGCTTTCAGAGTACAAGATCCTGCATCCTGTTATCCAGCGAATATCGGCGAGACAGTGTTGACTGCAAGACATAAGAGAATCCACTGGCGGTGACGAGCATAAGACTGTAAGTTACTAATATCAATATTACCTTCTGTGTTTCTTGCATTTTAACTATTGTCACTGGACGCAGCTTTCTTTCAATGCTCCGAGCCATTTAAATAAGTAGGCCAGTTTTGATTGGTATTGTTCTCATTTTTATTGTTATTTTAAATAAGAACTAATTCGTATTTAAAGTCTTCCCACTCTGTCACAAAAACACTTTTGGTTTTGAGGGGGGGTGGGGGGATATTAAATTAAAAGTGGACCAAGCCAACCTCGTTGTAAATTCACTGTCATCGTAAGTATTTAGTCACAACTTGGAGTAAAACAAACACCCTACAAATATTGAAAATGACAATTAAGTTTATATACAAATTTAAAAACAGTTAAAAATATTGGACTTATATTTAGGCTATTCTGTTATGGTGGTATCTTATTTAGTGTCAACGTTTCATAGACAATGTTGTCTTCCTCATCAGGACTTACGTGTTTTATGAGTCACAGTTTTGTTCTTGCCTCGAAATGAGATTATCAAGCTCAAAGTATTTAAATTCTCTAAACTAATTTTCTAGTGCATTAAAAAACATAATGCCTACTGAATAACATTGCTAAACATAGGATGTGGCATATTTCCATTTGTAATTTAGTAGAGGTCTCGACTAAAATTCCTCACAGCGTTTGCAATTCAAATCTCATCTATAATAAATAAATCTCAAGCAAGATTTTAATTTGCTGGACTTGTAAATTGTTTTTACGATAGGGCTTAATTTGTTGTCTTGAGTATTGTCGTTTCTCGTAATTTATATGTATTTATTAATTTATACTGTACCTGATTTAAATTTAAAGGACTGTGCAGGAATAGGTTTCGACACTCGGGTCGGGTTCAGGTGCTAATGTGCCTCGGGTTTTCGTTGGGGTTTCGGGTCGTCAGGGGAGGGAAAATTTATTGTCTATCTATACTGCACGTAAAAACTAATGGATATTGAATAATACATGAATGTGAAGAATCTTACTTAAGGATTTTCTCCCAATTCATTTACTATTGTTGGCATGTTGTGTATTCACTATAAATAATTTGTCTGGACCGGCACCTCCACCAATACAGTACGGATAGACTGGACAGGCACCGTCGCAATTCTCCAAATTACATTTATCGGGTCGGCCGCCAATTCCCCGACCCGACCCGCACACCACTATTGTTTTATAATACTTTACACCTTTACTACAAGTATTATAGTATGCTTGAACTTGTTCACAGGAAGAAGAGTGCAAGAGGAGCTCAACCCATCCGTCAATGAAGATCATCGAAACAACACAACAGAGAAGACAATTCTTATTGTTAAAACCTGACGAAGATATTTAAATTAATTAATTTTTGTTAATTTACTTTTGTTAAAACGTCGTTATCAACTATTCTTATTGTTAAAACCTGACGAAGATGATTAAATTAATTATTTTTTGTAAATTAATTATTGTTAATTTACTTTTGTTAAAACGTCGTAATCAAACCGTGACAGCATTGTTTAGCTTTTTGGCAAATCTTGTAAAGAGTGAACTATTCTCATATATTAATATCACTAATCAAAATATATTGTCCTAGTTCGGTTGTCGTGCATTATGACTAGCTTGCATTATTTACTAACTTACAATACTTTTCATTGTGAACGTTAGGGCACCTGCCTAGTACACTTTTCTTGCATCTGCTCAAGATGATTAATTTTAATCAAAGGCGAGCTATGTAATAAATATTACAATAAAATGAATACACAGAACCGTACTACACACAGTACTACTACAGCACAGTAGTAAGTGTTAGAATAGAATGTATGTAGTATAGGCTTATATCCAGAATTGTGGTAAAAAGCTAGTAGTAGAAAAAAGTAGCTAGAAGTAGTGTTAATATAGTAGCTAGTATAGTGCAGTAGTTTAGTAGAAGCTGCTAACGGTAGTGTTGTTAGTATAGTAGCTAGTACAGGAGTGGTGTTGATCTAGTAATGTGCTTAAGTAATAAAGTATGTGTGTAGTAATGTGCCCTGTACTGTTATAGGAACGGAATAATGTACATTAAAATTACGCATCTAAAGTAATTTGGATGATTAAATCAAACAAATAATAAGTCTGTATTTTTCTGCAAACTTGATGTAAGGAGAAGCAGTTGGGATCCCAAGCTTTAAGATTGCATGGCTTCTCGAGACTGAAGGTTGATGTGCTGTTGATACTAGTTCACTCCTAAGTTAGACTATATGAATTAATAGACACGACACAATGCTGCACGGTTTGATTACGACAAGGCGAGAGATTGGACGGCTGTGTGGGGATGGAGGAGGCCGATAAAAAACTTTCTGCTGTAAAGACACTTCGTCAGTTATCTGATATTGCTGTAAGTTGAGAGGATATAGGACATGCGTTTTGGCAGCTTATTGTTCTCTCGATTAACTGATACCACAGATGATTGAAATTTTGGTCAGTTGTCACGGATGCAGAAATGAGAGGCTCTTATGTCGCATTTTTAAAAATTCTATTAAAACAATTAAAAATAAAAAGTTGACATTCACGATTTTAGATTTTGTTAAAAGTAAAAAATTGACAATAATTTGTGACTTTTTTTCTTTCTGTTTAACGCAAATAATGATAATCTACAATTGTGGTGCTGTCCAATGCCCATGTGTGCTTTATTGACAACTTTGCAAAGTTTTATACACGACGGATACTTCCTGACCGAGCGAATAGCTAGTTAGTAGTTACCAACCGCCAATGTGTCCTATTCCCTCTTCTTTGGACGTTTTAGAATCAATTTCTTTTTGGAAATGTAATAATATAAATTTATCTCAAGTATGTAACATTTCAAATTTAATTTTGAAGGCTTTTATGGCCGAATACTATTATATGAGCAAATATTTGTGAGTTCGTACATATTAATTACTAAGTTGAATAACTAAAATGAAGCAAATATCTGACGTATCGCGGAGATTGCACCCTACTTTTACAAAGAATGTTCATGTTCAAAACACTCTAGCATTAATTATTATTTATTACAATCTCAGTTTATCTATGTAGACCTATTATTGGTTAAAACGAAACAATGAAACTGCACCGTTTATTACAAATATCATTCATTTGATGCAATTAATCAAGCATTAATATTAATAGAGCATTGCTTCTTAATCGTTTGACATCCCTAGTAAAATCTAAAAAAGAAAAATATGTACACTGATTGATACTAATTACTTGCTTATATAACTGTACAATACTTTATCCTACTACTTATGCTTCCACATCATTGTTAGCATAATTAATTTTCCATTTCTGTATTTATATTATTTGTGTTGCTTATACATAATCATTTGTATTTAAATTAATTTCGATTGAACCTCGCCAATATTGTTGTTATTATAGAAGCAATGTCAGCTAACATTTATAATATTGCATGAATTGTAACATCAAAATAAATTTGGTGGTATTCTACTTTTGTTTCAATTCATTTCATTTTTTGCTTCAATACAACTGTCACATAATAATTTTCAATTTTGTATTTTCACATACAAAATAATACAAATTATTCTCTATTTTTAATCATCAATTCTCGACATTTCAATTAAAAACTATGTACATATGTCTTGACCCTTTTACATCTGCTGACAATTTGTTGTATTCTCTGATCCGGGCATTAAAACTGATCATTGGTATTTTTTTAAATTACGTCCACTTATAATATATAGCTCATTTTTAGCTGTTTGTCTGGTTTCTCTTCCATGAATTTCTTCTACACTCTTTAATTTTTCATCTAAATAACTTGGTAAATGAGCATTTTTAATCTTGTATATAAAAGTTAACATGTGTAATTAATATTTTCTTGAACTGATAACCATCTTAAATCTTTTATCATATGAGAAATTAGCGTTATTTTCCTACATTGTAATATGCATCTTATAGCCTTGTTTTGGATAATTTGAATTTTGATTATCTCATTTGCACATGCATTACAAAATAATGTTGCTCTGCTACTTATTATCGTATTAATTGCCTTGATATTGTATATTAAAAGCATTTTATGTAAACAAGTAATAACAGAATCCAGAACAATAAGTTTTCAATAACAGAACGTACCCCACGAACATTGGTGTCATTTCTTGATTTAATGAGTCGGAAAACACACTCGTGGGATCACCCCAGTCGGGATGGATTTTGTAATTTCTGAATATTGTATTAAATATCATCATTGTCATTATTAGTTGTCTCACTTTTATAGCACCAATATTAAGTTTTTAGATTGAGATTTTATGGGCTTATTATATTATTATTTACTATTTTGGGCTATTTTACCTAGGTAACGGTATTATAATTTATTTTTATTTACTACAATTCAGAAACTAAAAAAGTCTGCCCCAACCGGGAATCGAACCACGGATCTCCCACATTCCAGGTGGACGTCTTAACCACTAGACCATCAGGACGGGTACATTTTAATCTCTGAATTGTAGTTGCATTATACATCTGAATGGATGGAACATGTATATGGAGATGTATAATGCAACTACAATTCAGAGATTAAAATGTACCCGTCCTGATGGTCTAGTGGTTAAGACGTCCACCTGGAATGTGGGAGATCCGTGGTTCGATTCCCGGTTGGGGCGGACTTTTTTAATTTCTGAATTGTAGTAAATAAAAACAATTACACCCACGGGAGTGTTTCCCGAATTAACCAAATCGAGATATAATTTATTTGTTTAATAAAAACTAGGAGTGGAAAGTTTACGAAATAAAATAGGAAAAGAAAGACTGCGATGGTATGGGCACGTACGAAGAATGAAACAAGATAGAATACCAAGAAGAGAATTTGAACACACATGGGGGGGAGTAAGAAGAGTTGGACGCCCAAGAGATAGATGGAGGGACCAAATAAAATGGAACATTGAAGAAAGAGGAAAATCATGGGAAAGAATTAATGAAGAAAGACTCTGGGAGGATAGAAAGAAATGGAGAGAACTGGTAGAAATGCCTGTCATAGAAGACATCGAAGTAGATGAGGAGGTGTTGAGCCTGGCTAGCAAACACTGAAAGTCCACAGCCCGAGAAATTGGTGATACGTCACCCCCCGACCTGACTTATGTTGGAACCGGGTGTTTGATTATTATTAATAAAAAACAATTTATTTATGTGTCCACTTAAAGTTTATTTTGACTAATGAATACGAGAAGGCAATCGTGTGTTGGTGCAAAAGGGAAATATTTTCAGTCAATTTCACGATGATTTCATGTAATAAGTTCTGTAGTTCTTTATGCTGCTTCCAGAAGTTCTACTTTCTGTGAACTTGAATTGCTTTGTTTATGTAATTGTCAGTGTTGTAATTTGAAATAAAATATGTTTTTAATTTTGTAATTGTTGGTCTTCATTTATTTCTAATCTGTCACAAACGCCTGTATTAATAGTCGTCCCGTAAGCCAAATTGTCCCAATCCATTGTTGCAATGTTTGATGTTATTCATGCTATTTAATGCACAAAATATAGTCAAAATTTTCACAATCTGGGTCTGATTGCTGTAAGTCCCAATCGTAGCACAAGAATTTAGCTGTGAGACTTGCCCAGAAATGCATTGTAAAGCTGTGTGACCTGCTGTAATGCTCTCCACAACCTTTCACCACCATGCTCTCACGAACTCCTACAACCCTGATACAAAGCTGGAAAATTTCAAAATTCCTTGTCTGATAAACAGGTTGATTGTTCAAGTGCATCGTAGCGCATTCTGTTGGGTGACTGTAGAACTGAGGATAAGGTCTGTTCGTTTGTCTTACTCCGATGTACTCTGGTGGCAATGCGAGCAGAGCAAATGAACAAAACGAGAGTTAAATATTCATGAAATCTCGAATATTTGTCAAAACGCATCTGCCTACCAGGGAGGTAGGAGTTTATGAGAGCTCACGTGAACGTGGCTGCAGCATGGGATGGCCGAGTTTTATTCATTTGAATTTCGCGCACTGACATCCTCTCTTGATGCAGCAACAAATATTGCGTCTTTACGTGAGCTCTCATGAACTCCTACCTCCCTGGTACGAAGATACATTTTCACAAAAATGCACGTTTTTTCTGATATTCTGCTAAGGATTTTGTTCCTTTGCTTTGCTTCTATTGACTCCAGAGCGACCCCAGAGTACATTCTGTCTAGTGTGGTGGCAATGCGAGCAGAGCAAATGAACAAAACGAGAGTTAAATATTCATAAAATCTCGAATATTTGTGAAAACGCATCTGCCTACCAGGGAGGTAGGAGTTTATGAGAGCTCACGTGAATACTGTTTGTTTGTCTTAAATTAATAAAGTGACGCACTTCCGGCGTCGCCTGGGGCGTTATATCGACTCCACGTCTACTTACTTGGACAATGTGGTAAACAGACGTCAAGACGAAGAGATTGATGTGTATCTCGCTCCCGTCGAACCATTGGATCGACGCCGACGCCAAGCGTCGTTGGGCGTCGCGACGACAGAAAAGGTGTTATCGACGCGGAATGGTAAGGCGAGCTCAGTAACCTGATGTGTTACAAATTCAGAACAGTAGATGGTACTTTATAGGTCTGTTAACACCACTACGTGTTAATCATAATGGGACAATTAATCAATCAAGTACCTACACTGTAAATTTAATTGTGGGCCCAATATGGGTCAGATTTCAAAATGGACGACTGTTTGGGGTTAGTGGAGGCCTGTTTAAGACAGACAGAACCAAAACCTAGAAGTGCGTATCTTGTATGTGTCAAGTAAAAAAGTTAAAAAACGATATCCCACATTTTATTTTTTAATAAAAAAAAACATTGTTGATTTTGTTGAACATTATTATTCTAAAAATGATGGTGAAAACCGTTCGTCTCTATCTCGCACCATTCGTCGGTAAATGCCATAAAAAGTTGTCAAATTGAATGCTTTCACCCCCAAATAAATTTAATTTTTGAGACCCCTATAAAGTCCGATCTGAAAAGGAAAACTGTTTTGGGGGTTTTTGTGAAGCCCTTAACGTTCCGTAAAAAACCCGTACCCCCCAAAAAATCGCTTTTTTGAAAAGGGGGTTTTCTGGGCAAATTTAAAATTTTCACACCCCTTTCAGGGCCCCGTACCTTTTATCCGATTGGAACCAAGTATTTTTTTTTTTTTTTGGGGGCCCAACAGTGTTGGGATTAAAATTTCAGTCTTTTGGGTTCACACCCGGCGAGCTAGGGCATTTAGAAAAACTCTCAAAAAACCACTTTCATGAGCACTCTCGAGACCAACTTGCTTCCCCGGTCCTCGGCCCTGCAAGTCGAAAGTGGGCTTAAAAAATCAAGCTCACTGCCACAAGACAAAACCAACCCCTAGAAGTGCATAATTTGTAGTGTCAAGAAAAAAAGTTAAAAACGATATCCTACATTTTATTTTTTAAAAAAAAAAAAATTGTTGTTTTGTTAAACTTATTATTCAAAAAAAGATGGTAAAAAAACCGTTCGCTCTATCCCACCATTCTGGGTAATGCCAAAAAAATTGTAAAAATTGAATGACATTTCACCCCCAAATAAATAATTTTTGAGACCCCTATAAGTCCATTTGAAAAAGGAAAAAAACTGTTTTTGAGCTTTTGGGAAGCCCTTAACGTTTTCCGAAAAAACACCGGTACCCCCCCAAAATCGACATTTGACAGGGGTTACTAAGGCAAATTTAAAATTTTTCACACCCCTTTCAGGGCCGTACCTTTCCCCGTTGAACCTTAGTATTTTTTCATTTTTGGGGGGCCAACAGCTGTTGAGGATTAAAATTTCAGCTCTTTGGTTCACACCCGGGCCGAGCTAGGGCAGTAGAAAAATCTAAAAAAACCCACTTTCATGAGCACTTCCGGCCCCAACTTGGGTCTTTTCCCGCGGTCCTAGCGGCCCTAAAATCGAAAAATGGGCTTAAAAAATCAAGCTCACTGCCACTAAGACAAAAAAAAACACTAAAGTGCATAACTTGTATGTGTCAAGTAAAAAATTAAAAACGATACCCCTACATTTTTTTTTTAATAAAAAAAACATTGTTGTTTTTGTTGAACATTATTATTCTAAAAATGATGGTGAAAACCTTTTTCGTCTCTATCTGCACCATTCGCGGTAAATGCCAAAAAAAGTTGCAAATTGAAGACTTTTTCACCACCAAAAAATTAATTTTTTGAGCCCCCTATAAGTCCGTTGAAAAAGGAAAACGTTTTGAGCTCTTTTGTGAACCCCCTAATCGATTTCCGTCAAAAAACCGGTCCCCCCCCAAAAACGACTATTTTGAAAAGGGGGTTTACAAAAGGCAATTTTAAAATTTTTCCCACCCCGTTCACGGCCCCTACCTTTCACCCCAAGCGCCCCCAGAGTACATTCGTCTAGTGGGGTGGCAATGCGAGCAGAGAAAAGAACAAAACGGGGTTTAAAATATTCAAAAAAATCTCAAATTTTTTTGGGGAAAATGCATCTGCCTATCAGGGAGGTAGGAGTTTATGAAGCTCGGTAATACTTTGTTTGTTTTAAAAATTAATAAAGTGGCCCCTTCCCGACTTTCGCCAGGGGCGTTATATCGACTCCCACCTATTATTTGAAAAGTGGTACCAGACATCAAGACAAAGAGATTGAGTTATTCGCTCCCGCGAACCATTGGATCGACGCCGACGCCAAAAGCGTCTTTGGGCTCGCGACGACGAAAAGGTGTTATCGACGCAAAATGGAAAGGCGAGCTCAGTAACCTGATGTTAAAATTAAAAACCCATAGATGGTACTTTAAAAAGGTCTGTTAACACCACTACGTGTTAATCATAATGGAAAAATTAATCAATCAAGTCCCCTACACTGAAATTTAAATTGGGGCCCAAAATAGGGGTCTTTTCAAAATGGCGACTGTTTGGGGTTAGGGGAGGCCTTTTTTAAGACAGACAAAAACCAAACCTAGAAGTGGTATCTTGTTTTTCAAGTAAAAAAGTTAAAAAACGTATCCCACTTTTTTTTTTTTAAAAAAAAAAAACATTTTTATTTTTTTGAACATTATTATTCTAAAAAGATGGTAAAAACCGTTCGTCTCTTCTCGCCCCATTCGTCGGTAAAGCCAAAAAAGTTGTAAAATTGAAGACATTTCCCCACCAAAAATTTAAATTTTGAGACCCTAAAAGTCCATCTAAAAAAGGAAACTGTTTTGAGGGCTTTGTGAACCCTTTTATCGTTTTTCCGTAAAAAAAACCGTACCCCCCCAAAATCGACATTTTGGACAAGGGGGTTACAAGGAAAAATTTAAAAATTTCACACCCCTTTCACGGGCCGTACCTTTCATCCGTTGGACCTAGTATTTTTTCTATTTTTTGGGGGCAAACAGCTGTTGGGGATTAAAAATTTCAGCTCTTTTGGGTTCACCCCCGGGCCCGACTAGGGCAGTAAGAACTCTAAAAAAAACCACTTTCATGGCACTTCTCGAGCCCAAACTTGTTTTTCCCCCGCGGCCCTGGGGCCCAAAAGCAAGTCTAAGTGGGCTTAAAAAAATCAAGCTCACTGCCACAAAAAAAAAACCCCCAAAGTGCATAATTTGATGTGTCAATAAAAATTTAAAAAAAACGTATCCTACTTTTTATTTTTTTAAAAAAAAAATTTTTTGATTTTTTTAAACATTATTTTTCTAAAAATATGGGTGAAACCTTCGCTCTTCTCGCACCTTTCGCGGAAAATGCCAAAAAAAATTTCAAATTTGAATGACATTTCACACCAAAAAATTTTAATTTTGAGCCCCCCTATAAGTCCGATCTGAAAAGGAAAACTGTTTTTGAGTCTTTGTGAAGCCCTTAATCGATTTCCGTCAAAAAACCGGTACCCCCCCAAAATGATATTTTGAAAAGGGGTTACAAAGGGCAAATTTCAAATTTCAACCCCCTTTCAGGGCCGTACCTTTTCCTTTGAACCTAGTATTTTTTCTATTTTTTGGGGGGCAAACATTTTTTGAGGATTAAAATTTCAGCTCTTTTTGGTTCACCCCCGGCCGAGCTGGGGCAGTAGAAACTCTAAAAAAAACCACTTTCATGAGCACTTCTCGGACCAACTTGTCTTTCCCCCGCGGTCCTAGGGGCCCAAAAATCGAAAGGGGGCTTAAATAATCAGCTCACTGCCACTAAGAAAAAACCAACACCTAGGTGCATAACTTGTTTTCAATTAAAAATTTAAAAAAAACATACCACATTTTATTTTTAAAAAAAAAAAAACATTGTTGATTTTTTAAACATTTTTATTCAAAAAAATGATGGTGAAAACCCGTTGTCTCTATCTCGCACCATTCGTCGGAAAATGCCTAAAAAGTTGTAAAATTGAAACTTTTCCCCCCAATAATAATTTTGAGACCCCTATAAGTCCGATCTAAAAAAAGGAAAAAATGTTTTGAGCCTTTGTGAAGCCCTTAATCGTTTTCCCGTAAAAAAACCGGTACCCCCCCAAATCGACTATTTTGACAAGGGGTTACTAAGGAAAATTTCAAATTTCACACCCCTTTCAAACCCGGGGCCGTACCTTTCATCCGTTTGGAACCTGTATTTTTTCTATTTTGGGGGGCTAACAGCTGTTGAGGATTAAAATTTCGCTCATTTGGTTCACCCGGGCCGGCTAGGGGGTAGAGAACTCTCAAAAAACCACTTTCATGGCACTTTCGGACCAACTTGTTTTTCCCGCGGCCCTAGGGGCCCCAGCAAGTCGAAAGTGGGCTTAAAAAATCAAGTCACTGCCACAAAGCAAAACCAACACCTAGAATTGCATAACTTGTATTGTCAATAAAAAAATTAAAAAAAAAAAACGATACCCCCAATTTTATTTTTTAAAATAAAAAAAAACTTTGTTGATTTTTTTAAACATTTTTTCTAAAATGATGGTGAAAACCGTTCGTCTCTATCTCGCACCTTCGTCGGTAAAGCCAAAAAAGTTGTCAATTGAATGACTTTTTCACCACCAAAAAATTTTTTTGAGACCCCTTAAGTCCGTCTGAAAAAGGGAAAATTTTTTTTGAGCTCTTTGTGAACCCCTTTAAATCGATTTCCGTCAAAAAACCGGTCCCCCCCAAAATGGGACTATTTTGAAAAGGGGGTTACAAAGGGGCAATTTTAAAAATTTCACACCCCGTTCACGGCCGACCTTTCATCCAGAGCGACCCCAGAGTACATTCTGTCTAGGGGGGTGGCAATGCGAGCAGAGAAAAATGAAAAAACGAGGTTAAATTTTCAAAAAATCTCAAAATTTTGGAAAATGCTCTGCCTATCGGGGAGGTGGAGTTTATAGAGCTCGCGTGAATACTGTTTGTTTGTTTTAAATTTTAATAAAGTGGCGCATTCCGACGTCGCCATGGCGTTATATTCGACCCAAGTTACTTATTGGAAAAATGGGTACACAGACATCAAGACGAAGAGATTGATGTGCCTCCACCCGTCAGCCTTTGGGATCACACCGCCCCAGGCGTCGTTGGGCGTCGCGACGCCAGAAAGGTTTTATCGACGCGGAATGGTAAGGGAGCTCAGAAAAACTGGGTTTTTAAAAAATTCAAACAGTAGTAGTCTTATAGGTCTGTTAACCCCACACTTTAAATCATAATGGGACAATTAATCAATAAAATTTTTGTACCTTGTAATTTTAAAATTTGTGGGCCCAAATAGGGTCAGATTAAAAAATGGATGACTGTTTGGATTCGTGAAGGCCTGTTTAATGAAATAAGTTCTAATATGACCACCAAAAATTTCGCCCGATTTTTCGGAAATTTTTAAAGGGGGTTTACTAAGGGAAAATTTTTGAAAATTCACCACCTATCCCGGCCGTCCTTTCATCAGATCAGATCCCAGTATTTTTTGCTTTTTTTGTGGGCCCCGGCCTGGTGCATGCAAAATTTGAGGTCGCCGAGCTCATTTGGGCCGCTCCAGAGCAATCGACATTCCTCAAAAAATGGGGTTTTAAGAGCTCATCCCCAATCGACTTTTCGATCCCCTGTCCTAGAGGTTCGCGATTGGGGTTAAAATTAAGGTCTCGACCTAACTAAGAAGAACAGGAAACTAGAAATTTTTTCCTTATGTAACGAGATATCTGCAATTTAAATTTTTTTAACAAAAAAATAAAGCACCTTTTTCCAAAGTCACCAGTGCGTAATATCGACCCCGTCTATAACTTACATAATTTGGAAAAAAGGCGTCAAGACGAAGAGATTATGTGTATCTCCTCCGTCGAACCATTGGACGACCCGAGCCAGGCTCGTTGGGCGTCGCGACGCCAGAAAAGGGGGTTATCGACGCGGAAAAGGGAAGGGGAGCTCGTAAACTGATTGTTCAAATTCAAACAGAACCTACTTTTTTAGGTCTGTTAACACCCTACGTATTAATCTAATGGGACAATTAATCAATAAAGTACCACCTTAAAATTTTAATTGTGGGCCAATATAGGTCAATTGGTCAGATTCAAAATGGATGACGGTTTCGGATTCGTGGAGGCCTGTTTAATGAAATAAAGTTCTAATATGACCACCTAAAATTTCGACGATTTTTGGCAATTTTATAAGGGGTTGTATAAGGGGTGTATCTCGCTCCTGTCGAACCATTGGATCGACGCCGACGCCAGGCGTCGTTGGGCGTCGCGACGTTAGGAACAGGTGTTATCGACGTAAAAAGTGAGGTGAGCTCAGTTAATTGGTAAGTTAAATATTCAGAACCATTGGTCGAACTTTATTGGCCTAAAACACCCTTGAAACCCACGTGTTAAATCATTGGGGGAAAAACACCAAAGTAAAGTACCCTTTCAATTTAAATTTTTGGGCCCCAAAATGGGTCAGATTTCAAAAAGGACGACGTTTTGGGTTCGTGAGGTTTTCTTGCCCTTTCTTACCAACTATGGGTTTTCTGAGCGCACTTTCCCTGCGCAGTTAAATATTCCATTATAATGAATGGTAGGCTATGTTTACAGACTTCCAAAGAGTTTTTATTAAAATAATATAGAAGAGTACAGTGGAATGGAAGGTTATGAATTAATTAATTAATAAAAACTCAAAAATTGTAAAACTAAATTTTTATTCACAAAAATACAAAAAAAACATGTTTTAAAAAAATAAAAAACCCCAATGCATGCGATGCAACTACTTTAATAAAAGAAATTTCTAGATTTCTGAAAACATGGGATGTAAAGAAATTGGTTTTTGGAATGGAAAATGGCCAACGTATTGTATGTATATCTCAATTATTTACTAAGTTCTTTGGAGTTCTTTCAAGGGGAAAGCAGTCTTTTGGGAGGTATGAGCACGAGCATTGACAGTAAGCATGTGTATGAGGGAGAACGACTGTGCGCATGTGCTACCATAAATCCAAACATTTATAATATATATCCGGCGCTGCAACCAAGATCAAATTTTCCGTCATGATTGACTGCAATCCCTGTGTAAGATCTCTTTTACAGATCATTAAGGCACAACCACCACACAACAATCACCACAAAATAAAAGAAAAAAGTTTACGAAAGCGCACATACCAGATTTCACACACCCATACACTGACCAGAGGGCAATTGAGTCAAATACAGCCATCTGTTGAGCGAAAATTGTATATGGGCACACAAAAAAAGAAAAACAAAAAAATTTAGATTCCAAGGATTTTTTATTATACACTGGGTGCGACTCTCAATTATAAAAATGATAAATTATTCTTATAGTACTTAGTTAAGTTAATTTTGCAAGTGTCAACTGGTCGCGGAATGTCCCCAAAAAAAAGCAAAATGTCTAGGTTTGGGAGCAACATTTAATATTTTTTTATTTATTTAACCTAAAACTTCCTGAGACAAATTTTACTTACCCTTTTTACAAGCAGCATACTTTAAGGGTAAAGACTACCGCCCCTATTAAAAGCGCGCGAAAATTTCGTTGTTTTTAAAGATATCCGAGAACGTGCAAAAAACTAATTAATTAATTATTTTGAAATGAAACCGACCGATTATTAATTTTAATTCTTTTACTTGGGTTAATTGTCCTAACAAAACCAAAAAGCTTTCGCAATCCCCCTTTTTTAATATTTCGAAATGTTTCGAGATATCACGATAAAACTTAATTTTGCTGGTTTTAATATTGTGGTGGACTTGTAGTGTTCGAACGGACGGACAAGAGAAGAAGAAACTCATTCCCCACCACCGGAGGGCGAGTTTATGGCGCGTTTTTTTATAGTGGGTTTTCCCCGTAGGCATAATTCCACATTTTTTGTTTGGGAAGGGGAATGGGAGGTGAAAGAATGGATTTTTAATGACTTCGTTTTTAGGGTTGTGGGAAAACCCAAATATTTTTTTCTTCGAACTCAAATTTTATATTTTGAAAATCGAACTTCGAACTTCACAACATTTTTCAACCCAACCGAACTCGAACTCGAAAACAGTTAAAAAGGGAAAATAGTTGTCTGGACCGGTCTCCCCATACAAATTTTTAAGTAAATTTTACCTGTAAACTGTGAGAACCATTTTTTTTTATATTTCAAATAAAATTTCTTTCTTTTCTTTTTTTTCATTCACTACATAACTTTTATTTGCTATTTCTTTCTCTCATCAATTTTTTTTTATTTTATACACTTAAACAATCTAATCATCAAACATATCATTACTATCTCATCAAATTTCATTCACGGCGGCGCAATATGCCCAACCCGGTTTTAAGCGCCCTAGTTCTCACGTCGTCGTTGTTGATATTTCAAAAAAATAGGTGACGACCGCACATCACTACAAAAAAAGTAAAAAAAAATTTTTTATTTTTTTTCGAAAATTCAAAAAAAATTTCACTCGAAAATTTAAATTTTTTTAAATTCGAGTTCGAATTTTGAACGTTTGCACTCCTAAAAATCTGGGAATGTTTTCGTTTGTTGATTTTTTCCTGAACTCAAAGGAATCTGGGAACAAAATTCGGATTCGGGAACCCGACTGTACGATGTTTTCCTATCATTAATATCGACTTCATGATGTACTTGTTTATAACATTTTAAATCGTTTTTGTCGTGACCCCCACCGACGTCCTCTTAGCACTTCTCCCAAATGTCACGAAGGGAGAAATGCTCGTATGCCCTAACAGAAAAATACTCGTTTACCACTATAAGTGTACTCTTTTTTTTCGAAAACTGTACGTCACAACATTTTTCAATACAGTTCAAATTAAAAACAATTTTTAAATTTAAACCCAAAACTGAATAAAGGAATTTTTTTTGTAGGACTTGTAAACAGAATAAATTATTCAAAACATAATGTGGGTTGAACTTAGATGATTTTTATTATATAAACTGCATAAACATAAATAATACAATTGCTCAAAAAATTTTTAAAACTTTCGCTTATAGGCTATAGCTCTAGCTGGCTCAGTCCCGCGTAAAAGAGATCCTACGTTTCAAAAGGGAAGTTCTTTTACTTTTAGCTCTCTTCTCTTTTGGGACAGACATCTCTCGATACTCTGTGATCCTGATCCCGGTCAGCGACACGGGGACTTAGGCCAACAATCCATCCAAGCTTTGCGACGAGCTAGGGAGCCCCCTGGGAAGGTCATGGTCGACGCATGCTAAAACAAAACCAAATGTGCTAAGTAGCTATCCCCCCCCCCCCCCCCCCCAATTACAAAAATTTGTATAAAACGGCGTATGCAGACTCGCGCGCGATTACCGTCGATGGTTCGAAATTTCTCAGGTGCCAATGTCCAATGTCGTGACTCGCGACAAAGCGATCGTAGGCCTGACCCGGGGACACTATTACGTTTTTTTCATAAACGTGCATATAATAATAATATCTAGGGCGACGGTCGTTCGCCCGCATCTAACTCGACCTGTATACTCCTACCCAAGTTGGGGGTTTCAGCTATCTGCAAACGCCGCCCCGAAAGATTTGGAATCTTCAAACTCGGTATATGACCTGATATGTGGCCCATGACCTAGCAAAAAAGATCAGCGTTATCCGATTACCCGTTCTGTGTTAAAAAGTGGCTCAACATCGTTGAGATCCTTCCGGCTGGCTGGCTAGCTGGGTGGGTGGCTGTCTGGCTGGTGGATTCTGACGGAGAAGAATAAGAGTCTACAGAGAAAACAGTACATCTTAGAACTATGAAACTTGTACCACACTTAGATGTACCTCAGACGCAGATTCTTTTGCTTTTAAAACCAAAACCATTTAAAATCAAAACCATTAATAAATATCTAACACAGGGGCTCCAGGCGCGAAATTTGGCAGGGGCGTAGATAAAAAATCAGAATTAATAATCCGCCGAGAGGCAGGCGATATTCCACCCCCAACACCACCTAAATGATCCCCTAAAATTGGAATAATTCGTAGCTCTAACCCAAAATGGAATTTTTATTAAAATTAATTATTATATAACACAAAATGTAATAAATATGATTTCTTCTTTATCGGGTAAACCAAGTCTGTGTAAGTAACTAAATACAAATTTACCTTGATCACCAATGTTTCGTTTCCTCTGTGGAGCACATTGTCAGGTGACTGATGCCGTGTGTCGTCTTCCTCCTCCTCGCATCTTGCCCTCTCGTCACGTGACCCTGGACCACCCACCCTGCCTGCGACCTGACCTCGTAGCGACTGGAAGGCGAGATGGATGACGGATGAACAGTAGCTTCAAACACACAATTTTACAATGTTTATCGTTTTTAAAGCTGTTATAGTTCACATATTGGAGACTTGTTGTGGAATTCAAAATAGGATCACCTACTCCTTGAAATTTATAAATACATTTTTATTTGTATTTTTTCCTATGCTAAGTTACAAGAAAATTATTTTACATTACCATGTGATTTTGAAAATCAGTTATTTCAATATATTAGGCCTATGTTGCCTTGTACCTAACTTTAAAAAAATCGGATCATGAACTTCGTTTCTATAGGACACCTAATAAAGTCACTGATCCTGTCTGAATCCATAGGTAGGCCTACGTGAAGTTAACATCCCCTCTTGTGGAAATGCAAATTTTGGACACCACACCACACACCTGTATTGTTTATGCACGTTTGTTTGTGTACACGCGTTTATTTTGTTACCACAAATGATTTCGTTGTAATTCTATAAAATTCCGGGGGGTGTGGGGTGGGGGGGCCTAGCACAGGAATGACATTTTTATAGAGGAGTGGAATTATAACATCTTTGTATACCACCTCACCTTAGTATGAGAAAATGGTTTCTGCCATCTGCGATTTCAAGTTTATTTTATTTTGTACGCAATTAAATGGTCACAGTATTAAGGTTGATGACTGTTATTTTATACCACTCAAAAAATATATACAAGCATTATTTGGCAGGAATGTCCTATTCAACCAACGTTTCAGTTATCTGTCGGGGATGTTTACTTTCGTGGACTTCTAAGATAAACCAAAAGAAATTATATGCCAATCTGATACATTATAACAACCATTGTAATTGTAATATCGTAATATTTTCTCGTCCTTCATTGATAAAGTGTTAATAGCAACATAATTTTAAAAAGCCTGAAATTTGCAAAAAATAATATAATTATGTACTTGAAATTCAATCTTTAATTCACCAACAATAGAACGAAAAACGTTATGTAACTTTTTCAAATCTCAATGTATTGATCCTATCGACTCTGCATTCCCTATGGATTGAACACTCATCCCTCAACGAGGTTCTACTTGGATTCTCGTTGAAGAGACGAAGCTAGTTGTGTTATCAGCCGAGCAATCAGATACATGTTTGCAACCTTGCACCTAGACTCGCTCGTATGGCAACATTTAAACCGGCTACAAGTCTAAACTTAGCATCACATCATTGATTTTCTGTCATCTTATCTGAGGTTCTGATAACGCAGAACACGTTCTATGCACTGGCAAACCGATGGGAGTAGCCTACGCTTTACACCGTTACACGAAAGATTTCAAGTTACAAAAAAAATGTATTTAGAGTCTACCCACTCAGTCATATAACTGATTTTCAGTGGGGGACAGTAAACCAAAGCGACCAAGCCAACCCTGTAGGCCCCGACGCAATCGACGAGTGAGCGATAACCAACCAAAGATCGATATTTTTATAGGAAATATAGCAATCAGTGGTATGGACAGTGCGAACACCCGCGGATCAACGCCAGAATCAACAAGGCCGATTCAGAACAACTCTGAATTTATTTTGTGCTTCGTTGCTGGACGGCCAAAGTCACCGTTTACAAATTCCTAAGACAAGACGACTGATGAAAAGTCCAAATTAGAAGTTTGAAAACTTTTGACTCTAACGGGAATCGAACCCTGGACCTTCTGCGTTGGAAGCAGAAACGCTAATCACAAGACCAACGAGCCACACAAGTTCGTTAGGTGTTCGTTGGTTCGGTCCCAACCACCAACAAACATGGGAGAAGTGTTTTAATAAGTTTTTTTTAGTGCCGAGGTGATTGCTTGGAAATGCTGTGATGTGTACCTTGGAGACTTGAACATTCACACCACAGTTTTTCCGAGACTGAACAGAGGACCCTTAAAAGAATCTCTAAACACAAAACTATTTTAGTTTTAAAGTTATGAGTTGTTTTTTATTGTGAAATAAAGAGTTGCTATCCACAAAAAGGTTTCAAATAAATACAAATGTATTTATACATCCCACAAGGTACAATACATATTTATTATTATCTACATTTATTTTCATCATTTCAGAAACAACGACAGTTACACATTTATCATCGCTATTGTATTAATTAGTGGCACTCTCAAGTCATTACACCACAACATTCTAATAAAACCAACAACAGCTGAACTTACAAAATTCTCACACAAAAAACTACACACAAATAAATTGAACGATTTACTACCGGCAGGCTGACACTGACATTAAGAAGAAGGATTAATTTTCGCGTAAAATATAAACAAAATGTTATTAGAAAAAGCATTTTACTCATAACAAATGTGTGAAAACGTGCAAAAAAAACTATGTGCAGTTGCACATAGTGGCACATTTTTGGATGAGCGTAGCGAGCGAAGCGAAGATTCCATTTCACTACACTGGAGAAAAAAATCCGGAATGTTTTTTTTTTTTTTTTCTTTTTTCTTTTTTTTTGTATTTTTGTCTGTTTGTTAGCACGATTCCGGCTAAACCGATACTCCGATTGCGATGAAATTTTATGGAGGTCTTCGAAATCTCTGAACTTAGAACTGCCACGTTTTTGAGCTCAATCGAAAAAAAATTTTCGAATGAAAATCGCAATTTTACGATTTTTTTCGATTTTTTAAAAATTTCTTCGACTTACAACACCTACATGCTTTGTCCGATTGTAATGATTTTTTTTACAGAACCTTAATATTATGAATTAATATATTCGTGTAAAAAGTATGCACAATCGAATAAATATTTCTTATCTGAAAATTTCAATATTACGATTTTTTATTTAATTTAATTTTTATTTTAAAAATATCTTCAACTTAGTAATGATTTTTTCACAGAACAACAGAAAATTCGCATAACACATGGCAGCTCAATGCACCAATTACGCTCATCCAACAACGCGGCGGGACTTAAGCGTTTTCCTAGTTTATTAAGAATAATGGTTTTATTTATTTATGGTATACTTTCGTATTGTATTATGTAGCCACTTGCCTAGTAGATAGCTAAACAAACAGACAGCAAAAATGCAATCTAACAAACAAAAACTAAAATACACTCGTGCTATTTTTCGGGTTGTAGTCAAAATGAAGTCTTGCCTACGCTCACCCAGTGGCGTCACTAGGGGAGTTTGGGGGGGCGTGCGCACCCCCAATCGCAATCCGCCCCCCCCCCAATAGTTTCCTTGTTTTCCTTTTTTTCAATTAAAAACCCACAGTCACAGCTGCACCTTACGAAAATTATCACTACTTAAAATAATTTGATAATTATTAATTTATTTAACTAATGATGTACCGGTGGGTAATTTTTTATTAAAAGATACGAGATTTAAAAAAAATTGTTGATGTTAATTTTTACCAGTTGTTTGAAATTAATTCATACGACAATTAAATTATCTAATTGTGAAGTGTTTCATTTCCTTCTTTTGTCCGAGCCCAATAAAAAGGTGAATTTACTAAAAGAACAATAATAAATAGTTTTCAACTGCGTTTTAGAGCAGACTGCTCTAAAACGCACTGATTTGGATCAAAATTACCTTGCAATTGAGAAAATATATATAGGGACATGCCTCTTAGAGACCCGCCCTAAATTCGATCATTTTGAATTTTTCCTTTGTATTGTCCAAAATCATCAGGAACAAATAAATGTGTCTCTAAATTGAAATAACATCAACGTTATTATGTTGCCATGTATGCTGTGAATTGTAAGCACGACATGACAAGACAATAAATTGACGCACACAACTACAACGTTTTGGTATTGCATTCAGCCTAACGCTTTTTTCTAAAACGCACCAAATGCACTCAAAATGCCTGATTTTCAAATTTTTCGCCTGCGGCGCTATTTATGGGGGGCTCCACCCCCATACCCCCCGTGCTTAGTCCCTTTCCCACAAAAGTACTTGCGCCCCCCCAATGTCCAATCTCTAGTGACGCTCCTGCGCTCACCCAATGACTTTCAAGCACGACGCATTCAAGAACATAACATACTGGACAACGTAAATCACAATCGCATTTACTGTATTGCATTGTTATGAATAATTGAGACTTGAGAGTCAAACCCATTTCCTCCAAACAAAAACAAACAATCATCTTTCCCATTCGCGTCTGCAGGACACTTTAATACAAACAAGGTACAAACAACAGACGCATGTCGCCTCAGTATATGAGCACCCGCATCCAACCACATCCACCACAGATATTTTAGGTGCTAAGACCCTTTGAAGAATTAATAGCTTGCTTTTAGAAATTTATTAATCGTAAGTTTGAAGTATATTTTGCTTCAAATAACCTATTACTTAACAGGCTAAAACCATGTAATATTGTTCTCAGTCTAGTGGTGGTACCTGATTCATTTTTTAACAATACTGAAGAAACGGTGGCCAATATTAACCAATGCAATTTTAATAAAAAAAAATAATGATACTTTGTTACCAGATCTTAAGTGGATTAACTACACTAACACATGTTGTGCTAGGATTATTTCCTGTAGTTTATGCTTTTAAACAGGTCCTTAATTTATGTGATGAGACTTCCTGGTGACTATGTATTGATAGTTATGTATATTCGTGCTAAGTTGCTGTGCCATAGTCATAGGGGTAGTGCCCAAACGTGGACAGAGTTCTTAAGCCTCATAAAAGAGTACTAATATCAATGCTAGATTACGTAATTACGGACATCATGTTAACCAGTTTTTAAATCGATTGAGAATTTTAAACTGTAACCCTGTTTATATATTTTTAACATCTTTTTTATGGGTGAGAAAACACCACAGTAAGTTTACTTCGAATGACACGAATTTCATCTCTTCTAATACCGAGACGACAGAAATATGTTCAAATGGTGAATATATTTAGTGTTTTTAAACGAAGCCCTAAGATTCAAATGTGAGAGATGTACAATAGGGTACCGACTGATATTAGAAAATTGACGTCGTTTTCATCGTTTTAAATCTGTTTTTTAAGGATATCTATTGGATAGTGATTTCTATAAAGTGTCTGATTTTATGTACTGAAATTGAATAATTGTAATAAAATATATGATAATTTAGATTGGTTAAAAATGCCGAAATTAGGCATAATCTTTATGATGTGTATGATGAATAATAAAATGAATGAAATGAAAGGAATTGTTACTGTCATATACCGTACAAATCGGTTTACCAGTGTGACTGTACTTTTTATTAATTAAGATATCTTAGGGATAGTTTGTAGAATTTAAAAGATATAACGAGAACACTTACCTCTACTGAGGAACTCTCGACACAGTCAGGACTGCGGAGCAGGGATCGAATTAGCGTCCTCCTGAATAGAGCCTCGTGTTAAAGCAGTGTTAGCGTTTATAGATGTGTAGGCAAGTGGAAATAACGGCGCCCGTTACCCGATGTTCATTACTCATACCACAATAACAGATCATTCGTGGACCTTTAGACCACTTTAGGCCCACTCCAGCAACGTGCAGTGCCACACTACCACGGCAAATCAATACATTGTGTGTCTTCAATCACTTCCAGACACTAAATAGGATTATTCATAGAAATTTTCGAGACAATCCATGAAGATCGAGTGGACGTTGATGATGACTCATCATTAGAAATTATAACAATCATGATATTTTTATATAAATAAACACAACAGCATTCCAGATTGCCATGAATATTGAATACTTATAATAAAGAAAAACGGAATAGCCCAATGCCCCATAGGGCCCATGGGGTATTGTGTCTAATATGAAAATTCAACATTGATAATTTATTACATAAAACGTTATCAAGATTGCCACCATTGCAAAGAAAATTAAAACAGTATAGAAGAAGGGCTGATAGGTCATCAAAGTCCAAGTGATCACAAGCAAAAGGTCTACTGAATCTCCTAGTGGACTTTCGGAGAGCCACCTCCGGGGAGCGCAATGATCAAATTTGTTTTGTTTAGTGCGGTTACAAGAAATAATCAAAATACTGCAGACAGTGTTATGTTGATTCGAGCCCGATTCGGGAGGTCCCAGGTTCAAACCCCGTCGAGACCGGCAATCCTGACTGAAGTTTTTATCCGAAGTTTTCCTCGGTCGTTAATGCGAATGCAAGGGAGGGATTGAGTCCTCTTAAACAGCCCTCGGACATCCCTCTACAATTGTCCCAACTTCTATAAATAAATAAATAAATACATTTTTGTAGGATGCCCGCTGTAGGGTATACATATCAGATTTAACCGATGTGACCCTCTGGATATATTGCAGATAGGACAATTGTGAATGGATGTCCGAGGGCTATTTAAGAGGACTCACTCCCTTGCATTTGCCTTAACGACTGAGGAAAACCTCGGAAAAAACCTTCAGTCAGCATTGCCGGTCTCGACGGGATTCGAACCCGGAACCTCCCGAATCAGAGTCGAGCGCTCAGCGCTCGAGCCAACTTCAAACAGGCATACCTAGTTTGACACCTTTAGAGGTGCATGTATTGCATGGGAAGGTTTCTGACCATAAATTTTAACATTTTAAAATAAAAATATCATTACGCTGATGTTTTCAACTCGAATATTACCCACCAGGATACAAGCTATAGTTAGTTGTCTTATACTGGGTACTAGGATGTCGTCATGTATGGTGACACTTTCCAACTAAGATGTCTCAATGTTAAAACCCTCATCGCGGTGTTACACTAGAGGCGGGCCTAGCGAGTGATTTAATCTGCGAGGGGGGGGAAGGGAGGGGGGAACTCTCGATTTTAAGTAAGGTTTATGACCTAGCCGTGTTTGTGGACCTAGATTTCACTGTCAATATGTAGATGAGTGTTTTGCTGGCTGGCTTAGTGAACCATCACGTGGATATATGACCCCTCATTCTTGCTCGGTAGTACGCATTATATTTTATACTAAATTTTCGTGGGGAAACCTGCCCAGGGTGCAATTCATGCCCCTCTTCAAGTGTCTTAACTATAGGTATATTATTGTAGTTAGACAATTGAGAAGGGTTGTCCGATTAACGACTGAGGAAAACCTCGGAAAAAACTTCAGACGGAATTTCCGGTCTCGACGGGATTTGAACCCAGGACCTCCCGAATCAGAGTCGCGGTTCGGTAGTGCGCCTGGTGGGGGGGGGGGCGTCCTGGGGTGGGATGGTTCCTTGAATACTTGGGGCAAAGTATGAGTCATGTGTGTAACTTATTACGATCATCTATAGTTACTTGCTGTTTCTATAAGTTGAGTTCAATTCCCAGCTACAGTGGTGTGAAATTTTATTTTATTTTTTGATTCAATACTATTCTTTTAGTGCCATCAGCCGTGGCCCATAGGATTAGGGCGTTATTCCGAAGCGTATATGGTTCTACGACGACGTGGGTTCGAATCCAGCATCATGCATGTGTTTTTGCACCACTCATTGTCACAAATAGCCATAGTGCATTATTAGAGACGTTAAGCAACAGAAATCATCATCTTCGTCATTCTTTTAGTTACGCAAAGTGGCAAATGACGTAAACATCCCCACTTCCGGAAAACAGTCCTTTAAAATTCGATTTAAAATTAGATTTTGTGTAATTTATGTATTTATTTTCATTTACTATTCTCTTCGGGTACTGTACAACCAGTTTCAAGGTAATTTTCTCTGAGCAAGGAGAAGATGAAGCAGTCAGCAGAATATATTTTTTAGGCTTTTACATATTATTAATATCCACATTCTAGTGTCGAGATTCAAATGGTTCCTGTCTAAATCAGGTGAGAGTATATTTATCTCTTCACTCCCTTCCTTCCCCATCTTCATTAGAAGCTAATGAGTTAGGTAATCACTAGCAAACTAATGACTTCTTGACGACACGCAATATAGAAGCGTTCTGCATTATTATATCAGAACTGAGAAAGGATTTAAAAGCTTAATAATGATTTGGAAATATTCATCTTTTAGTGTACAACATTTTATTATTTATTTATTTATTTATTATTTATTTAACGTCTATCCTATTCAGTTATAAAAACTGATTTACAAAGGAGGACAACTAAATAAATCTAATTACATAGATGCAGAAACAACAATAAACTACATTTTCGTAAATATTTGAAATACTAGCATTACAACAACAATGCATTTAACACAACAATTTTGGTAACAAATAAAAATGATATTATATGCATTTAATGAATGAATCAAATATAAAAAAGGGTGGAGAATGAAAAGAAAAAAAAAGAAAGGGGGAAAAAAGGAAGAAAAAAAGATAAAAAAAGACTCTGTAAAGTGGCTTGCGAGACTCTAATTCGGGAGGCCACAGGTTAGAATCCCGTCATCGGCAATCCTGACTGAAGGTTTTTGAAAAGGTTTTCTTCAATCGTTGAATGCAATGGCCCTCGGACATTCCCTAACTACAATGAACCTAGGGGCATGCATTGCACCCAGAGAAGGTTTCCCAAGAAAAAATAATAGTAATTGAGAGGTACAATAATTTCTAATGATAAACAAACGGCTATTCACAAACCATGACTTTGATGCATTCAAACATGATTTAACTCAAACATCAGCTGAATTAGTTGTTGGGAACCTTTCAAGGAACAAATTGACCCTCTTAAAATACCCATGATCGATCTTATTCATCGCAATCCCAGCATTCAAATCTTGACTGAGGAAAACCTTGGAGACAATCTTTCAGTATTAGTGGTAACTATAGTATTAGTATCGAACCGATGACCTCCCGAATTAGACTCAAACGTAGCGCATGATCTAAACTTTACATGACGAAAACCATATATTTTGTACTGTGAATAAATAAAGAACTTCAACAGCTTCAACTATAAGCTAAATGTTCTTCCTCTCCATTCTTTATCTTCGCGCACGAACATGCTTTTTTCTCTCATGGGAAATCTGCCCAGGGTGCAATGCAGATGACTATAACTAGGTATATTGGAGATAGGACAATTGTGAAGGGATGTCCGAGAGCTGTTTAAGAGGACTCAATCCCTTACAATCGCATTTACTACTAAGGAAAACCTCGGGGAAAACCTTAAGTCATGATTGTCGGTCTCGATGGGATTCGAACCCGGACCTTTCGAATCATAGTCGCGCCAATACTGTCGGTTATGATTATGCTTTCTAGCTTGTATGATTAGTTAACTTGTCTGCGTAGCCCATAATGAAGCATTGCGTTAACTGGTGGTAATATTTTAATATGGTTTAATAACTTGATTGTTTTCTAGAAATGTATTGCACCGAAGTGTCTGGACCCCCCCCCCCTGCAGCCCGCACATCGTCCGACGAGTGCAATGAAAGTGGGTTTTCCTCGCTCTCTGCCCCAGGTGTGAAGGCCTTGTTAGTCGTCTGTGAGTCCTCGTAGCGACAGTGTCGTGTGCTAGTTAGAGTTAGAGATGTGGCGTCGCGCGCTAGTGATGAGCCTGGCGCTCGTCAGCTTGCTAGGGGTCGGGGGTGTCAGCGAGGAGGGGGAGGGGAGGTTCAGCAGGTCGGAGGAGACAGGGGAGTCTACGTCACTATCAGAGATCAAAGGTAGGCGATATAGTTTTTTTTTAAGTTAATTTATTTATTACTTTAACAGAATACACCAAGTTACACACCAGAACATTATTACAATAGGCCTATTATTATAATATGTAAAAACAAAATATAATTAATATAAGCTAAAAAACACACAAAGTCAAAACATGGCTTAACTGTGGGATAGTGAGAGACGAAATCAAAGTCGTTTTTTTTACTTTTTGGAGGGCAAAATAGTGTGACCCTAAATGTTATTTTCTGCAATACAAAAGTTCAGTTTTTTTAATATACTTACAACAATTGTTTTATTGGTCGTTAAGTTGGATGAATTTGGATTCAAGATTTCTTAGACAATGGAAGGAAAAGTTCGAATTTGAGTTGTGTAATTTATATTGAAAATAGATTTTATGCCAAAAAATGTGTAAGTTCAAAATGATTCCATGATAAGCAAACGAAATATCAGGAACGTTCCGGAATGTCATTTTGAATCATTTAAAAAAAACGGAAATCATTATATTTGTGTGGGAAAATGTACTTTATCATGACACGTGACACCAATTTTTAACCGGGTCGATTTTTTTTTATCCCAACGGAACAGAAAACGGTTTTGGGTTTTGATTATTTTGTTAGCTTTAACTTGCAGCATTTCCTTCCTTAATGATATTCTGTTGGTTGTACCATGGAGAATAGAGAATAGCGGTATTAATCTCTATGGTCGTACTTCATCTGGGGAAGAAAAAATAATATTATTATAATTATTTTTGAAATGGTCTTACATCCTACATACATAACTTTCAAAATACAAGTAACGTTTTACCGGTAGAGGTAGCCCAAGGCCACATGTCTTTCAGGAGACTCATTATAGAAGTCGCACATTGGCTCGTTGGTCTTGTGGTTAGCGTCTCTGCTTCCAGCGCAGAAGGTCCCGGGTTCGATTCCCGATATAGACAGAAGTTTGTAAACTTCTGATTTGGACTAAAGTCCATCAGTTCTTGGGTTAGGAATTTGTAAACGGTGACTTTGGAGCCGTTCTAGCAACGAGGCACATAATACATTCAAAGTTGTTCTGAATCGGCTTTGTTGATCCGTTGATCCGCGGGTGTTCGCACAGTCCATACCACTGATTGCTATATTTCCTATTAAAAAATATCGATCTTTGGTTGGTTATCGCTCACTCGTCGATTGCTTCGGGGCCTGCTGGGTTGGCTTGGTCGCTTTGGTTTACTGTCCCCCACTGAAAATCAATACGATTTTTTTTTAATACGATTTTTATTTATTTTCTCAGGTCTAAAGTGGTTCTTTCATTGTCTTCAAAGCTTATTACTAAGGTTATCCATATTTCCAGTGTAGACAAAATAAAGTATTGGCTTATAATATTAGCTTGGGATATTTGTAAAAAAAAATCATATGACTGGGAAAAATCCCAAAGATAAAACTTTCAGTTGGGAGTGGTGGGGAGGGGAATCGATCTGTAGACCCTCTAGTCTGAGTTCCACTTTAGCTAATACTGGGCCAACTACTTCGGTGCCAGTGTTCGCATCATCTGCAAATGCGAAGACTTGGTAGCCTACTTCACGTTAAATAATAATTAAAACATCCTTCATATTAATTCGACAGAAGATAGCAATCATCTTATAATAATAGTTATTATTATACTTCCTCACTAATAACGTTAAACGCTTCCTAAAACTCACTGGAAGCTGGAAATCTAAACTGTAAATGTCTGTAGAAGGTTTAGCGCGCAAGTACGAACTGTGTGGACCCAAGCCAAGAATTGTGGGTTCGTAGGCTACCCCACTTTTAAATGAATGTCTCAATCATCGTCTCGAATACAACAACCACATCCAAATAGACTCATAGTAGTTGTAGTTTAATGTAGTATACCTGTCCCATTACCTACAGAACAGGTCTGCATTTGAGGTTGACCCATAACCTTTTTAGCTTACATAGCTGAACAAAGTGATAGAGCCTATGAATAATTAGGTAACAATGTCAACATTTTGGATTCACATCGAATCACATAACAAGGTACTAATATAAAGATTGCCGATAAGTTAGCTAATCAAACACATAAATTAGTTAGTTTAATTTTAATTTAATTTGTTACTTTATTCGTCCATTACATATATTCATATTGACTATATATTTATCAAATTCTTACTTAATATAAGTAACTAAATATAACTGGAGCTTATAATTCGGTGGAACCGGCCCTAAGGGAAAGAATATCCAAGGTGATAAGTGATCATAGTTGAGAAAAGGGACAATCATGCAATGCGGGTTTCGAACCATCATCCTTTAGTGTCACGTGCTTCAGACCTTCACCCCAACCGTATCAACCAAGACGCTCTTAATTCTAAAATGTTTGTTGATTAGTTCCTCTATATAACATGTTATTCCCTCAGGTCTGTGGTCCCCGCTGCTCGACTGGGCCCTGACCTCGCGCGAGCAGAAGGTCATGAAGCAGTCCCAGGCGCCGATGCAACAGCTCAACATAGTCTCCGGCGTGCACAAGATCACGAGACCCTCCCTTCCCCAGGGCGGCCCCGGCATGAACGGCGTCTCCGAGACAGATCTCTACCTTCTTGGGCGCCATAGAGAAGCTCGTCTACAGGGTGGACTTCATGGAGAAGCGGCTGAGACGCACGGAGGAGGTGCTGTACTACCTCATGGCGGACACCAGTGATAAAGGTAGGGGCGGGGGGGGGGGGGGGGAGTGGGAGAGGTGAACTTCTTGGATGATGATGGTTTTTGTTGCTTAACGTCTCTATTAATGCACTAAGGTTATTCAAGACAATGAGTGGTGATAGATGACTATGAAGGACGAGTACCAAGAACCCATGCATTAAGTGGGATTCGAACCCACGTACTCGTAGAGTCATGCGTTTCGGACCAGCGCACTAATCTCAAGTGCTACCGCGGACGGCATGGACTGATGGACCTAAGCAGCCACTTAAATGTTAAAAGCCTCAAGGTTATGTGGGGACCAAAAACTAGTTGTCAAAATGACCAATATTGAGAGAACATCATAAAAGCCCCCATCTGGGCTCGGAGTAGAATTTGGTCCAGGGCATTCCTCTGCCGATAGTACAAGGAAGAACAGAGGCAAAGTTCATCTCCCCGAAACTAGATGCGAGATCTGACAGTCGTCGTCCGGGCTCCTCTTCCCCCGACGGCCACTCCGACGGCAACGACGACAAAGACGTTAGCTACCACGACTGCACTCGCAGAGTCATCTTGGGGGGTTGGGGGTGTTGCATGCAGTATAATATGCATCCCCTTGAAGCACCAGTGCCTAGTACAGAGTACTAATAATCTGGTCAAAGTATGTTGTATTCGCGTGTGATTTGGTGTGAATTACTGTGGCAGTAACAAAAGCATGAAATGGCATGTTGAAGATTATGACGTATCACAATGATGTTTGGTTTGTGAATGATTAGGTTAAATGTACAGACTGAGGATGGGTGATTGTTTTTAATTGGACATCAACACTGAGATGAAAGTTCGATATCAGGGATTAGAGTCGTCATCGGTTGGAAGTTGTGGACGCACCCGCGCTTTCTTGGCAAGAGGACCGATGTTAAGTGCACTCGCGCCACCGTACGGTACGCCTGCAGACTGGTAGCTTACAAGCCCGCAATACACATCATAGCCCGTAACCCACCATATTCTTCTTGATGGGCATAGACTTTGCATCCCCTTGAAACAACCAGTAATACCAAGTACGGTCCACTAATAATCTGGTTATTGTTTTCGACGCTTCACGAAGAATTTGTTGTAAGTTACTGCGTCATTGTGTTCGTAGAAAACGCAGGAAAACCTTCAGTCGGGATTAACAGTGGCGGGTATCGAACCAAAGACCTCTCGAATCAGAGTCTCGCGCGTCACGCATGAGCTAACTCTGTCGCTCCAATACCCAGTAACCTGGTTTACATAAGAGCGATCGAACAGAAATGTTGATTGAAGAACTAGCCAAAAATACTGACCGCGTTCTGCGGGAGAGGGAAAAAATAAAATCGACAAGTTCTGTGGTCGTTTTCCTAAAAACTAATTAAAATTGATACATAAATCCTAGAATCATATTATGGTACAGAATGCCTGTCACCAACCTATTTGCCGTCCGCGGTGGCACATATACAATTAGGGCGTTGGTGCAAAGCGTATTGATTCTACGAGGACGTGGGTCCGAATCCTACATTAGGTATATTTTTTTGTAATCGTCCTTCATTATCATCTATCACCACTCATCGTGTTGAATAGGGTTAGTGCATTAATATGAGACGTTAAGCAACAGATATCATCATCCCCAACCTATTATTTATAATAAGGTCTAATATGTGATTATGCAATTTAACGTTTTCTCATTTTGAATTCAGGATGGTTCGACCGTTTAGGTCATTTTGCGTCAACAAAATTAGTATCTATTCAAGCATAGCTTATTGGCCCGGTTCGTGAAGGTCTAAGTTTTCTTCACTATTGTACTCCACAATTGTCTCGCAATGTATATCTGTCTAACTATTCCTGCATGTCTAACAATGCCTGCCTGTCTAACAATGTCCGTCCGTCTGTCTACAGATCGCACCGACCCCTGCCCAGCCAACTTCACGCGATCTGGTCGCAACTGTTACCACTTCAGTCGGCGCCAGTTCAACTGGAAGTCGTCTGCCTCGATGTGCAAGAGTCTGGGTTCGAACCTGGCTGAGATGGAGACGATAGAAGAGAACCAGGATATCGTCACGTTCATCCAGGCCAATCAGGACCTCAGAGGTAAGTCAGGACATGAGGGATTGTACTGTGTACAAGGTAGGAAGAGGCTTGTACCATCTCGCAAATATCAGCTGGTTAGTAGGGGAGTATTTGAATCTTTGAAACTATATAGTGGCGAGCTCACGCAGTCGTCGTCGGGGACCTCACCCCCTGCCCTTGACAACAACCAACAGTGTTGGCTCGAGCGCTAAGCGCTTGACTCTGATTCGAGAGGTCCCGGATTCGAATCCCGTCGAGGCCGGCAATCCTGACAGAAGTTTTTCCCGAGGTTTTCCTCAGTCGGTAATGCGAATACAAGACCTATTAAACAGCCCTCTGACATCCTTCACAATTATTCTATCCGCAACATAGGCCCTACCTAGTTCACCTAAAGAGGAGCATATTGCACCCTAAAACAGGTAACTCCACGGTAAAAATTAGATAACTACCCTTGACAACGACTGCCAGAGCTAGCTTCTAGTTTGTGGTAAAACTTACTCTCCTATACTCACTAGCTAATGTTTGCGAGATGGACGTTGTCTATATTCTCGCCTTTTACAATCAACAGAGGAATGTCCTGGGGCAAATTCTACCCTTGGCCTAGACGGGGTGGGGTACCGGCCACCCAGACTGAATAGTTTATCCAGTAAAAAATATAATTTTGGAATTAGCCCTAAAATTAGCTATTGGAGATTCCCGCCTTACTAGAAGAGGATTTGCCTGAAATCTATGCAAATACAGTTCAATGTGTGTATCAGCAACTTTGTAACGGTAAATTTAGTTCGCTGTTTTTCATTTGGCGACGCTTTAATTTAGACAAACATAATGACAATGTTCTGCATTGAAAATAAAATATGAATAATGATTCAGGATCCACTAAACAATGTTTATCTTTGTCAAACTGTCACTTTCTCTCTCTCTTCCTATTCTGTCACAAGCTAGCACCTGCTATCATTCAAATAGCTACAACGACATGTGGGTGCTGCTTACACCGACAATAACAGTACATTATTGTTTTCACTTTTGATGTATTTCACGCCTCGCTTTCCAAACAAAGGGTGGGGCTGTTGAGTGTTGGAACACGGGCGTGCGTGTGTCGACTGCCACATTAGAAAGCTTAACTGTGATTGATGGGTCTGTGATGGGCTAAACAAGAGTCTGTTCGCGTAGCGAGGTTAATCGAGAGGTTGATACTGCGATAGAGGTAGCTCACACGTTATGCAAGAGGTAGCTGGTCGATACCCTCCACCGGTAGGGCTAATCCTGAATGAAGCTTTTCATAATCATCGTCATTATCTGTTGCTGCGTCCAACTCTGTGTTGGGTCGGCTTTGAAGATAGGAGGACTGTCCAAATTTTTATCTCCTGAAACCACTTCGCCCTTTCCACCACATTCCAGTTTCCACCTCGCTGTTCCACATCTCTTCTCACACTCCTGCAATCGTTGCCTTGGTCTATACTAGCTGGAATTTCCAATTCCAATTCTTCACCGCAATTTCGCTCTTCCCAACCTTTTGACATGTTCGACATGACTCCAAGTAGCTCAATTAAATTCCTTACGCCTACTTGAACTCGCAAATATACTCTTTTTTTTCAATTTCATTAATCGGGAAACACTCCCGTAGGTGTAATTGATTTTATAGAAATCAATCCGGAAATAAAAAATTAAAATAAATCCATCTCAGCGGGGTATCGAACCCCGGTCTCCCAATTGCTGGCTGGATGCTTTACTTCTAAACTACCGGGACGGTTAACTTCATAACATCTGGATTGTTGGTGCATTGTAGATCTGAATGCACTCGATCGGCAATCGGGAGACCGTGGTTTGATACCCCGCTGGGACGGATTTTGTAATTTCTGGATTGATTTCTACAAAATCGAAAATACTCATTCCGTAAAATTCAGTCCCAGGTCTTATTTACAATGTTTCTCAAAAACTTCATGTCCCCAGCTTGCACAAGGCGATAAGCGCGCGACTCGATTCGGGAGGACCCTGGTTCAAATTCTGACACATGCCACTATAATAATATGGTTGACATTTCTTCCCATACATAAACATTGTTGCAGACCAATTGATAATAATAAATTCAAACCAAAATATCTTTTTCATCTTCTTCTTTCTAACACCCTGAGTTGGATTTAACCAATTCTCTGCCTAGCCGCCCAGTAACGGTCCGCCGTATATTTCCTCTTTTGCAAATTTTTTGTCTGCAATTGATCTCATTCTGCCTTCAAGGACACACATATTTCTAGGTGGTCTGCATCCTGGATATGTTCTCTGCTGAGAGGACATGTGGGTGTATCAGCCACTCCTATTCTGTGAAGACAGTCAGGTAGTCGTGGCCTGTTTCCATCCAACAATTTGCCACAACTGCACTTCTTTCTTCCTCGTGCCATCTCTTTCCATTCTCAACAATGGCTCCCATCGTTTCCCCCGTGTTAGCACTTCATACTGCTGCCTTGTCTCCATGCCAACTCGATAGTTGATAGTTTCAACAGACTGCAAAGACAAAGCCTTCTCTGACAGATGCAACTCTGCTCCCATCTTTGCCAGATGAATATGATGAATACTTTTTGCAAATAAATTTCAAATTTGCCAAGCAAATTAAATGATTCGTCTTCCAGGTACGGACTACTGGACGGGCGGACTAAACCCGGGACTCCTTTGGATCTGGGCAAACAGCGCGAGACCGGTCTCCTCCAACTCAACCGCCAGCGCCAACGCAAACATCCAGGGAAACGGCAGGTGTCTGAAACTAGCGTACAACCCCGCGCTACGTTCTTACTCGTATCAGGGGTCGGACTGCTCGAGTCGGATTAACTTCATCTGCGAATACGAAGACAACACGACCGGAAGAGCCATTGAAAGGATAGCAAAGTCGTTGAAGGAAAAAAAGTCACTAGTGGAAATAGCGGACATCTTGGAGAAAAATAAAAACACAAAGACGTAGAATCTACTATACTAACACACATATTTATTTAATCACTAACAATAATATATTGTAAACAAACTACGTTTACCATAAATAAAACTACACCATAATTTTTTTGTACATCTGAACAAATCATCTACATATTTTTTTACTAAATCCTTTAAACATGTTCTAGACATACATGTAACATAGACTACAAACAAAACTTTGTCTCAACTTTTATGGTCTTGATCGAGGAATACAGCATATATAAAAGTTAGAAACCCAAGTGAAGGGTTATAAATGAATACATGCATAACTTTTATTATTTGCTTACATTATTAACATGCTTATTTAATTAAGGATTACTCTTTTGTGAAATTGCAAAAACATTGTGATGAATGATGAGTTGAAAGTAGTCCAAGTATGGGTAAAGAGTTTGCAATACAAACTATGTACATTACAATATTATATTGCAATACTACTAAGTATGCCTGATTCTAGTATGTACTAATATATTATTTACTCTTCAGCGTTCGATTGGCCGCGGCCACCAAGACCATAAACTTTTGACAATTTGATTTGTTGTGAGAAAAGAGGCATATCCACATTGCCCTTAAAAGTAAAAGTAAAACTTTCTTCTAACTCAATATTTTACATAATATTATTATCATTTTTGTGAATTGAATACATAGGTACTAATAAAACAGTTGGTATCTCTTAGACACAACCAGTAGTACTGGTACTAAAAAATGTACAAGTAATGGCCCATGATTTAACTATAAAAGACACATGGAAATATTTTGGTATGAATATTAACTCAATTTTCATTTGATAGAGAACCAAGTTTAGTAAGTTAAAATACAAAGTGACCAGTTCTGGTAAAGACTACATTGTTACGTTTTGGAACAAATCCATATGGGTTCTACTGTACGTTATTCAAATAAACGAGCGTTAAATGTTGTTGTTTTGAGTAGAAAATAAAGCTAAAACGTGCATTCATTTGGAATTGGATCAATTATTATGTACTACAGAATTTGTTTGGGACTAGTTTTGTGTAGATCAAGTAAATCCCAAGCAACACATTTGTTCTCACGATTTGTTAGAATTTTTTTGTCATTCCTTCTTTATGATTGCAATACGTAGAAATATCAGTATGAATCTTTAATTTATTCACAGGGATCGCCGCCAACTGGCTACAGCTTTTGGTTACAATCGGAAGTGAGCAGAACGAATGTGCTCATGCTCAGTACCATAAAAATCTAACCTGCGATTGCAGTCAGCAGTTTAGAAAATTATTTATCTAGGCGATTGTAGCCAGCTGCGGTCCAGAACTGCAATTGGCTCCGATCCGAGACTGACATGGACTGACTGCAGTACCAGTGTAATACCCCTCTTTACAAGCGTTCAACTTCAAGTAGTGGTTCCACTGTGATAAATAGAACCAACTCTTGTCTTTCAATTTTGTGATTGAACCGTTAGTTAGATAGTTATTGGGGTTTTAGGGCACAAAACAGTAAAGTTATCAGTGCCCATCGATTAAACCATAGAGCCATTGAGAATGGTTCCTTTATTTGTGAATGGGTCGAGAACAACTCTTGCATCCCATTAAAATAATGACGTATTCTTCAGTGGTAACGTTCTATCTGATAGTGATAGAATTACCAATGAAATAGGCTGGAGAATTTCAAGTATAGAGATCCGATTACGAAATTCGGCTCTACTGCTCGACTCATCATATGAGGCAATTCAATGCAATGCAATTCCAATGCAGTAATGGCAGCTCTTCACATAACCTTGTTGTTTTCTCAAACCTTGCATATTATTACACTGCAGACAACATGATTCTTCCACTTTTTCCCCTATTTATTCAGTACGGTATTAATGTCAGAATTGACATATACTTCGACCTCTGATTCAACCGGGTCATCAGAATTTGCTGTTGGAATATCTGTAGGCCTATGTAATCTCAACCATCTGAAGTGTGATACAAGAATCGATTATGGAATCCAAATATTTTACTTGATGTCGGACGATCAACATGAAAGAAAAAGGTCAGCAAATTAGCAACTGGAATTAACAAGGCAGAGATTATAGATCGATAATAGGCTCGATACTCTTCCGATTTTTCTGGTACGACAATTCAACTAATATTTTCAATGTTGCTTCAAACATAAAACTAAGACCGTGTACATAAAACAAGAGCTAAGATACAATCCCAGGTGTTGCTAGGATGCATGCAAATAATTATTGGTTACCATTACCAGAGGAAGAACTCACAATCTGCCGTCTGTACAGAGGACGTTTCAAAGCAATGCAAGCAATACTACTGAAACAATTATACATCTTGTAAAGCACTGGGCTATTTCACTCAGTGAATTAGCTCCAGGAAATATTTACCTTCTATAGTAAGTTCACAACAATGACTGATAGACAATAGAGTGGGATCTCCAGCATAACAACACTCATTTCACAACTGAAAATGGATACTTAGAAATGATTTGTAATTAGAAATTGCCCGAGTATAAAGTGCTTAAAGCATTAAACCAATCTCAGTTTAGCAGCTCTGGTTGATTATAGGCCATCATCGACTAATAGCCGCACTCCTATTTTGACTACTCAACTTTTAAAGAGTATTATTGACAAATGGCCGCAACACACTTTTTTAAATTCACATTTTAAAATATATCTGAGGCCTATACTCGCATCAGGTATTAGTGTACGAATCATGCAGAACTTAAATCACTACAATGACAGTGTAGTTAGTGTGCCAAAGTCAAAACCGGTCTCATCAACATCTAAGTAGGGATGACATCGATTCCAAACAATTGGAATGGATCATTGTGGCCTAAGAATTGATTCCCAAAGAAAATACTTTTAATTGTATACACAGTTATTTTGGTGATCATTTCCGCGGAAACCCGTGATACGCGGCGATACGACCGCGGTCGTTTTCCGCGGAGCCCGCGATGCGCAAACGTTTAAACTTGGTTTAAACTGTCTAGTGAGTTATCGATTCCTCCAATTTGGAATCAATGCAGACAGGAATCGATCCGGAATCGATTAATCGATTCTGCCATGTCATCCCTAACATCTAGCCAACCTAGCCCATCATGGGAGAGATTCACTACAATAAAACTATAACCATCTAGATGGTGTGTTTCGTCTGAGGTAGAACTGTCCATCGTCAAGCCAGCGGAGGGCCACGCGATCACCACTTGGCAACCGTGTAGCTACGCGATCACCACTTGGCAACCGTGTAGCCGGTGGCCGTGATGGCGAGTTTCTTCATCGTCGACAGGTCTCGGTTCAGCATCTGTAGGGTGTGTTTCGTCTGCGGGTAGAAGGTGACGGTTTCTTCCGACGGAGGCTCCGGATCTTCGGCCTCCAACTCTGTGAAACCAAACAGTTTGAATCAGTCATTGACATTGTTTAACGGACAACTTTGTCGAGTTTTGTTTGTTTATTTGCAGCTTATGTGATTTATAGTTTTCTCCATTTGATTGAAGAGAAAGCCTACGTATATCTTTGTAATTACCTTCAGTCTTTGTTTATATTTTATGGACCTTCTCAGCTCATTTAATACCAATAAGTCTTAGCTGATGAAAATTAAAAATACAAACAAAGTATGCATAATATGGTGGGCAAAATTTACGAAAGAAGAATCGGATTGATAGATTGGATATTGCTTAACGTCTCATATTAATGCACTTTGGATATTGGAGACGACGAATGGTGATAAATGAGGATGAAGTATGAACAGAAAGGAGGAGGGGAAACCCGGTACCGGCACGTAGCCTACTCCTTTCGAAAAGTACAAAGGGGACCAATGGCTTTACGTCCCATCCTAAAGGACGGTGTAACCTTGACAGTAATATAGGTTCCTCCACTAACCCGGACTGCCGAGCAGACGTCGAGGAGAACGAAGCAGTTACACTAGCTCTCGAACCCCCATTAAACCAGCGGTATAATATGTGAGTATCAGGGCAGCGGTCACCCACTTTCCCCTGACCACGCCCGATTCTGCTTAACTTTGGTGTTGGAGTGGGAACCGGTTAAACAACCTCGGCTAAACCGCTGGCTAAGAAGAATCGGAAAAGAATAGTAGAATGACTAGAGATTAAGTAGATAAATTATCTAAGATATATATTTGATTTGGTGAAGAAATTAGAAGAAGTTGGGAAGTAACAGATTTGAAAAAATTCAAAACAAAGACAATGGCAATATGGGAGATCACAGAAAAGAAACTTCACCAAATAAACAGTCATCAAATTTCAATGTTTTTTTTTAATTAGTAGCCTACCTTACGAAATCATGGAGATCCGGGTTCAGTCCCCACTCCCCAGTAATGGTTTGATTTTTAATACCTTGCTTTTACATAATAAAGAAAGGAAATACAACAAGGTTGATATCCACACTAGCTAGAAACAGACTAGTTTTACCATTATGTCTTTCTTGGCTGAGTGCCATCCATGCCTCAACCTAAACACATGCTACATTATCTATTTCCCTTTTTCTGGCCATTAATCAATTCTTCTTCTTCTTTTCATATGCCCGCATTATTGGTTTACTGGGTCATCATGCATTTACTGGTTTTCCAGTAGAGACAGGGTTCTTTTTCTTCACAGTTCATGCCAAGTGGAAGGACATCAATTTCCCCTTTAAGACATCTCATCAGATGCTCTCCTAAACGTCTACAATGTCATTTCCTTGCGAATGTTGAAGCGAATGCCACTGAAGGCAACGCAAAGCGTACAACCTACCCGTGACTTGCTGCTCAATCAAGGAAAGTCGAGCGTCCAGCTGATCCTGAAAGTCCTCGATATGATCTAGAAGGTTGAGCCGACACTCCAACGGATCTATCGGCTTCTCTGGCTGAGGGGCCTGAGGTGGCTGAGGTACCGAGGGCAGCGGCGCAGGTTCTAGAACTGTTGGTCAGAGAGCGCGTGTCAACACAGAGAAGCCTCTAGCAGACACTAAGTAATGTCATACATCAACGCTCCAAAATTCTACTCGCCAGTTCGCAAGTTGTGAGGGTTATTTGATAGTTGCGAGTCAACTTTTCTTACTTGAGAAAGTACTTTTCCACTACACGAGGTGTTCGTCACTAAGGTGATCAAGAGTGATCAACCTCATGTCAAAACGTCTATTGTTTTTCTGTGTTTTTTATATATTTGTTGTTATCAAGGAATTTGCCAGCCAAAATCAATTCTCTGCTGTTGGATCCTATCTCACACATCTAATATACTAGTATTTAGATATTGATTGATTGATTGACTGATTGATATAGACATGTCTATTGAGTGGAAGTGATTGGCGTCGTACCCGTGTCCTTGAGATTGTCCGCCATGCTGTTAGCGAAGCGCATCAGCTCCGACTGGCAGATCGGGAACTGCAACAGCTGGTTCTGAGTGGCGGCGTCCAGCGTGCACAGGTTGGGGTTGACCGCCGTGCTGACGTTCAGGCCGGCAGCGATCAGCGCCGTCGCGTCGGGAACCAGGTCCGGACCGAAGCCGGGGTTGGACATTCCGCCAGAGGTCAGCGCCTGGGCCAGGATGTGGCCGTCGTGTTTCAGACTCTCCTCTGGATCACTCGGGGCTTTGTCTTGTGCGGTTGTGCAGACTGGAGACAATGAGATGAACGTTGAATACACAAGTGAGAGAGCAAACTTTCCAATCTTTTCATGAGTTTCATCTATACCTGTTGATTTCTTTCAAACTAAAGCACAAACAAACAAAGATTTACAGGGATTTTTGTATGAATGACAAAAACACAAGTAAAAAATCTATCATGAAAATAAAACTGAAAAAAAATCAATGAAATAAAAAGAACATGGCCCAGTTGGGTAAGTCTCCACATCCACTCTTTACATAGGTATACTCTCTTATTAATCCGTCCACCTGGCTTGACCTTTGACCTATGAGGAAAAGGAGGCCTGGACTGGAAAAACACAAAATGTATGATAGCCAAGTAAGCCAAAAATGCAGACATATTTACAAACAAGAATTAGAAGATAATCAGCTCTATTAATAATGTCCAAAGTCATAAAAGGTATGTCTTTATCTAGAAATAACCTGAGACATTGATATTATGTAGAGTCCGGTCTAAATGATATCTGTATGTTTTGACAACACGATTTTATTTAAAAAGCTAACTAATGATTTATCAGTAGCCTACCCTACCTAGTCGATGACAATATAAATATTAGTAAAACTAAAATCTAATGGGGCACTAGCACAAAAATATACAATGAGTGGGTACTTGATCAACTTACTGGTGGGTCCTCTCTTGGCGTTCTCCTCGCTCGCCGTCTGCAAGTGCACGTACGTATGATCTTGCACGGCCATGTTGCCCTTGGTCCGCGTGGAAACCTCGTGCACCTTCCGCAACGTTGCCAAGTCTACCTCCATGGCCGAGTTAGCCTCCATGATCTCGTTGGCCGCGGCTAGGTCGGCCAGCTTGTCCGTCTTTGTCAGGTCCTCCAGTTTGATGTCGGGGATCGAACGCGATGGGTCGCTCTTCACTTCGAGTAGCTCTTGTTTGACGTCCGACGAGGGATCGGAAGTGTTCGAAGTAGTGCTCACCGGTTTCTCTGACCACAGGTACAGTTTCGGATGGTCGGGTTGTCTGGAAAGTACAGTTCAACAACTTGGTACAATAAATGCATTCAACGTGTCATGAAAATGTAATTTGTACACTTGTACCTCTCCTTTTTGATAAAATGCACAAAATGTAGTCCACATCAAACATCTAAAATGAAGATAGGCGTAGTATATGAAAAAGTACTTTCAAGTAAGCCCAATTCATACAAAGCTGAAGATTCAACATTATTTTTTAAACAACCAACTTGTTGTGATATGCTTTCTCTTTTGATGTGGATGAACTTCAGAAATGAAAAAAAAAATCAATTAGGCGTAAGAGAGAGTTTGTTGTAAGTGGGTTTGACTGTAACAAAAACCCTCTAGCTTCATTTGAGTTTCATTGGCATTACAATAGTTAATATCAATATTAAAAATAGCTTTTCATAAACAAAATCGTATTCTTATGTTTTAAAAAAGTTAAATAAACATCAACAGTAAATAATGAAGCGCACTCACTCCACGATGGCCAGCTTGACTCGCACGCTGTGCAGCGTCTCCTTGTAGCCGAGCAGATCCGCGGTGACCTCGTGTGACCTCTTGAGTCTAGCCTCGCGCCGGGCTATGGCCTCCCTGTCTTTAGTGCGGCCTGCGAGCGAGGGTAGCGTCCCGTCCTTGAGCCAGTACTGGTCGTGCAGGTAGTGGGCAGACTTGCGTTCTCGCATCGGATTGAGGCAGATGTTGCAGACGTACTTGTCGGGGACCTCTCCCTCCGTGTTGTTGCAGAGCACGTGTTGCCAGCACAGGCATAGGTCACACTGGGGAGGGGGGGAACACGTTACATTCGTTGGTCAAGTCTCGTTTTCTAGCCAGGGTTCAACCTCAGTTACAGAATTTTTTTTAATGTTTGAGATATTAATTTTAGCCTACTACCCAAACTTGGAAAGGACTTCATAACTGATTTTTAGTTAAAAATAATTAATGTGGGTTTATTAAATTGAAAAATTAAATGTGTCACTAATCTGATGTTGCCTTGCAAGTTAGCTATGAACATTTGAAAGATGAAATCAAAATTTGAAATTTAGAGAAACAAAGTGAATAAGTAAACAAAACTTGCAAAACAATGATTGGTTACTTAATATGATTATGATGAGGATGAGGTAAATTACGAGAATTAGTTCCTTAAGCAGTACAGTAGCAGTAGGGCCCCGTTAATCCGGTGTTCCGTGTAATCCGGGGCGACCCGTGTCGTAAGTAAAAAAAAAAAAAATCTGGATCTGATGTGTTTATAGTTGAAAATATCGCGTACTACAGCCGTCTTACATGGCACAAACTATAGGCTCGCGGCCGACTTGCAGCCGGACGTAGTAGCGGTTGGAGCGAGGGGAGGGTGGAATAACATGAATGAAATTCTTCAGGCCGACTGCCCATTGGCCAATGGCCAGTCTCGTCTTAGTCGTCTGTCTTGAGTCAAGTGACAAACAAACCAGTGACGTTCTCGTAGCTAGACGTGTGTTTGTGCGCGAGTGATATTCGCGATGAGTAAGCGCAAACATAAGTCTGTCTCATTTGAGGATAAATTAAACGCCTTGAAACGTCTTGATCAAGGAGAGACAATAAAAAAGATAGCTTCCGAGATGGGCGTCGGAGCGCAAACAGTGGGGGACTCAAGAGCCACGACTATTTTTTTACGTAATAAAACTTTATCTCATTTGGCTAAAGACAAATCTTTGTTTTGTTAGTTTTCAGAGGATAACTCAATCCCTAATTTCACTCCGCTTACACCTCTCTACTTTTCGCTCTACGGGGCATTCACACATCTCTCCTAGCGGATTAGCAGACCACTGTAGCTCAGCACAAGGTTGCATACACCGAGCAAGCCTAATAGAAATTACTTTCTGATCGTTTTATCGCTCTGCCTCTTTTCTCTCGATGTATGCACACACAGGTACAGCTGGTTGTCTATCAGCTTTAAAGCCATAAAGAGAAATATTTTTACAGCGGAAGGGTCAGAATGATTTAAACCATTTAAATTCAAATTCCGACTAAAAAGATCTTTCAGTCTATCCGGGGTTTTACTTAACCGGGCTCCGATGACTGGTCCCAATCCCGTGATAGAGAGACACTGTAGTGTACTTTCAGTCACGGCGGAAACTTGCATGGCAACATGCACGCCGCGCGATCAAGAGGATGGCCTACCTGTCTAGTTAAACCCACCATGACTTTCGGCCTCCCCGCCTGGCACCCAACCACCATTGAGAACACTACCAAACTTGAGAGGGTGCAAAGAAGGGCATTGCATTTCATACATGGCCGTAACCTCCCCCCACCCTGTGACCAGAAGCAGGTTATGCCAATGACCATGCACCTGCAATACACCGATCTGGTGTTTTTTAAAAAGATGCCTCAGTGGTGCCACTGATTTTGACGTATGCGCGCGCATCATCCAGGGCCGCGTGTTGAGAGGCGATGATGGTAGGCACCCCCGCCTCCAACCCCCCCTGGCCAAAGGAGTGCTCGGCTGATGTGCTTTTTCTTTCCGGGTTGTTAACCCATGGAACGACCTGCCGCCCGCCCTCAAAGACTGCCCAGTAAGTCATTTCCCTTCCATGTGTAAAGAGTACTTATGGGAGAACCAACTACAAGTGCGGTTATCTTGATTCACGTGCTTTACAAGGCTCTTCGCGGCACAAGATTTCTACAAAGATATCAAGTGTTTTAGTAAAATATTTACTAGTGTCGACGCCTTTTCTTGTTGTTAAAAAATGTAATTACAACAAGGATAAACAATAAAATAAAATAAAAATAAAATATTTTATCTTGTGTTGCTTACGCTAGTTGGTATTTAGTATTTGTACATTTATTGTTACTCTGCTTATTGTTATTGGTGTTTTGAATGGACTTGTAATATACCCCAAACACAATGTGTGAGGGGTCAACATTATGGAAATAAATTAAATGAAATGAAAAAGCAAGATCCAAAGAGAGAGAGGGGGAGAGTATGGTTACGTTACCTGTATCATGAGTCCGTCTTCTTCCATGATGCCGCATGTACAGTTGATGATGTCTCTCTTCTGCAGCTGCTCGCAGGTTTCTTCTTCTGTTAGCGGCGGAGCCAAGGAACACGGACTACCGTCGGGCTCGGAGGCGTCTGAAACATCGAGCGACACGTCAAAACCCTCGTGTCGGATGAGCAAAGCTCTTGAAACAGATTAGTAAAGAGAGAGAAGGAAAATACAGAAATAACACGGACAGGCACAAAAATCCCATCTAAGTTCCGTTGATGGACTCGCTCGCTTTGCTTGCTCACCTAACAATATGTAACAGAAAGAAGAAGAGTTCCACTTCAGATTTTATCTTTCTCAGGATTACGAGTGTCTCAAGGATAATAGGATTTGGCAAATATTTTAGGATTTTCTGGTCTTTAAAAAAAAACATACATATAATAATTTTTTAATTTCAGCCACAAAATATCACTTTTTAGTAACGAGTTGAAAAAACTTAGTCAGGCCATCACATTACGCAAATGGTAAGTTATGGTGAGTAGGCTAAAAGTAAAACGTAAAATTATGGATGAAAATTCTGGATTCTGATGCGTTTGATCTGCATAATTTTGACTAGATTCTCGAAATCAGGCTGAGCTTATAACTATTTTGTATGGAACCGAAAATTGTAACATTTTCGGAGGCTTTATAATAGCGTATGTCTGAATAAACATTTTAAGATTTCAGATTTTTAAGTATTTCAAGGATAAAAATTGACTTTTGGCTCAACCTGCAGTAAGGTTTAAAAGAAAAAAGTTCCCCCCTTAGTTTACTTCACCCGGAGCATACCATCAACACATAAATGTTATGATATTATGATTTTATTTTGGTTATTAAAATATTTACACCAAAACATACCCATCGATAATTCCGGGAAAATTGGTGGTTGCAATACCGTCTGAGGCGACGGGGATGATATTTTCTTCTTCTTTAAGTAACGATATTTCTGTGGCTGGGTAGTGAAAGGGGCCGGAGTGAGTCTATGTTCAGGCGAGTCATCGTACACTGTACTGCTGTGGAAGAGAGAACACACGTAACAGCATCGTGACAAAGTAGCGAGCAGACAGAATGAAGATGGAATGACGAAATCCACAAGAAGCACAGTCTACTACAAACTTTTCATTATGCAATTGAAAGAAGCTTCGTGTTGCAGTTCCTTGTCTGTAGCCGTACACAGCAAAACATGTAAACATTGGAAAGAGTGCATTTAAAAAAAATATTTATGGGTTTCTCCTTTCTATAAACTATAAAGCAATACAAAATTATATATACTAGTACTGTAATAATATTATAGAGTTTACAAGTAAAATGCTTGATGCCCTTCATCTACGTTAGTTTTATCAGTTTCACTATTTTGAATTATTCAAATCAACATAAGTTTTACAACCAACATGACAAATAAGGAGCTATACTTCAATTGTAAACATTATTACATTGATACATTGGGTCGCAAACTACTTAACTGCGTCCTACGTGTACAACATTAAGGTTAACTTTAGATGGGGCTAGATAGATAGATCTTTATACCTTGTTCTAAGTACATAACAGTGCCCATAGATTCAATAGATAACAATAGATTAGAAGTTTTGTTAAAATTTAGTGACAATCAGTGACTATATTATGTATTAAAATTGTGATGCATATCACACATATCATAATATAAATTATAATATGTTATACTTATTTATAAGTAGAAAGTAATGTTTTTTCAATTGCCATAATGGCCCTAATCAAATAATTAATAATATGCAACATAATAGAACGTACCAAGCCGTTTCTTCTTGAGTGTCTCGATGTACATGTCCGAGAGCCGCCTCTTCTTAACGACCTTGGACCGTGATAGCGGGGTCGGAGCTGTGATCGGCAATGCTGGCGCGCTCGCGGGGGTGGAGCTAGATTCAGCAGCTCTAGCCACGGATGTCGGGGTGCTGACGATAGGCAGGCCGCTGTGACAGAACAACCCGGTATCAGTCAGTGGGAGGAGATGTTTCAAGGTGCAATCACCATAGAACCTGCCGCAAGCACTACATTGCTGCCATACTAATGCACTTTTATTATATTAAGAAAGAATTAGAGTCAATAGCGCAATAATGCGCGCTCCGTTACAAAGCATTATGGGAGAAAGGGCATGTACACGTTTAAAGCCATATGGTTGGGAATGTGGCTGACTGCACTGCCATTGTTGGAAACGCAGTTCTCCACACACCCGAGCATATGGCATTTAGCATGTAAATGCCCTTTCTCACATAATACTTTGCACGCGCGATATAGAGGGCGCTGGTGATTTTGAAAATCGTCTATTGACATTTTGACAGCAGGAATGAAGAATGAATGAGGTATGCATTAAGCTTGGACCAATTTTTATTTTTTAACCACGAATAAATGTATGCCCTAGCATGGCACTATTGTAAATAAATTTTGTAGATCCATAAAAAATCCTGGCGTTATTTCATGTTTTAAAACTCAAAAATGTGATACCAACCTAATTTTTTTTTTTTAAGATGTTGGTACAGCAAAATTGTTTGGAGCAATAGCAGTGATATAACTTTTATGGAAATCAATAACATAGGATTAATTAAATCAAGTAATACAGTTCACAGCCTTAGATACGCTTTGGAACAGCAGGTGGTGTTATGAATTTAAGTTATAAATAGCTGGGACATTTAGATCAGATTATTTCATATGTTCTCTGTAATGTGGCACTAAAGCGAGACCAAAATCACCATTTTGTTTGTGTCACAATGTAATTCATTGTACTATACTAGCTCCCAACAAAAAAAAGGATGCTTTGTAGTGGTGAGGGGGGAAGAATGCATGGGCGGTAAAAGGAATGTCGTCTTTGTGTATGAAAGAGAGACATCTTTAACCAACACAAGCAAAAATTATCTGTCCTAGATCACAGAGTTCTTCCGTGTGCTAGATCCACGCTGAGCTAGCGTGAATAGAATTGACAAAGTTGTTAGGTTGGGGAAACAATTTCGAGCTATCTGCATTCTTTCGTTGGAACCACTATAGGAGTTAACCTTGGTAGTTACTGAGTTCGGTCCTCCATGTAAACCAGAAATTTACTCACTCTTCTTCCATGAGCACTAGCGGCGGTATCTTGGCAACGTTACGTATGACCGGCAGCAGCGTCTTGATCCCGGGCACGGGGGTGGGGGGAAGATCCTTGGGGGCGGGCGGGGTCATGGGGGCGGCCAGGGGCACGTTGGGGATCGCCACGGGCGTGATGTAGTCCTCGAAGTCCATGGGTTCGGTCTCTGCGGGTGCGATCACTGGAGGATCCACCGCGGGTTTTGGTGACGGAGCTTTCAGGTCTGGCAGCACACTGAAAACAGGGTGGGGTTGTTTAATCACAGGGCAGACGGAGCAGAGTGCACTAGGGCTAATAGGGTGGAAACTAGGGGGGAAAAGTTACTAGACACCAACTCTTTCACAAGCAGAGCAAGTACTGATTTGCATACATTATAAATTTACAAATTTCTAGCTTCCAAATTACGTATTTAATTACCCAGTTCCAGTTCATATCATGGTCTTAATTTGCATAGAAATAAATAAATACGCATTAAGAGTCTACCCACTCAGTCACACAACTGATTTTCAGTGGGGGACAGTAAACCAAAGTGAATATTAAAGCTTATCTATAGGCAACGTAAAAAGCATGGTAATTTGTGGTTTCAAATATATTATGCCATTGATGCCTAATTCAAGATACCTACAACAAATTATTAGCCATTGACACAGAAATAGGGAACCTAAGTGGGCGTGTCTGGTTCTCTCCGGTCAGCGTGGTATAGGCGATTAACCCGTGCTAAATGTTTCGTAAGCGATAGCGCGAGAACCCGACCACGGACCGGAATAATATTCATACTGTAAGAAACTATAATCTTTCCTCTTTGCGTGGATATACATAACTCTGCTCTATCACAAATATTAATGACATTTGTTTTGAGTCGAAGTGAACTCTACATTTACACTGTTGCCAAACCTTCCAAACTGCTCATGAAAAAGCACGTAAAAACATTTTGTCCGTGGCATCAGCATAACATTTGGTATCCGACTTGCTTTGTGGCTACTGTGAGGTCACTGGGTTGTACTAGATTATACATTACTAATAAAATATCCTTTAATGTGCCAACAAAATCTTGAATAAAAAGTACATTTAGCAACCATGGACAGGCGCGTGGTATGCGAGGATGCCACAGCTGCACACAACGTGGCTGCGTCTCGCTTAGGTTGCCGCTCAGTCAGAGTACATTTGCGACAGCGCGCAAACATGGGTCCATTAAACTCATAATAGTTTGAATTTAGGAAGCGTCATCGAGCAAAGTAGAATGCCATCATCTTCTTCACAGAATTATGCATCTTGTGATGTTATTGGTTTAGATTTCTTTTGCGCGAGTCAAAAGATACGGCGAGTTACATTTTCGTACCATGCTAATTCTTAAGGGCGCTGAGACCAGAGAGAACCAATTTCCTTCCCGCCTTCAAAACTTAGGTTCCCTATTGACATTATCCACATGAAACTTCATTCATTTAAAGCAGCTCTTTATGCCACTTTACCAATATGACTCATTTATCACCTTTACACCAGTTTTGTATTTTAAAACCTCAGTTTATTTTTCATTTATTTTGCTTTTTCAGTCATTTTTTATATTTAGGCTATACTCTTGTTATTTAAGTTTTTCTTATTGTATTTGCTGTATAATTTTAATTTTATAGTTTAGTTTTAGTAACCTGACACTTGTGGGTTAATAGGCCTAACTGTAGTTAAGAGATCAATAAATATAATGGTTCAAACTTAAAAAAGAATATGAAAGAACATAGAAAATATATTCTAGGTACATACTGGTTCCTACAACAATGATATTAAAAAAAAATACAGAAAATCAGCAAATTAATCATTTTCTCTGGCCCTTCTCTATGATTGACAAACTATCTTAATACCTAAAGGTTTCACTCTTACTCTCACAGTTGACGATCTTAGAGAAATGTTTATTTGAAACAAAAGACTTAAAATGATGTATACTTCGTAGTAAAGTATGGTTCTGTATTTAAAAACAAACTATGCAACGAAAGTCCGCTATTTTTTTCCTCGAAAAAACGCCGACAGGGCACGAACCCAAGCATAGAGAAAAGTTTAAGAATGATGATTCAATCTTGTAAAGTATGTTTCCGAATTTCCAAACAAATCACCCAAATTCCACAATTTTTTTCTCCTCGAAAAAGGTAATATAGGATCAGATTATCAGAGAATGATGGTCCACACTTCACCTCTATCGAAGAGTATTATCATGAACAGCAGCCAGGTGCGGTAGACAGGTGCGGCAACCAGGTGCGGCAACCGGGTGCGGCAACCGGGTGCGGCAACCGGGTGCGGCAATCCGGTGCGGCACAACCACATAACCACATAAAGACATAACCACTTTTCCACATAACAACATAACGACATAAACAAATGAACAAAAACCACATCACGACATAACAACATATCCACATAACCACATAACGACATAACAACGACGACGACGACAACCGTAAGAGTTAGAGCGAAACCATTAGGTATTTAGCATCACCTGGGACCCTCACAGGTGCTCCCCGGTGATACTAAATACCAAACGGTGTCGACCTAACTCTCACAGTTGTCGAGATTATTACAATAAAAGAAACTAGCACCTAGATGGGGCCCCGGTGATTCTTAATACCTAACGGTTTCGCTCGTACTTTCACGGTTGACGAGAAAAAGTCGATAAAAGGGTCTAGCAATTACTGGAAAAAAATAAACATGGTGTTCTAGGGAGAGGGTCCCCCTATGATGCCAAATAAATACCGTTTTGCTCTAACTCTCATAGTTGACGAGAAAAATGCTATTAAAGGATCTAGCAGTGTATGAAAAAAATTATACATGAGGTTCCAGGGAGAGCGTCACACGGTGATGCTTAATACCTAACGGTTTCGCTCTTACTCTCACGGTTGACGATCTTAGAGAAATGTTTATTTGAAAGAAAAGACTTAAAATGATGTATACTTCGTAGTAAAGTAGGTATGGTTCTGAATTTAAAAACAAACTATGCAACGAAAGTCCACTATTTATTTCCTCGAAAAAACGCAGACAGGGCACGAACCCAGCATAGAGAAAAGTTTAAGAATGATGATTCGATCATGTAAAGTATGTTTCCGAATTTCCAAACAAATCACCCAAATTCCGCAATTTTTTTTCCCCTTGAAAAAGGGAATATTCGATCAGATTATCAGAGAAAAACGGTCCACACTTCACCTCTATCGAAGGGTATTCTCATATTCGGCAGCCGGGTGCGGTAGTCAGGTGCGGCAACAAGGTGCGGCAACCAGGTGCGGCAACCCGGGTGCGGCAAACAAGTGCGGCAAACAGGTGCGGCAGCGAGCCATAACCATAACTTACTCTCACGGTTGACGATCTTAGAGAAATGTTTATTTGAAAGAAAAGACTTAAAATGATGTATACTTCGTAGTAAAGTAGGTATGGTTCTGAATTTAAAAACAAACTACCAACGCAATGCATGCAACGAAATTCCGCTATTATTTTTCTAGAAAAGACGCCGACAGGGCAGAGAAAAGTTTAAGAATGATGATTCAATCTTGTAGGGCCTAAAGTATGTTTCCGAATTTCCAAACAAATCACCCAAATTCCGCAATTTTTTTTTTCTTTGAAAAAGGTAATATAAGATCGGATTATCAGAGAATGATGGTCCACACTTCACCTCTATCGAAGGGTATTATCATGTACAGCAGCCAGGTGCGGCAACCAGGTGCGGCAGCGAGGTGCGGCAACAAGGTGCGGCAGCGAGGTGCGGCAGCGAGGTGCGGCAGCCAGGTGCGGCAGCCAGGTGCGGCAGCAAGGTGCGGCAGCAAGGTGCGGCAGCAAGGTGCGGCAATCCGTTTTGGCACAACCACATAACCACATAACGACATAACCACTTTACCACATAACAACATAACGACATAAACACAAGACCACAAAACCACATCACAACATAACAACATATCCACATAACCATATAACGACATAACGACTACGACGACGACAACCGTGAGAGTCAGAGTGAAACCGTTAGGTATTAAGAATCACCAGGGACCCTCCAAGATGCTGGTTTCTTTTATTCCATTATCTCGACAACCGTGAGAGTTAGAGCGAAAACGTTAGGTATTAAGAGACACCTGAGACCCTCACTGGTGCTAGTTTCTTTGATTACATTTATCTCGACAACCAATAGAGTTAAAGCGAAAACGTTAGGTATTAAGAATCACCGGGGACCCTCACAGGTGCTAGTTTCTTTTATTGCATTTATCTCGACAACTGTGAGAGTGATTCTTAATACCTTACGGTTTCGCTCTAACTCTCTCGGTTGTCGAGACAAATGCATTAAAAAAAACTAGCACCTAGGGGGGTCCCTGGTGATTCTAAATAAATTAAATAAATAAATAAATTTTATTTAGAGTCTACCCACTCAGTTATATAACTGATTTTCAGTGGGGGACTTTAAATCAAAGCGACCAAGCCAACCCTGCAGGCCCCGACGCAATCGACGAGTGAGCGATAACCAACCAAAGATCAATATTTTTAATAGGAAATATAGCAATCAGTGGTATGGACAGTGCGAACACCCGCGAATCAACACCAGAATCAACAAGGCAGATTCAAAACAACTCTGAAATTTATTATGTGCTTCGTTGCTAGGACGGCTCCAAAGTCACCGTTTACAAACTCCGAAGTTAAAAAACTTCTGACTTTAGCGGGAATCGAACCCTGGACCTTCTGCATTGGAAGCAGATACGCTAACAACAAGACCAACGAGCCTAACCTAACGGTTTCGCCATAGCTCTCACGGTTGTCGAGATAAATGCAGCCAGGTGCGGCAACCGGGTGCGGCAGCAAGGTGCGGCAGCGAGGTGCGGCAACAAGGTGCGGCAGCAAGGTGCGGCAACAAGGTGCGGCAGCGAGGTGCGGCAACAAGGTGCGGCAACAAGGTGCGGCAGCGAGTTGCGGCAATCCGGTGCGGCACAACCACATTACCACATAACGACATAACCACTTTACCACATAACAACATAACGACATAAACACAAGACCACAAAACCACATCACAACATAACAACATATCCACATAACCATATAACGACATAATGACTACGACGACGACAACCGTGAAGGTTGGAGCGAAACAATTAGGTATTAAGAATCACCGGGGAGCCTCCAAGATGCTGGTTTCTTTTATTCCATTATCTCGACAACCGTGAGAGTTAGAGCGAAACCGTTAGGTATTAAGAATCACCGGGGACCCTCCCAGGTGCTAGTTTCTTTTATTGCAATTATTTTGACAAATGTGAGAGTGATTCTTAATACCTTACGGTTTCGCTCTAACTCTCTCGGTTGTCGAGACAAATGCATTAAAAAAACTAGCACCTAGGGGGGTCCCTGGTGATTCTAAATAAATTAAATAAATAAATAAATAAATAAATAAATTTTATTTATAGTCCACCCACTCAGTTATATAACTGATTTTCAGTGGGGGACTTTAAATCAAAGCGACCAAGCCAACCCTGCAGGCCCCGACGCAATCGACGAGTGAGCGATAACCAACCAAAGATCGATATATTTAATAGGAAATATAGCAATCAGTGGTATGGACAGTGCGAACACCCGGGAATCAACACCAGAATCAACAAGGCAGATTCAGAACAACTCTGAAATTTATTATGTGCTTCGTTGCTAGGACGGTTCCGAAGTCACCGTTTACAAACTCCTAAGACTCGAACTGATGGACTTAAGTCCAAATCAGAAGTTAAAAAACTTCTGACTTTAGCGGGAATCAAACCCTGGACCTTCGGCATTGGAAGCAGATACGCTAACAACAAGACCAACAAACCTAACCTAACGGTTTCGCCATAGCTCTCACGGTTGTCGAGATAAATGCAATTAAAGAAACTTGCACCTGGGAGGGTCCCCGGTGATACAAAATACCAAACGGTGTCGCTCGTACTTTCACGGTTGACGAGAAAAAGTCGATAAAAGGGTCTTAGCAATTACTGATAAAAAAACATGGTGTTCCAGGGAGAGGGTCCCCCTATGATGGTAAATAAATACGGTTTCGCTCTAACTCTCATAGTTGACGAGAAAAATGCGATAAAAGGTTCTAACAGTCTGAAAAAAATTATACATGGTGTTCCAGGGAGAGCGTCACCCGGTGATGCGTAAAAGAATCTTTGTATATCATTAATATTATGGTGATCTATATTCTACATGCAAAAAGTAAAATAATACAGTGTAACCAGGTATATTAATACTTAAATTGTTGGAGTTTGCCTTCAAATTATGAGAAGAGTCTTATTTAAATGGAAATACAAGTAACATTTTTCAACCACAAAGCTATTTTGTGCTTCATAGAGTAATGAGTACAACTCACATCTTTAGCACTTTCTTGGGCTCAATCTTGACCTCCTTCGCAACATCCACCGTCTCAGGCAGCGGTGCTTCTACCACAGGGGTGGGCGTCGGGGGCTTGGAAGCTTGTTTGGCCTGCAGCAGCTGCATCTGCGTCTGTGCAACAAACAAAACATTAATTCCGACTTCCGAGCAACATGATACTCACTCTCACACACAATGCCTAATAACTAGGAAAACGCCAAAGTCGTTGTTGGATGAGTGAGCGAGTACCACATTTGCATTTGCAGCTTCAGCTTCAGCATAGCATGCGTGCATGTAGCTCTGCATGAGTCATCTGCATGAGTCATCAAGTCGAGACTTGTCTGCCACTGATGCGTTCGCTATGCACGTGGATGCAGGCGACACCAAAACAATGAAAACATATCACATCATCAACACCAAAGTATTAAAGCTACCAAGATTCCAAAATATGTTTTAGAAAGGTCCACTCACGGATCCCACTTCGGCTTAATATGTTCTGCATCCATCTTTTATGCTCCTCAAATCAAATCAATTTAGTAAAGCTCTGCAAAACACGATTTTTGGCAGTAATTATTTTTTGTAAGTTGGCAGGGCAAGATATAATTCTGAAATTTTTGACAGTTGTCAACATTCATAGTGGTAACATTGGTGAGAAAAGGTATTTTGTTTGAAAGCAAACTTTAAGTTTAAAAAAATAAAGTAGTTATTTTTTTTTCTATTGGATTCCTGCAAATTTTGCTGTCCATGTTAACAGCACTCTACCTATTGGTCCTTGACGTTGGTGTAAAATTTCGTCAAAATCAGACGAGTATTTTGGACCCTGCGCATCGAACACACTTACACACATAAACACAACGAAGTGCCGAAAACTTGCCATAGAGACTCCGTTCGCTCCGCTCACTTGTCCAATTACACTCAAAGGAAAGTAGCCAACCAAAGTTAAAACTAGCACAAACTTTGATTATATAAATCCCCACCAAAGCGCATTCAGGCACGTGTCATCATTCAATGGCTTTGTAATTGCTTTCAAGCGGAGTCAGCGGAAAAAATCTACGCTGACTGCACTAACTAGAAATTCCATTGGCCCAGTGCAAAAAGTAGATTAATTGATGTTAAACAGAACAGTGAACAATTCTGATTTTTTCGTAAACAAATTTTTAACAATTATCTACGACCAAATAATCAGTACCTTCTTTTGAGCCTCGAAGCGACTGATCTTCTCAAAGAAAGACGCATCGAACGGCCGAGCCCTGGGTACGATCTCGTCTAGAGATTCCCCAACGGTCCTGGCGTAGGCCAAGTCCGCGACGTTCGGAGTATTCCCCATGAACTTGCTGTACTCCGGGTGGTAATGTTTGATGTGCATCTGAAGCAAGTTCTCCTTGCGGAAGTGCTTCAGGCAGCCGTCTTTAGGACAGATCAGCGCGTCGTTCTCCATCTGGATCGACGCATTGCCGGTGCCGACTGTGAATCAAGAAACAAATTTTGACTGTCAAATGTGTTAAATAACCTAATCAATGTCAAAGAGATCAGATAAGGAAGACTTTAGGATAAACTAAGATTAGAAGATAATTTTTATTATCATAAGTATTGTGTCTAGTTAAAGATAACAAGAGTTCATCAACCTTAGTTAATTATTATGGTAGGCCTAAGAGTTACAAACAAGAAATATACAACTACAAAATCGTGAAACCTTCATAATTTACTCAATTTTGGTGAACTTCGGGAAATTATACCAAGTGTACAGGTTTTTTACGCAAATTTTCAAACTGGAAACCAATGCGAACGCACACGTTAATTTGGTTTTAACGTAAGTTAAACGGTTTGGTGGGAATTTCCAGAATTGAAATCCACGTTTTCGATTTTTTCACGTTTTGGACTTACCTCTCGCATTGATTTTTTAAGGCTAATTCTTGGCAACCAAGTGTGGATATCAATATAAAGGAACTCTATTAACATTCAAGCAAAATTTGGTAATGATATCCAACCGTTCAGCTGCAATCGTCAACACATGAGTGCATGCATTTGAGTTGGGCCAAGCTCAGCGACCCCTCTATCCATGTGAATTCTATTGATCCAATCCAACAAGGAAGATAGATGCTAATTTTGAAGAGTCCATTTATACCTCATATTCTTAGTGTTTATAAAGGGAGCAATCTTTGTTTTTTTGCTTTTGAAAATTAGCACAATTATTCCAATAATATTACTTAGTAATTAATTATATTCTCTTTCCAACGTACCGAGATTACGTTTCTTCTTCAATACAAATCTAAAGAAATTTCTTGCCTTACTGGTTGCCAGCATAAAGTTGAGGAAACAAACAGTATGAAGAAGTTGTACAGGGATCCATTTGGATTTAAGGGCAAGACAACTGTTAGGTCATAATACGCCAGGGAAAACGATGGGAGCCTCTGGTGAGAAAGGAAAGCAAGAACACATGGAAAGTAGACAAGAAAAGAAGAATATAAGTGGCATGAATACGATACTCTGGCTCAGACTATTTTCAGGATAACCTTTACAAAATAGGACCGGTTTACAAACTTAAAACGCCCAGGACCAGGATGAAACATGTGTTTCCTAAAAGCAGAAAGGGACGTTATGGGGAAGATGGAAAGCAAGAAAAATGCTGCCAACCTTTATTGTGGGCAATAGGCAGATTGAAAGAAGGTTAGGTATTGATGTTGGAACAACAAAAACAAGAAGCAGCTGCGTAGTAGTGAAGCTACTATAGTTGTCACCAAACCAGGGTGTGATTTTTTTTATTTTTTATTAAAAAAATCAAAAATCATGATTTTACAATTAGTTAGGAAAAGGTCAACCGGCTAGTTTAGTATAGATTGGAGAAGGGTTGACAGGTTGGGAAAGCGTAGAAAACATTAAGTCCAGCCTAACGGGCTGGGGGCGACAAAACTTTTCACCTGCTGATGACAACTGCAAATAATTTAAAGTTATCCACAACGCGTTTTCGTTCGTTCCCAGAAGGACGAAACGCGTTGTGGCTTAAGGTAACAAACAACTTTAAATTAGCTGCAGTTGTCATCAGCAGGTGAAAAGTTTTGTCGCCTCCAGCCCTTCAGGCTGAGCTTTATGTTCTCTAAAATTCATGATTTATTTGATTTAAATCAACTTTTTTATTTTAATCAGGTTTTTATTGATTGAATTAACAATATCAGTGTTTCCAAACTTGTCATTGGTGAGCCAATCAAATACTATCACAAACATTCCAGAAAATCTACTTCGAATTTTTGTTAGGAAAACTTTGTCTAAATCAGTTAGAACTCTTGTGTTTGTTACTCAAAATGAAGAAAAAAATGCACTTGATTTTAAATCAAAAACACCCTTCACCAAACATGTCTTGTTATTAGTAATGCATTAGTGGTAGGTTACTTACTACCAGACTGAGAAGAAAGTTGTTGGCTTAGTTGAAAGGTATTGAGAAGAAAAGAAGCCTCATCTTATCACAGTCCTTGAAAATAACCACCCTATTGTGCTCCTATCGCAGCCAAATTAAAACATGTTACACAAGCAGCAACACAACCGCACTTGCACACAGACATTTGCAGTACATTACTTTCTAATCATCTTCAGATTCAGTACCAGGAAAAGAGTACTTATTTGGTAAGGATGGTGAAGTAGGAAAGTTTTCTCATTCAAAATAATTAATTAATAGCACTAGGTAGTTGTGTTTATTAGTTTCAACTAGGAAAAGTATAATTTACTATATTACACAAATAAAATAAGGGTTCTTAAAAACTAAAAAGTACACATTAGAGCACCAATTTGTAAACTCAAATCAATAAGAATAGATCCCAAGAAACCAAGAAAATGTAGGCCTATACATAAATGAAAATGTCTTACCCCTTAATTAATAGCACTAGGTAGTTGTGTTTATTAGTTTCAACTAGGAAAAGTATAATATACTATAATAAAATAAGGGTTCTTAAAAACTAAAAAGTACACATTAGAGCACCAATTTGTAAACTCAAATCAATAAGAATAGATCCCAAGAAACCAAGAAAATGTAGGCCTATACATAAATGAAAATGTCTTACCCCCTCACGCACAAAGACTTGCGTCCGTAACTTGCGGACACAAATATTGGCAAAGATGGTCGATTTGTCTCCGGCGATAATGTTTGTAGATCAATGGAAACGAAATGCAAGCAAAATTCGGTCCCAAATGACACAAATAAATTATTCTAGCACTAATAGAGCATTTCTAGATAGAAAACAGCCTACATTTATTAAATTTTGTGTTTTGGGCAACCGGCAACCTATGTAGTGGTCAAAAGAAAACATTATTTACTGTCTATAATTTGGACTAGTGGTAGAAGAGTCATTTCTATGCGAAGGGTCGCGGGAACAAATTTCACTTAATTTTAATAAACTTTTTGCAAATTTTTACTCAATATTTCACGTTTCTTGCCTGCCTTAATGTATGTTCGTACAAATTTTTGTTATTGAAAAATTAATTTTCTGATACAAAAAAGTGAGGGTTGTGCACATCCAGAGTAGCCGCAACTTTACCGACGCATCTAGTGACTTGAGTCTGCTAACACAATCTATCTTTGTTCATACAGTTTTTATCTCTATGATTTAACATATGAAATTGCCCAAGTCCGCCATTTTTAACAAGACGCAACTTTGACCGAGAAATCTTTGTGCATAAGGGATATAATTGATACATATTTCAAAACTCCTGATTCTAACATAAGTTGAATCAGTAATGAATGCCCAATAGACGATTTTCAAATTCAAAATCCCCAGCGCCCTATATATCGCGCGCGCAAAGCATTGTGGTAGAAAGGGTATTTACATGTTAAATGCCATATGCTCGGGTAATGGAGTACTGCGTCTCCAACAATGGCAGTGCAGTCCGCCACAATCCCAATCGTATGACAGTTAGCATGTAAAGGCCCTTTCTCCCATAATGCTTTGCAACGGAGCGCGCATGCGCAGTTAATTCTGAAAAGGTCTAGTAACATGCATGCATACCATACCTACATCATGCTTTGCTAATACAGAATCAGGATTGAAAGGATTGTAAATCAATTAAACAAAATAATCACTTTTTAATGCATTGTAGTTTTATTTGGCTTTTAAACTCATTGAAGAAAAATGTGCAGATGTCCTAGTATTCAAATATGTACAGTCAAAACAAGCATAGAAATTCGTAGATCATGCATAACATTTTGGTTTTACACCCTTAAAAGTTTTTTTTAAAGGGGAAAATGTATCAAGGGTACATTTAGGTAAATCAATTAAGCAGAAAGATTTGGGAGCTACATTTAAATAACTAAACATTATAATGAAGTACAATAACAAATTCACAGTTGACATGAAACCTATAAGCCGATATAAATGGGTGGAAAAGTCTTGGTGCACATTCTTGTCTAAATAATACCCTCAGGAGTACCAACGTTCGTCTTCATACTAAGATTCATTTTCTTCCGCTGGTAAAAACAGTACATTATTTTGTAAAGGCAGAAACACATAGAACAGAATAGCAAGGCCCAATAGTATTGCCCTCTAACCAATATTTAAAAAGTCAAAGGAGATGTCGGAAAAGTTGGCTGAATGAAAGAGGAACTTGTATGTAACGGTAAAATATATTTTAAAATTTTGGGGAGATAACCTCCCCATCAGCCATTATCACAATGAGGTAGGTGAACAATTTAATTTCAAGCGATGATTTTTAAATATTGTTTCAACCAACATTTTTGTCTTCCAGCCGTCCATATAAGGGAAAGTGATTTTCTAAAATAATGTTTGGTAACAATTTTTTGTCAGCAGTACAAATAAGTTTTGTACCGCCCACACACCACACGTTATTTCAGAAAACCACTTTTCTTATACATAATTTGGTGGATACAGAAGTGTGTTGAAACAATATTTTTTTAAATGTTGTTCAAAATTAAATTGTGCGCCTAGCTCAGTGTACACTTTTGTCCAAAAATGGTCAAATGATGTCCAGCCAGCAGGGAGATTATGTCATCATGTCCTCCAAAATATTTGTTTAAAAAACCTAAATTAGGCAGATTACGTTCACATTACCTACATTAAACTTCTATGTGGATTCATTCACCATCAGGTTCAATAGCCTATAACAGCTGTAAACCCAGGCACAGACATCTGACTATAGGTCGACTGCCTCACTAAATGCCCTTGCTAGACTGATGCGTGCACACCACTAATGTTATATGTAGATTGTAGATACGTACAAGGTAGGGTATTTAGTAATTAGTATTTTTCTTCTTTTAAAAAATAAAATTTTTATTTTTAATACATACGCACTAAGTATGGGAAATCCATCATCCAACCCTATAAATTATTACTTAGCTCTTGAATATTGTGTTATTTTTAATTGTGGATATCAAAGTGCAAAACTTTGGTTGCAAAACCCAAGCTGACCCTGTCAGAAGCAGGAAACGGCATTGGATGATGATGCTAGGCTCCATAAGGCTCTACTAAAATAAACAGAAAATCAATGAGGTACTTATTAAACGAGGGAGCGGAGCGACTGAGTGTCTCCATTAAACTCAAACGGCTCCTATTCTGTGTGTCTGTCTGTCCATCTGTACATCGAAAATCAGCTGAACCGCTGAACAGATTGCGCTGAAATTTTAAACATACATCCGGTACGAGTTGACTGAGAACTGTTAACAAAATCAGCTAGATCCATTGCGATTTAAGCCTACAATAAATAAAAATGTGATTTTTTAAAATATCGATAGCATTTGTTGAATGCACCTGGCCATGGCTTAGTGATAAGCATTTAACCAACCGCACGGAGGGTTGGGGTACGATGCCCGTTGGTTCGAACTTTTTTATATTTTTACACCCACATATTATTTTTGAGGGGTGTTAAATGGGTAATAAAAATTAGGTGATTTTGTTTTATCTTGGAAATTGGTGAATGTTTCACGCTAATACGTTTCGAACACGATTCGCATTTTGAATGTTCAATTTAAATAACTAGGGAAACGCCAAATTTGTTGTTAACGAGTGAGTGAGCCAAGTGTGGAGTACCCGGGAACATCCCATTTCCTCCTATATACCGAAGGCAAGATCTAGCCCAGTATGGGGAATGATACCGGGTACTACACACATGGCGCTCGCTCACTCATTTTACAACAACTTTGGCGTTTCCCTAGTAGTAAGTTGTAGGTACTAGCAGCATCATTCAAAAGCTAAGCATACAATTAGGGCGCTGGTATGAAGCAAGCGTATAGCTCTACAAGGACGTGGGTTTGAATCCCACATAAGGCACGTTTTTTTTTAATCGTCCTTCATCGCCATCTATCTCCAATCGTCTTGTCAGATTGTAGACAATAATTGTCAACTTTATATTATTTACATTGGGCCTATAAAAGGTTTTATAAAACCCGGATTTCAACGCCAATCTTTTTTCTCTTTAAAATTTGAACGTTGTAGACCCACCCTTTTAGTCAGAATTGCCGGGCAATTGAAATTGAAGAATTGAGCAGTAGTAGTAGTTGTAGTATGAGTAACTGAACTCATGTTGAACATGTTACAGTTCAATTGAACCAAAATTTTGCATGCTTTTCCGAGTAGGGTACCTACCTAAATCCCCCGATTAAGAGGGAATAGGATGCATTTGGCAAAGCAAAAAACCATTCTCTCAGCCAAGAAGCATCCGAAGTACCTATATACATACACCTTTGCAAAGTTGTCAATAAAGCATACATGGACAGCCCTACGGTCGCAGATTTTCAAAATGTTGTCTCCATCAGCCACATTTAGGGTTTTCGTGGAAAAGAAAAAATAGATGATATAAAATGCTTTTTGTTCTACATTTAAATACTAAAAAACGTATCTCTAAATGTCCCATATCCTCTTAAGACGGAACACAGCCACTATGCTGTGGCGCCTGATAGAAGCTTTGTTGGTGTGCGTGTGCTCAAGCCAGGGCATTTAGTTCTACGGTACCAGAATATAGCAGTGATGCGACATTACGTGAACATCTTATACCGGCTGGGTCGCAAATTTAGCTTTGCCGTAATCACATTTGATCTACAATCAACTTTTATTACTTGACACAAACTAAAAAGTAAACATAATCTGAACGTAAGTTGATACTGTTTTACATAATAATCAACACAAACCTATTCTTGGCTGTTTTTTATATAAGACTTAACATTTTACATATGATGTTAAAAGGATTTTTCTTGGGAATCCCTAGACCTAAATATGATTTCTAAAGAATGCAGTAAAGACATCTAAAAAGTAAGGAACATGAAAAAGGGACTTAATAAAAAAGCAGATTATTTTTTATTTTTTTTCTTTGCCGGGACATAACCTCAGAGTTCACAATTATATTAAAATTGCCCAAAGATTCAAGATGGAATTTTGAGCAGCGGTTTTTGTATTATGTTTCTACACTCCTTTATCTACATCCTAAATAAAAGGGAAATTGGTTAGTCTGTAGTTTCTGACGTTGCACGATGTTCAACGGTACAAAATTTAAATTGTACCGGCGGGCGAAAAAATCGTGGAATGGAAGAAACTATAGAAAACCATTCATCCTTTTCTTTAGGTTGTAGGTAATGGAGTGTAGAAATATACAAAAAACCGCTGCATTAAATTCCATTTTGAACAAGCTGGATTGATTTGGGCCATTTGAATAAAATTGTTGTTTCTGAGGCTATGTCCCGTCAAAAAAATTCAAAACAAAATCTGCTCATTTATTACGTCTTACTTCCTTCCAATCTACTTCCTTTACAGACGTCTTTCCTGCATTCTTGAGAAATCGTATTTAGGTCTAGGGATTCCCCTTAAAACAATCCTGTCACACTGCATTGTTTTCATCAAAATCCAGGGAACCTCAATACCTGCACTGCATTAAATATGCATATCGTCTCAGTTAGCGCAAACACATAAATATGAGACGTTAAGCCCAATATCAACCAATCTAAACACATATGCATTTCCTGTTATTTTTACTTATTCTTCTATACTTAACTGTCTAATACAAGTGACTTGATGCTCGCAATCTTTCTGTTCTCTACTTTCACTCATTCTGTGGGTTTGAGTTATGTGGTAGCTGAAAGGATGTAGCTTGTGGCTGGTTCTAGTCAGCATAGGCTTGTACTTATAAGTGATAATTGGGACCCCATAAAGTAAGAATTTCTTTTTCAGTTTTAAATGCCCAAACATTTTTAAAACTAAAACAGCACATTTAATAGCTTTTAAACATACAAATTACATTCCATACGTGTGTTACACTGGAAACTATGAAGGCCTATTTACTGCTGCAGTACTTCAAATTCATGCTAAACCATTGAAAAAATAAACAGCCCTACTGTCTAAATTATTAAATACTTTGCCTAATTTTTATTGGATATTATGAGTAATTATGGAAGTAGAGTGTGAGTTGTGAATAACCAGAAGTCTCAAATTAAATGGGCAGACAAATAGTACGAATCATACTAGTTTGTTTTGCTTGGGATTTAATTAAAAACAAAATTGAAGGGACCCTAATCAGTTAATTCCTTATGGTCGTAATTATTGTATCGTCTTTGCATAACTTTCAAGACCAATATCTATCAAAAGTTCACAGGCCTCGTTGTATTTCTTCTGCTATTCATTGCTCAGTGATAGTCATTGGTTCATTGCCATTGTCTCGATTAGAGCAATAGCATGAATAAATAGGAACAAATAATAAAACAATGTCATACAACAATAATTAATGATTTTGTGTGGTCTGGTCTGGTACACTACTACTTGAGGTTATGAGAAAACCCAAAATTTCGAGTTACGTAGAGTATTTAGTATACTTACTTGATTCAATGTTAAAAAATTTGCTAGTACAAAGTCGATAACAAAAATAAGAACTCATACATTTTTAATTGATCATTGGCGCATTGCACATAACATTAAGGGCCATGCCCTAGGTACTTGATAATTAATTATAGTTATCTGTAGAAATTAACTTTAAACAAATTTGATTAAATGTTCATGCGTAATTACTTTTGGTACCTACACAGGTAAACTTCAATAAATAAAATTAATATAGTACTATTGATATTTCTTTGGAGTAAAGTCAATTAAAGATCGAAGTATATACTCTGACTCGAATTGCACTCGATTATTAAGTAATTTTTAGTACTCCACTCAAACTCAAAATTTAGGAATCTCGCACCCCTACTACAAGGTAAGCCTATTAATTAAAACCTACATTAAAATAATAATTAAGTGACAGGAAATGGAGTGGAAAGAAGAGAAAACACTAAACCAAAGTAAGGACAACTTGACAAATCATGGCATGGTTATACTGGCATACCAAACTCAGGGTATGAGACAGGGAAAATTCAAAATATTGACAAATAAAATAACAAGAGAATAAATATTGTACAATCTTCTTGACAGTGATCTTACTAGAATTCTAAAGAGATGCATGCATAACAAGTCTCTTCTAAAACTAGGGGGAGTTCATCGGTAGTCGGAACCTTACGCAACCACTGAATGATTGGCACTACAGTCGACAGAGGCACCACCAAAAAATATATAATTCACGTTAGTTACTTTGTAAGGCCGTAAAAACATTGGTCACCTGATCTCACTTTATTATCGTCATTCATGAATTATCCACAGTTTGACTGTTTTAACTCAACAAAGAATACCAGTGATGTGGTAAAGTCTTACAAAAGAAAAAAATATAATATGTTGTGTACTATATAGTATATAAAATTGCTGGCATGATCAAAATTACAAGATATCCTAATATTAAACAGGTAACCCAGCTAATCAACTTAAGCACATGTAGGTAAGGTACAATAACAATTTTGGGGAGCCTTCATATACCATAAATATATCAAACATAAGTCCGTACGTTCCCAAACAGTTTTGTTAAACGGGACTCGTTCGTTTGCTTCATTGTTAAAACTCTCATAACACTAGCCCAATAGCCAGTGTGGGTGTAGACACTGGCTTTTTTAGTGTTTACACTACGTCTGCGAACGGACAGGCCTATTAACTGCACTTATGTGCAAAACTTTGTTACTTTGTAACAGGACCTTTTTCAATTTGTCTTTGGGCACAACACACTGAGGTTAATAGAATTTAAAATTGTATAATTCAATATGGTTAAACCAACCATAACATAAAAATGGCATAGAGCCTACTGTATTTATGCGAGTATAGGCCTCGGGTATATTTGAAATTGTCAAGTTCAAAAAGTGGGTTGCGGCCATTATGTGAAGCCATTTATCAATAGTATTTATATCCAAATCTTTAAAATAAGGGTGCGGCCTTTACTCGAGGGCGGCCTATAAGCGAGTAAATACGGTACTCATGTTTTCAAAATAAATAAATCATAATATGGTAATATTTTGTGTCTCCCCCCCCCCCCCTGTTTATGCATATTAACTTTATCAAGGTACACGTAGGAATGGAAAAGTGATGTCTAATGAAGCAGTCCTATGAAACAGACTCATCTTTTAACAGAAATATATATATATAGTCAAATAGTTTTCTGTAAATCTTACAATAATTTGCAATCAATAGCAAGACATACTAATTTTTAACTATTCAATTTCGTAATAATTTGTACTGTAGCAATCTGCATCAAGAAACCGATATTTAAGTTAAGGTAAACTATGCTGCAGATCTGTTTCATGTCTGTATTGTTTAATTTTGGAACAGTAGCAACAATGATGTCAATTTCAATGACTGCAATATAGATCTTTTATTATCATCACTAGAGCCATTGAGTTTAAAGTGTACCTACAGTTAAAACGGAACACAGTGGTGGCTTGTCTACCGCAGAGTACTGCCGAGAAAACGCTAAGTCGGCTAGTATAGTTACGAGTTACAACAAACAATAAAGCCTTAATCACAATACGCCGATCTGTGCTTGCCTTTTTTATTTATTTAACGTCTATCCTATTCAGTTAAAAAATTGATTTACAAAGGATGACATTGACAGACGTAACTATACTACTCCACTGGTGTAATTTTGGCAGTGCAGTGCAACAGACAAGCGGCCACTGTGTTCGGTCTCCAGTCCTACATTTTAAACTCAATGACTGAGCTATTTATTATCTATATTACACGCATAGCATTATGGGGGAACCAGATTTAACAATCTGTCTATCGTTTGCTTGGCCGTTCCACAGCGGGTGGCAGACTGCACGCCAATGCTCCAGTTTTATAGTTTTACATACAATCAATTTAATACAAAAAAATACAATAGGGAATATTCCACTAACTATTTTATAGTTTATTTTAATTCTTATATATGTCTTAATAGTCACTGCACTTTTTTTATTTAAAAAAAAATGTAATTTGTGTAATTTAAACAAGAAGTAAATTGGACCCCCAGTTTGCGCACCAAAAACGAGCGTGCACCATCATTGGACGGTACTACGTCTAACTTGTTGAGTCAAGTCCAATTAGTAGAGATAAGAGTTTTAGCGTTTTAGGTTTTTGATGCAACAAAATGCTAATTTTGGCGTTTAAAATGCTAATTTTACTAAAGTAATTTTTTATGTCTATTGGGAACTAGTTATCAATGTATTTCTAGCATTTTATATGACTATATGAATTGAAATTTCCTATAATTCATCATTTACCATTAGAAGTGTAAGAAACACCCAAAATTAGGGTTTTGTGGAAGGGAAACATTATGCTACAAATGCTAATCTGTCAAATTAATGCTAATATTCTAAATTTAAATGCTAAAAAACGTATCTCTACCAATTAGAAACTAAATGTACGTATATTTGTACATATTTACATACAGACGGCGGTGCTCGCCCATCCGCTCAACAACAAACACAACTCCACAGCCACTTAAACGATGTACATTTTCACTAATTTTTCTTTTTCTTTTTTCGTATGTGACAGGAGATTTCGCGAGATCATTGTGATAAAGAATTACGAGCATTTTGTCTTGAATTTTTGCACAGCCTAGGACTATCATGCTATTCTTTATCTACAATAGGCTTTAATTAGTGATCAAAGTAAGGTTTTTGTGCGGGATGTGTGTCAGAACACGGAAGTGCAGGTTAGGGTTGGCAAGCTAAGCCAAGGGCTTGTCAAGTGAGTAATTTTAGTATTCACATACCAAGGCCTATATCCTACAGGAACGATTGGCCTAGACTGTTGTATTATAAATAATTTTCTACGCCTAGGCCTAGACCTAGAACTGTTTCAGTTTTGTTTCTTGATTGCAATGTCAACTTTTCTCGTTTCCTGGCTAGGCGTTAAATGTAAAATGTCCTCCGTCTGTTTACATTACTGAGGCAACGCTAGGCGCTGCTTTGTTTAAAACACCGCCGTCTCGATGTATGTATGTATGTATGTATGTGTATCTAGACGGCGTTGGTTCAACACAGTTCTGACGTCATAGCCGTTTTTGCCGCTCTTAGAATATTTAAAAAAATGCTGTTTTTAAAACGGCTATAAATTATTGGATTATTATTTCACGGAAAAACAAAGTACATATTTGTAATCGAAACGAAATACTTCTTCTAAAAAATCTATTTGTACAGTATTTGACGGAAGTGGAATATTCCCTGTTGTAAGAGAAGCCATTTTGGCTTAAATTCGCCTTTTCTTCAAGAGAAATAAAGACATTACGTATTATCATTATTATTACTATAGGAGCATCTTGCACAATTGATTCTGCAATTTCTCAATTGACTAACAAAAATCCATTAAAACTGGCTTTGTTCAAAAATAATTCAATAATAATATGTTTATAAATAACATGGTAAATGTGAATCTTCTTATACCCTACATTGTGCGTGTTTTTCCTCTCTCGTTATTTTATTAAAAACTGACAAATTTCTGTAAACCGTACTATTTATGCAAGTATAGGCAACATAAGAAATTAAAAATTTGTGGTGCAGACATTAAGCGGAGAAATATGTCTATTAATATTTAAATCCTAGTCTTTGAAATGCAAGTGGCCAAAATAGAGGTGTAGCCATTATTCAAGAGAAATATGGTATTTGCTTACTTTTGAGATATGTTAATAACAAAGCATTAACAGGAAATGCCCCCTAATAGCGTGTACTGAAAGTGCTTCAAGACCCCCTTTCCAATCATACGTGCCTGACAGCTTAACGTTTGTTTATTAAGACAAGAGATCCGCCCGAGAGGTCACGGATTGTGATCCTTCTGTCTATACTATGCTGCAAACGTAACATTAGTTCATTTTGTGTAATCCTATTTAATTTAAATATAATCAATAAATATTTATCTTTTGTACATTATGTCCATATTGTACCGTTTGGCTTTAGTTTAGTATCAATGCAAATATATAGTCTAAAAAATTGAGCTACACGGGACACACAGTTCTACAACAAAGAACTATTAAATGTTGTCTCGATCAGACTCGAGACCGAATGAACTTAAAAAAACCTAACAATGGTAATGTTGGGTTAGAAATTGGCAAGGCTGTGAGAGTATTTGAGAAAGATCTGCTGTATCTCCAGTTTCACCACCTCTCTCGTGCAGGACTCCATTTCGCAGAGCGCAAACTCCACGGCGGAAGCGAACAGTTTACAATCGCCCTTCACTATGTCCCGCCTCTCGGCCGGTTTAGACACCGCACTCGAAACGGTTTTAACCTCGAGGGGTCTCGAAAAGCTCACGTAGTCGTGGTCGAAATGGAAGGTGGCCGGCGGACCAGAATGGAAACTGTTTGTTTTAGGTTCCTCATCGAGGGGCACATCGTCCGGGCGACGAGCCTCGTCGCCTAGCAACACGTCGTTAGCGATCGACATGGCGCTGGCGCCGAGGATTTCGTCGCTCGACCCACTTTCGTCGAGCTTTAGGTCGAGCGAGGATATCGACGAGGAATCCGAAGAAGAACGATTGGACCAGAGCGAGTTGGTATCGAACCCGTTACCTAGAGCTTTGGGTACTTCTGTAGTGACGTCGCCTAGCGCCGACAGTTGATCGTGGCTTCTTAACTCCAGCTCCGACTTCTCTACTTCCAAAGGTTTTTCATTTAGAACTGATTCCGTGTCCGTAATTCGAGCAGAAATGTCATTAACTGTGAAGGAAATAAGATAGAAACCTAGGTTAGCAGATTTTTAAGCTCCCGTATTCAACGAGAATTGTTAACAATTTGAAATTCATAACAAAAACAATAAAACAAAATTAGTAATGTCTAGGGCCCCGTGAAGTAGAATTTTTTCCTAGCATTAATTAACTCAAATATTTTAATCTACAAATAGTGAAAAAACATTAAATTTTATAGAATTACTATAATAAATACAAACACTTCCTTATCTCCAAAAAGTTTCCAAAATGAAAAATTCACATAAATGTAAATTTTTGGCTTTTACTAAATTGGGGTATTTTACCTAAAATGAGACAAAAAGCACGTTTTAGCGCTAATTAACAAAAATAAAGTTGGTCAGTAATAATAGCTGAAACATATCAAATGTCCCACAAATAAACTCAAACCCAAATTTGACCTTATAAGTTATTTAGCATTTAAAGTTTAAAATAAAAATAAACTTCACGGGGCACAAGTAATGTCTCAATTCAAATAAATATGTCAAATAAATATATTTGCAGTGTTGCCAAGTTTGCTATCAAAACAAGAAATAAACAAAGGAAATTAAATAATTAATTGCAATATTAGTCTTTCTAGAGCCTTACTAAAATGATATAATAGTTTTTACAACTAGGTATGTAAACTGTATTATTACTACACTATTGACGAATCATTTGTTGAATACGAGAGCTTTAAAATCTCTAGGATTCTTGACAGCAAATTTCCATTGCTTTAAAAAGTAACGTTGAATTCCAAAGACTATACAAGGCTCCTGGTAAATGTGGCACAGTGTGGACAGTTGGCGGACATGAAGTAGATAAGACAGTACGGTATCATGTATAATATGAGCTACTACATGATAGTAATCAATCGTAAGCCATTCGTGATTAAATGTTGCAGGTATGCGCTCTAGTGGCGAAGCGCGCGACTAGAGAATCGAGGTACCCACGACCGCGCGCATGCTATTACATAGAGATTTGCGTTCGAATTGTGAGCAGAGCGTTTGTACCTATACATATATATTTCAAAATATAATCACGATTGATGGTTTACTGCAAGAAATAAGTCTTACGAAGTCAAATGATGCCTCAATTGTATCAGTATACATTTTCCAAAGATGGAGAAAACGATTTAAGTGAATGACAGTTTTTACGACAAATGTTGAGAATTGTGCGTTCTTTGGGTAGGTTTTTGGATTTTGGCTGATTTTATCATTTGTTTTTAACACTCGACAACTATGAAATAATTTTAATCTGGCGATATTAGTCTATGCTGATGTGGTATTTACTCTTGTAGTCAACTTTTACAACAGACAGAGGGTCGGACGGAATAATAGGCATATAGGCCCTAGATCTCATTTTAAGGCCTAGAATTTGCAGGTATTTGTATTGTACTTTGACAGCTTTTATGGTATTTGTTTATTACAAAGCAGGTTTAAATACGTATTTTAAAAACATTAACATAATACTCTTACATTCCCTATAGTATGCGATCTTTTTCACATACTATCTTATAGTTATTTTTATTGTATGTTGCCTGTCCCATGAGCTGCTAGCCTCTATAATCTAGGATTTTAATACATAATTATTGTGAATATGCTAATATACGTCCACGTCGACATAATCACGTAGACGAAATCACTGTCAAGTTGAATATAATTTTGGTTATATATTAATTTTGTTCACGTAGTTCAAAATAAAAATAGGAAATAGAGGTCACACAAATAAAGCCATGTCTCAATCTCGGTCTCAATGCTTCGAAATCGAATCGAGTTGCCCAATTTTATCTGTCATGGTCATTGTTATCTTATTGTTGTAATAATTGCGTGTACAGTAAGATCCCTCTTATCCGATCTCCTCTTATCCGATGTTCCGTGTTAACCGAGCCGCCCCAAAAAAAAAAAAAAAAAAAAAAAAAAAAAAAATTAAAAAAATTAAAGTTTTAAATACGTAAATAAAACATAAAAATAATTACAGACGCCGCGCCGCACTTTTTTAAATGTACTCGCATACATTTGTAGGCATGCCTTACGAGTAGGGATGACATCGGGTACCCGGTTCCAGAAATTACCCGGAGACGATTTTAAGATAATTCACCAGTTTAAATTACGCGCTACGTGGTTGCGGTCTTTCCCGCGGAGCGTGCCCGCTGTCTAAAGAGTAACTGGAGTTGACGCCAGGGCGCGTTGTAAGCTACCACGTGCTTCCGTCCGTCTCGGCGAGTCGCGCCCATGCCACGAGTGAGTGCAAGAGAGAAAGATGCGGCAATAAATCTTGGACACTGCCGTGTGCACAGTACGAGATGCGCGTACGATCCAACCAACTCACACTCACAGCTGACTGACAAAGATGGTTGGGTGAAGAAGAAGAATTCGCAATGCAATCATCTTTCAACCGATTCACGAAATTCGTTATCACGACGCATAGGATTGTTATTCCTGGGCTTATGTTCTTTCTTTCCCAGGCTTATCTTGCGACGAGAGCTTCAGCGCGGGATATAGTAGTGAGAGGTTTTCCCACATGAGAAAGAGAGCTAGGCCTAGCCTAGGCCTATGTTTGCATTGTAGGCCTAGGCCTACTGCGTCGAGTTTAGGCCTAGACTTACGTTTTTATTACGACATGTAGGCCTAATTGTTTACGTGTGTTTGTGAGCTTGATTTACAAGCTATTAAATCATTTAGTATACCCTCCACGAAGTGTATCGTGTGTATTTTATGTTCCTTTATCCATTACATGTGTCATATATCATTTTACCACATCAGGCTATGCTACGAGAGCAAATAAACAAATGAAACGCGCCATCCGAGTTTTTCGCAAATCCGAGGTGCCCCCGGTCTCATCCAACTCGGATAAGAGAGATCTTACTGTATTTTGTACAATACTAGAGCTTTGAGATAAATTTATAGCCTCCTTATTAAAATGTCCATTGAAAAGGAAACTACAATATGAAACGAGATTGTGATGTTAGGCGTAGGCCTAAAGCTCTGAACTGGTGGATTGTCATATGTGAGTGCGTGTGTGTGTAGGGGGGGGGGGGGGGGGGGGGGGGCTATTTTATCATTTTATATTATTTGTATTGCCGCATTTTGTTTAAAAACCGTTTAAATGTGTGCGAAATAGGATAAATAAATAGTAAATAGTAATCGACCGTAAATCATAGCATGCATCATTTATGCATACAAGTGAAGTGCAAAAAGCGGGCACAGAAATTAGGAAAACATCATTTTACAATATGAAAAACATCTTAATTACACTGTGAAAATATTCAGGTTGTCCATTATAACGGTAGTATATTTTAGAACGATGCAAAGATGTTGTATCGTCTCAAAATACTGTTGATTGTTATACGCCGGCGTGTGGTAAACAGCGGCTGTACCTCGTTTCTCCGGCCATATTGCAAGAATCCGCGCGACGGTGGCGCGATCTCTTGTTACTTTTAATGTCGAATTGCATTCCTTTACAGTTTTACTGAACTTTATCGAAGCAGTACAAGCAGCAAACCGACATAACGAAGTAATAAACTAAATGTAGGCTTATGACGTTGCTTGGATTCAAGTTATTTATTATTACGTTACAGTTACTTAACTAACATCAAATACCAGTTAAACAATAAATAACTTGCTAATATTTGACTAGCTTGAAATATGTGTGCAGCACACACTTAATTAGACACACAAACACCCATTAACTCAAACTGTGCACAACTCATTAACATTGCCAATTAAACATTTTTAAGTGAAAAAAACAAAAACCTTATAGTATAGCCTCAACGAGTAGTCAGGTTAAACTGAGTAATGGATGAATCACACACAAACTTACTAAAAATGCAAATGTGAAACAAACAGACATAAAAGTAAACATAATCAGTGCCAACTTCATATGTACGGTAGTTGATTAAGGATGAACATAGGTTATTTTTTTGAAAGCCCTACGATCATCATATTTTAAGAGAAGCCTATTGGCTATTGCATATTTTATAGTGCCAAGCTAGAGATATAATTCCACCAATAAAATAACTTTTTAAAATAAAATTGTCAAGTCACCCATTGGCCGATAAAAGCGTAGGCATGTGCGATAATCCAATTCAAACGTAAAACCAAATTTTAAAAACCTCTTAGGCAAAAATATATCAAATTTGCACCAAGACTAACAAGCCTGAAAGGCTGCAGTTTGCAAAGAAGTCAAATTCATTATAATCTCAAAATGGCATAATACAATCGCAATCGAGTATCGACAGTCATTTGTTTGAACACTATCAAACTGTGGTTTAGCCACTATTTTCCTCTTGTCCCGTCTTGCGTCGTAACTTCACGCAGTGCTGCTTAATTTTCTATGTATAATCTTAGAAAGCATAGCGCTGCGTTCACAAAGCCGGTTAACGAACGGAAGATGATCGTGGAGATGTAAAGAGTCACCACAGCATGTCTGGAATTCAAATATATCACATACTAGATTCTACTCGAGACCTCGGCTTACGTTAGGCAAAACTGTGACATGCAGGATGCATGCATGAAAAAGTTTTTAAAAACGCCAAAGCTATGCTTTGCCCGAGTCGAAATCCGAACCGAAAAAACGATTGTCCTTTAGAAAGCCCGTTTCTCACACAAAACAAAACCAAACAAAACCAAATCAAACAAAACACATTGGGCAGACATACTGATGGATGGTACCGGTGAAAACTATATATATTTTGTTTATTTCATATCGAGCAAGAAGAAAATGAGATAGGTTAGAGCTAGGCAGAACAGCTTATTGTTCACCTACTGACAGTGTTCGAAAATAGCCCCACATTAATTAAAAGTCCAAGAAACCTAAAATCTCAAGTTTAAATTTTTCAACAAAATGTATTAAAATAAATTTATTGTTCAGTCCTACCTAGAGCTTACAGGTACTCGGTCACTGGTTTGATTGAAACAGGAATTAGGATTAGCCAAATTACGATTTTCTGAAGTCACGCTGCACAAAAATTGATTAAATATGTGCAAGGGGAAAGAAAACATTACAAACTTGTCTGTACATCTATAAATGTCTTGATCTCTCGCAAAATGTAGATATTATTACAATAAACTATTTATTATTATATTGTACATGTACAGTAACAGGTTACAAAATAGTGTGGGGGAGATAATAGGCCCTTAATGTTGAGGTTTGAAATATACATAAATTGACAGGTTATGGATTCGATACTACATGTACGGTACATACTTTCAAACAATGAAAGAAAATTGGGGGGCAATTAAGTTTTTAATACCAAACTTATGGCCAGTGACCAAAAACCACGGACCTGGGATAAAACAAATTCTTTAGCTTTTTTTTGATGTATTGATGTTTGATGAATTGATGTATTGTGATCATATTCGAAATGAAACAAACCATCTTAAATCGCACATGCCTCATATAGTCATTGTTTATTAAGTGTTTGCTTGGCCTTGCTAAGCTACTCTAAACACGTATTGTTTACACTAGAGAAAGGATGCACTTCTATCTTTTTAACATTATTGTTCAAATCACACAGCAACGACGTGCGCACAGCAAGAGTAGCTTTCTCCTCCGCGCCTCTTCAAAGCCGGTGTAGCAGCTGCAGGATGGACATTTCGTCATGTTTCGTCTTCACATCGCACATAACTAAGCTGTGTTCAGTTGTTTCATTCTTCTGATGTCATTCGTTCCACACTTTTCATCAATTTCTTCTTTACCCATTTCCGTGCAATTCTTTTGTGCTAACTTCTCCAGTCCCACTCATTTCCCGCAATAAGTTTTTTCCTGAGTGTAGCCCACGCTTCTGTAAATCGGTTTTACTTTCTTTAGCTGAATAGTATGGACGTTGGATATAACGAGTCGATAAGTCATTTATTACAAACTCTTGTATCCTCTCAATCTAATCACATACCTGCCCGACTTGTGGGCGGCAATCAACTTACTAGCACGTACACACATAGGATTGTTAGAGGAATACTTTTTATTTTGTTTACACATGTTGCAATAAGATAAGATGTCAATTTGAATATGTAGGCCCTACAACACTGATATTGTTTACCATACCATTTCATATGTACATGAACTTATATAGGAAGGAATATTACCTAACGAGTGACGACCATTTAGGTTGCCACAATAATGAAGCCAGGGAAAATGCGTAGCCAACTGGGCCCCTAAATAAATAAAATAAAAATAAAATAAATTTGTATTTAGAGTCTACCCACTCAGTCATACTCATAAAACTGATTTTCAATGGGGGACATTAAACCAAAGTGACCAAGCCAACCCTGTAGGCCCAACGCAATCGACGAGTGAGCGATAACCAACCAAAGATCGATATTTTTTAATAGGAAATATAGCAATCAGTGATAGATTCTATTACTTTAACTGGATTAGATTCTTACGGTAATTACATGAGATGAACTCTAAAGCAACGAGTCACAAGCCTGTTTACCATAATATACACACATTCCCATTACTCATTGCTTTAGAGTTTGTTTTGTGCGATGACTATACGAATGCAATCCAGTAAAATTATAAAATAGGGACCCTGCACCTATCCACGAAATAAATGAAAATGAGTCCCAAGTTTACTAGTATAAGTCCAATCCTAGCTGTAGGTAGATGACAAAAATTGGCAATTAAAAATTTTCTTAAATTGATACCTAGGTCTTACCGGTAATTGAAAAGGAAATTTCACTAGGGACTAGGAATCATTTTAAATGTAGGCCTATATTAAAACGTACTGCTTGTAGTTTTCCCGATGCTCTCGTAATTCAACATTTATGTTACAAAACAATTTTCAACTCCTACGAGTACAACTAACTACAAACAACCTTCTACAGACCAAACCACACAGAAAATCATGAATACCCATATTTAAGCGAATATAGGCAGCCATTAAAAAATAAACCCCATCCCTAAATATATATTTTGTAGGGTGTGCAAGCTAAAAAATTTCCGAGAAAAGTATTAAAAAGAAAGCTTAATTTTCGAACCTTACACTGGACTCGAGGTTGACTCCAGCTACACTGGTAAGGTCAGACATGTCGAGTTACACCGACATAACAGACAGATAAGCCTAAAGTCGAGCTTGGCTCGGCGCAGAGCCAAAAAAATCTTGAAAAAGCTTTGGAAAGCGAGTACTCTTACACCCCTAAAGTTTTAATAATATTGTTAAATACCCAACTTGGATATTTTAAAATATGGCTTCGTCCTATATTCGCACAAACACAGTAAATTCTAACTAATGATTTAACGACGATAATCTCTCTCTCACCTTTCTCCCCGTCAGTCTCCTTGGCGACGTCCGCAGCGCTGCGCTGGTAGCTCGGGTGGGGGGGAGGGGGACTCGCCGCGCGCCCCCTCTCCTCCAACGCCTTGGGCAGCAGGGTCTTGACACGACGAGACGGCGAAACTAGCAGAGTCTCGCCGAGGGGTGGCTCCGCCTCCGGTTCGGGGGGCGGTGGAGAGGCTGTGCTCGGTGCTGGGGCGGGGCTTTTAGCATCCTTCGAAGTGGGTTTAGAATCCTTTGAAGTGGGTTTAGAATCCTTCGGAGTGGGTTTAGTTTCCTTCGGAGTATGTTTGGAATCCTTCAAAGGAGGTTTTCTACAAAGGGCACAGGAATAGAGATAAATTATTTGTGTTAATGAATATTTGTAAGTAGGTAAGGATGCACTGATAATCGTTGATATTGAATAAATCTCTATGATAGACAATTGAAATATCGAATACTGGTCAAAAAGGACCAAAACATGCAATTCGTATTTCCCTCTACGAAACATTTTGTGCCAATACAGCCCAAAGGATCGTCTTTCACCAGTCCAGAAGCATCACGAGAGAAGATATAAAACACGGCTTGAGGGTGAATGCGGAACAAGAGTTGGCACTCAACACTACACGCACGACCGACTGAATTTTACACATTTGAATTAACCCAAAATTTGAATGAGCTAAGAAATTTACTTAACAGTGGTTGATAGCAGTGGGAAATTATGAAGGTAGGCTACTTATTTTATAACAGAACATAATAATAATAATAATAATAATAATAATAATAATAATAATAATAATAATAATAATAATAATAATAAAAATAATGCCAAAAAAAGGAAGGAAAACTAAAAAATCGCCAGCATAACCTGATAAAATAGGCTGTTAACAATCATTGTAGAATTTGCCTTATCAGTCATCAGTCATAACACAATGAACAACAATATCTATGAAAAACAACAAAATACCTAAAATGTTGTCCACAACTGTAATTTTTATACAATTCATCACATAAAATTAGTGAACAAAATATAGGCTAAATTATAAAAGTAGACCTACTCTACATCTCGCCCAGAAGACGAGACAATTTTTTGTGTAATCTAATTGTCTTTTCTCCCCAAACTAAGCAAGAAAATGATGGTAAAGTAGGCCAATACTAGATTGGGCAGCCTTAATGAACAAAATGTAGGCATAGTACTCACTTTTTAAAATAAATTTGTTCTCCATCAGTGCTTTTTCTCCTCATGCTGCATCTGTAACATTAGAAAATTAGTCATACCTCAGCTATTTTAATAGTATAGCCTAGTAGTATAGCAGGGTGTCTTGTTTTTCATTTACGCATTACAATTTGCAAATGTCCCCAGCCAATATTCAGCTGCCATTCTGCTTAGTACCCCCACCGCTCCACCATGCTAGGTCAGCGAGGTAATAGAAGATCTTCACTCGCAAGCAATCGAGCAGGGCGGAAAACTGGAACGATTTAGCTAACTGCAAGCACAAGAGGAAAAGTGGTGGCGGCTCGCTCGCTCAGCGGACTCAATCGCTGAATATAAGCACGTGGGAAACTATCAGGTAAGCAAGATGTTACCGAGGGATATGAGAAATCAAAGTTACAGTGGATTTGTATCGATTAAACATACCGTATTGTCCCGAATATAGTGCGATGTTTTTATCCGAAAAAATTTCCTCCAAATTCGCACTCGCACTATATTCGCAGCCTAGGCATTTCCAATGCGTTTTGAGCACGTTTGAATATTCCGCGCAACGAGTTCCAGCAATGGCCGACGGAGCGCGAGCGCGCTACGAGTGCAGCAGGACAAGAGAGGCGCCACGAGTGTGTTGTAGTACTGGTTTCTAGCTCTGTTATTGGCTAGGGTCGTCACATTTCCATCCAATAGCAACGCTTGGTATGGTGAAATGAAGCAAATGCAAAGATGGAAGATGGAAAATGTCGAGCTACGCGAACTACGATTTTAAAATACGTAAAAACTAAAAAGTGCTTAAGTGGAATATTCTCCGGCATTCTTTCTTCACGATCGTTTATCGGAAATATTAGTGATATAGACGCAACAAAACCAATAAAGGATGTTTATTTTTGACGCCGTGAATTCACGCTCCCTGGTTCCCGCACAAGTCTCATTGTTTTGAAAGCTTTTACACCCTTTTGACAACATACGAAGATTCGGAATTGAATACACATGCCGACTAAGTGCCTAGGCCTACTTTTTGCCGTCACATTACACACGTAGTAGGCCTAGCATCTGCATAGGTAATCAATGATGCTACGCTCGGGTACGCTCGGGCCGAGGCGTAGGCCTAGCCTAGCCTACACGTACGCTAGGGCTAGGCCAAGGCAAAGTCCTATAGGCAGTCCTAGGGCTAGGCCCATAGGCTAAGCCTAGGCCAAGTAGGGCTGTCTAATTAGGCCCCTATCAATAAAATAAGAAAAATACTTGCCAGATTCAGGTAAAAATCATATAATGCCCTTTTAAAAACAGTTTATTTTTATTTATCAATTTTCATGATTTTTTCATTTTTTTTCTTTTTCTTCATTTTCTGTTCTCAAAAACACTACTCGCACTGGATATTCGCAGCCGCACTATATTCGGAACGATACGGTAATACCTATTAGGTAGGTCTATAGTACACAAAAATAGTATCGAAATAACAAACAAAAAAGCTGTTTAAATGTTACCGAGACCTATGTAGGCCTGCTGCTTGGGTTGATGATAGTGCCAGAGGCTGGTTTAGTATAGGGTGGGGAAAGATTGATATGAGGCTAGGAGCCAACAGTTTACCTTGAAAGAGTTTGGCAGCTGTGTAGAGTTGAAGGTCACATAAATAATCTCAACTCTGACAGGTGAACAAGGCTGTTCAAGGCAACAATAATAATTACTCTAAAATGCATTTTAAGCCCTTCCCCAATAATGTAAGGTCCAAAACTATTTCTCCTCTGCCGGCTGGGGCTTTGCCCCAGAACCCATCCACTTGACACGTCTGCTTGCTGGTAACATGGTGACCCTAGTTATAGCAAGTACAATCGTGTTTACCTGAGTGTAAAGTCGTACAGCTCTGGCTTGTACTCCTCCCCCTTGTCTGTGAAGTATGTCAACATCTCCTTACGGGATCGGAACCTCCTTCCCGTGGGACTAACCAGGAAGACGTCCCACTTCCCCGCAGAGTTGCCTTTCTTGCGCTGGATCGTGTGTTTCTCCCAGCCGACCGGCAGACGATCGTCCTTCACTTTTAGCGACCTACGTAAGCCTGGAATGTAGAGTTATATTTAGGGACGCACTTAAATGATTAAATGCCCTTGGCTGTGGCTGTTTTTTATGGTGAATTAAACTGGTTTAAAATAACTGCATTTTTTATTTTTGTGCAACATTGAACTAACTATATAAAACATGTAGATTCATTTTTTGTAAATCAATTAGGGCTGCCCAACAATATCGATAATTCGATACGATATCGATATGAAGAAAAAAATTCGATATCGATATGAAAATGTATATCGTTTGATTTAAAAAAAAAAAAAAAAAAAAAAAAAAAAAAATTAAATCAAGAAATGGTTGGTGTGGCAGTGAGTTATGGTTCTGCAGCGCTGTTCCTTCCCCCCCCCCCCCCTCCCACGCCAACAACTACATATTGATAAGTCAGTTTGGCTTCGGGCCAAGACTCTTGCTGCTTTGTTTAGTTTATCTTATCAGATAAGATAACAAGAACACATGTGTAATCTCATTCATATCAGCAAAGCATAAGAGGCAGCTCAAGTTGTTACACTAGAGTAGTGTCCAGACAGAGTCAGGGAAAGAGAGGAAGAGACAGAGAAGTCAGTTAGCTTCTATCTCTTCGCAGGGCCGCCGCAAGTATTGTTGTGATTGTTCTTCATGGGACGGACAGTGGCATGTCTGTATTGCCGGCGGGGCCTTGGTTACGCCCGAAGAACGTAATAACACGTAAAAAAAAAAAAAAAAAAAAAAAAACGATATCGATACTCGATTTGAAAAGTTCGATATCGAATCACGATATCGATATATCCCCTCACGATATCGATATGTTTTTTATCGTTGGGCAGCCCTAAAATCAATCCAGAAAATAAAAAATCCATCCCTGCGGGGTATCGAACCCCGGTCTCCTGATTTCCGGTCGAGTGCTTTACCCAGAAGCTACCGCGACGGTCAACCGGCAATTGTGAGACCAGAGTTCAATACCCCATTGGAATGGATTTTTTAATTTCTGGATTGATTTACATAAAATCTATTACACCTAAGGGAGTGTTTCCCGATTATGAAATTGAGAAATGTAGATTTTTATTAATCTGCATTTTCTACAGACAACTCAATCCTTAATTAAAAAATAAATTATTTAAATTTTGTCTTTTTAGTAGGTATAGGCCTAACATAAATAATTTACGTCTGTTTGAATTAAGTGTAGGCCTGTAATATAATCACAACCAAGTGGACACAAATTGAACAACAAACAGCAATGTTTTTGACTACCTTGTAGCTAATTGTAATGATTTGGATTTAAGAAATGTTGTGGGCATTAATTAAAAGCTTAGATAAATCTAGCTATCCATCAGATCAATAACGCACCAACATTTCCAAAATTTGATGTCCCATTGGTTAGGTAGTAATGGGTACCCTGCAGGCAAGCTAGAATTTGTTATTTTGGATTGTATTAAATATTACTAGGCCGCTTCGCAAACGCTTTTTTTAGTCGGATTGATGGAGAACTTTTTTGTAAGTTTTTAGTTTGCATGGGATCTCTTTACTTTTGCAAGTGCTTTTTGAAAGCATTGTAGGTGATTGTTGTCAAGTTTCTATTGTTACTAGTTAATTGTTATTATTAACCTAAAAAAACTTTAAAACCTTGAAAGCGTAACTTAAAAACTTATGACCGAGGCCACTACTTACTTAAAAAACGAATTTTCGGGTGAAACTTCCTCACCCATCATCAGGTTGATGCCAGCCTGCCTGCCGTTTTTAAAACCTTTATTTGTAATTATAGATTCTGGTTAACTTTTTCATTTTTTTCTTTCAAAAAGCAATTATATCACTATTACCCTAATGTCCATGTAAAATATGAACATTGTAGCCCCACCCGTTTGGTCAGAATCGGCCCAAATGTCACGAAAATATTGCACTAAAAATCTTTTAAAAATCGTAAAGGTACGATATTCATGACAAATATTTCTTCGTTGGTACCCAAAAACGTGGCAGGTGCAAGTTCAGAGATTTCGAAGGTCCCCTCAAATTTTCAACAAGATCGCATATCGTCGGGAAAGTGGCAATACCGCGTACCACAAGTAACTTTTTTGACCAAATCCACTTTGTTGTTTCGACATTGTGAATTCATTTGGCGCAGTTTTAATTTGTATTCGTTGGAATTGAACCAATAGTAAGGCTTATTACTAAGGCTACAGAGCTAAGGGTAAAGACTTAAGAGCTTATTAAAACTGCGTATGAAAAAGAGGCTTGAGAAGGCTGTGGAAATACCGCGTATCTTCCATCCCAGCCATGCTATCCAGTCATGACACAGCTGTCAAAGTGCTTAGCTAGAGGTAAAAACAAGCGTTCTCAAATCTTGTACCAGTAGATCGTTACACCAATTACAGTTGGTGCTAATTTGATTTGTGAATGTGTATATTGTGAAATGATTAAAATGTCTAGGCTTCACTCAGTTACTGAGTAGTGCTTGGTACAAAAACAAATACAAACGGGCCCAATTCTTCTTTTTTTCTTACCAACATTTCCTATCGCATTTCTTATTTGTACCGAATTAACCATTAGTAAATAGTAGGCCTAGATACTGTATTTTATTGTGGTATAGTAGCTATTCAACAAAGACAATTAGGCCTACTTATCAATAAATATTGGTTAGGACTTGGATATTAAGCCTAGGCTAGACCTAGGCCTACTGTCCTCTTAGGGCTAGGGTCTAGACCACTTCTGTATGATTTAGTAATTGGATTGATAGGTACAGGTTTGTTTGTGCCCCTAGTTGTTATTAACTATAATAGATAAGTTATTTGCCCTAGACCAGATAGAAAATGCTGTACGGTAGACGTTTAATCAATGGATTGACTTTCAAAAAATGAGAAGTAACAGCTGGGAATTCCGATGTTTTGCGATCGTTTTCATGCAATTTATCTACAGAGCCAGCGTTGCAAACAAGGCCTAGAAGTTCACAAGTATCCCTATAAATAGGCATAGCATGACCAGGCTAGTCACGGAATAGAGGATGTGTATGTATATCAATCCAGCAAGCAGCAAAGTTTCCGTGAAGGAAGCCTAGCAAGCCTAGGCCGCCCATCAGCTGACTGTTGATAACATGTAACTTATGGCCGTAAAACCGCTTAAGTACGCGGAAACAACAGACGTAAACCGCGTATGTATTTAATTGTTGTGCATTGTTACTTTGGAGATAAAATAGTAAACTTAATCACAATCACATCAACAATACATGCTTAGAAGAAGAATAGAATTAGAAGAAGTCCTTCTGTTGGCAGTATAGGCTGAATTGTTACGTTTTTGCGTCTCCTCAACAATGACTCAAACGTCACTTACACGGAATTGCCACTTCACCATCGATATGCCGTTTGCCCAGTAAAGAGCGAACAAACAGAAAAAAAAGAAAAAAAAACACCCGAGCAAATTTTTGGGGGGTCAGTGAAATTGAAGTCTGCTTTGCTCATCCAATAAATAAGATGGCACATTACAATTATTTAACACTTTCAGGTCAAATGATTTTTATTATTATTTAGGAGGTACCAGTAGTTGATTTTAAAAATTATACAAAATGTTAAAATCCTTTTTTTATGGAGATGTAGTAAAGTGTGTAGAAACACAGCATATATATGAGCCAAGCGTTAAGGTAAGTTTACACCCCCTTGATGTCTGTAAATTGCAGAAAGGGGTGTTATAAGTTCATGAAGAAAAGGCCAATTAATAATGGATTTTTGCAGGCATGATGCATGCACCAAGTACAGTAAGAACTCTCTTATCCGATCTCCGCTTATCCAATGTACCGTGTTAACCGAGCCGCAAAAAAAAAAAAAAAAGTTTTAAATACGTAAATAAAACATAAAAATAATTACAGACGCCGCGCCGCACTTTTTTAAATGTACTCGCATACATTTGTAGGCATGCCTTACGAGTGAGTGCAAAGAAGATAGATCGGCGATATCTCGACTTTCGAGCAGTGTGCATCAGTGTCACTGAGCATATAGAGTTCAGTGGTCAGTGTGCGTCGGGCGCATCGCCGGTAAGCGTCAGTGTCACTGAGCATATAGAGGTCAGTGTGCGTCGCGCGCCTGCGCGTGCGCATACGCCTCGATACGATCCAACCATGGACTTATATCCAACCATCTCACACACAGCTGTTTAAAGATGGTCGTTGTGGAACTAGATGCAATCATGTTTCAACCGATTCACGAAATTCGTAATCACGACGCATTGAATTGTTTTCCTGGGCTTATCTTATTTCTTTCCCAGACTTATCTTGCGTCAAGAGCTTCAGCGCGGGCATAGTAGTGAGAGGTTTTCCCACATGAGAAAGAGAGCTAATTGTGTACGTGTGTTTAAGAGCTTGTTTTACAAGCTATTAAATCATTTAGTATTCCCTGTATGAAGTGTATCGTGTGTATTTTATGTTCCTTTATCCATTACATGTGTCATATATCATTTTACATCAGGCTATGCTACGAGAGCAAAAAAACAAATGAACCGCGCCATCAGAGTTTTTCGCAAATCCGAGGTGCCCCCGGTCTCATCCAACTCGGATAAGAGAGTTCTTACTGTAACTAACTTGACCAAATTTGACAAAAGGTGGATTTGATTCAACTCTTGTAACAACTTTGCTTGGTGAACTCATCATTAGCTTTGACTTCCAATGTACACATATCCACATTAATTGTAGTCTAAACTTGTAAACGAGCTTGTAATTACCCGAATTTAAGACAATATTTATTTCCATTTTTTTAAGTTCAAAAATGGGGGGTTGTCTCAAATTCGCATATCAATTAAATCAGAACGAGAAATCTGGCGGGCAATGTTTTCGAGGCGCAGAGTACAGCGGAGAATCGGCGTCTGCACTCCTGCGCCTTGGACTAGCAAGCCAGCTGACTTGTGAGGCGAGGCCGGCCCGCCCGGCGTGATCGATGCACTCGGGGGGAGTCGAGCGCGTAATATTTTACGTAAATGTACCGTTTTTCTTTCTGTTTTTCGATGAGTCTTTGCAGCCGAGTAATAACTAATGCAATTTTGATTCAGGGGACTTACAAATTTATCGTTCGAGGCGGGAAATCATTATTTTTGGCGCTTTTAAAAGACGTTAAGGCGGGAAAATTTAACATTGGTATAAATGGGAAAAAGAAGGGACGTAGTGAAATCGTCGTTGGGGATGGGAAATCCTTGGAGCCATGATCGTTGGACCAAAGTTCCACTTATTATGTTTTTTATCAATAAATATTCTTAATTTTAGTATGTTGAAATATTATTTTTCCAGTTTTAACTTCCTGAAATGGGGGGTCGTCTTAAATTCGAGAATATGATTTTTCCACTTGTAACTTCCTGAAATTGGGGGTCGTCTTCTATTCGGGTAAATACAGTAGTTCATTTACAAACCCTAAAAGAATTAAAAATGATTGACAGCAGCATCAGCAAACAGAAAACATACTTACGATAGGCAGGGTAAAAATATTGAATTTGGCAGCGGTTCCCGACATCCAACATTTGTACAATGTTGTTTCATCTTTCCCAACCCATTTACCATTCCCATTTCTAATTATGAATCAGCCTTAAAGTGAAGTAAATGTGGCTTTAGGCTTACATCTACAGAAAACAGAGTTTCTAATGTCAAAGCCAAATTCATAAACAAGAAAACTGGAATGTTGGTTATTAACACATAATGCTTCTTGAGTGAGTGTGGGTAATGCAAGAGGAATGACTAAAACCCTCATAGACTAAGCTTTCTGATTCATCTCCAGCTCTCATACCTGCTGCACTCTCCACCAGCCAAGCTTCTTCCCCATCCGGCTCCCAGTTGTCATAGTCGTTTGGATCAATATCATCCCGCCTTCTTCTTACTGATCGGAACAAAATTAAGAATATTAGCTAATTGAAGTGTTGCCAGTGTTTGTACTCTAACTTATAAAACAGTCCTATGTTAGCCAGACATTCATTTTTCAAAGCAGTGTTTATTAACGATTATTGATTAAGTTTAGAAGTGATTACCATACCTCCCTCAAGATTACATGGTTGAGAAGGTTTGGAGTTTGGAAATATGAAATATATGACAGAGGAGTGTACCCAGGAAATCAGTTTACATACAAGTTGATCACTAAGATAAATTTATTTAGATCATTTTCAAAAAGTTTTCATATTTTTTTCAGTATGTACCGGTATTAGCAGGCGCAAACAGTGCTGCTGCTTGGTTCATCAAGTTCATTGTTGTTGAATTAGTTCAACTAAGCTAATCGACATTGGCAAAAGGAAGCTTTGAGATAGACTCTAAAAGATCTTTACAGGTTAACGAGTCATCCAGCATCATGTCCGAAATGCCCGGGGCATGTCAAAAAAGTGGTGGAGCAAGTTCATTATTTTTTTATTGCACAGAAAGGCAAGTATCATCAGTCAATGTATATTATTACATGTCTTCTTGCAAGAAACGCTTTGCTGCCTACCTAGAGCTGTTATTCGTACTCCGTCGGTTTCAAAGAGTGGAGCGAGCGCTGACTCATTAGCCAGTGATGAGCAATGCTAGTCAAGGCTGTTGGGACTGTTGCTCTCTTCGCGTGCTAGCCTCCGAGCCCCAATCTCTGGTTGGGGCTTCATTACGTGTGAACAGCACTCTTATTGATTGATTAGTTTTTAAGTAAAAGGATGATGGACTTCAGCATAAGCATCAACCACACAGAGCTCACTATTATAATGTTTGCTTTGTTTTTCGTACTGTAAGGTAGTTATAGCACTTGTTACGTGAAACACGAGATTCTCTTTGTCACGCGCTTTACTTTATTCCGCGTTCTCATCTCGAGTAGGGCCTACTTACTAATGGATATCAAGATCTGTCTCGAGTAGGGCCTACTTACTAATGGATATCAAGATCTGTCTCGAGTAGGGCCTACTTACTAATGGATATCAAGATTGGTGCACTGCAAGATACACAATTGTGGGAGAGAAAGGAATGGAATAATTTGATTTCAAAACCCAGCCTGACCCTATCAGAAGTAGGAAACTGCGTCGGATACAACGATATCTAGAAGAGATAACTATGCACGGGTAAGCCAACAGCAGTCACCATCTAAGAGTGAAGCTAAAAGGCCCATGTACACAACATATATAAATTGAAGCTGCTAGCAAGCTGTTTCTTTGTTCTGCATATTTTGCAAGAATGCTGAGAATGCAACAGATGCCTATTTGAGTTTATTTGTTAGGAGTAGGTAAGTCTACCTGACCACCTTCTGAGCTAATGGTAGTCCGAACTCCGAAGTGCAAAAAACGAGCACCAAATACAAACGTTGCTGCTTTTATAGAGATGGAAATCAATACAAATTAACTAGTGAGCATTTTTACTTTTTACTATAGGGGAAAAAAAAATTATATGAAAGACTATGCTTGGAACGACAATGCTTCTCAATCTTCCGCCATTAGCTTGCACTGATGCATTTCTATGTAGTCGTCCCATGAAGCGTGCATAGCCTGCATTTTGATTTACAGCGGCTATCTATATCATCACACAGTCACACTACATCACTTTTACCTTAATGTACTGTAATGTAGTACATCCTAGTGTGAAAAATGCCTATCGGCTAGTTAGATTGGAGAAGGGTTGACAGGTTGGGAAAGCAAAGAGAACATAAATCCCAGCCTGAAGGGCTGAAGGGCAGCCTCTCTCGTTGCCACGGGTCTTGGTTCAAATCCAGGTTAAGACATGGTTGTTTTGTCGCCCAAGCACCAGAGTCTAGGAGGGAAGCCCCCTCACTGGTTGTGCTGTTGTGTGACTTTCCACCCTTCTTATCTCTAACCCTTTCTCTAAGTATGAATGAAGAGGCACCCTGGCCAAGCAACAACAGAAGGGGCAGCTTTTCTCTTGTTGCCAAGGGTCCTGGTTCGAATCCAGGGTGAGTCATGGATGTTTTGTTTCCCGAGCACTAGAGTTGGAAGGGAAGCCCCCTAAATGGTTGTGCTGACGGTGTGGCTCAGTATGAATGGTGTTTGAAGTAACCTTGCTGATGATGACAACACGCATGCAGAATTTGCTTCTTGCGTGGCCCTACCACAGGTTTGGTTATGTGTTGTGAGTTTTGTTTGCATGTAGTTAGCTGGTTTTTAGTGGCCACCATCTGCCTGATGAGTCCCAGAAGGATGAAACGCGTCGTGGATTAAGGTAACAACTTTAAATTAGCTGCAGTTGTCATCAGCAGGTGAAAAGTTTTGTCGCCCCCAGCCCCTCAGGCTGGGATTTATGTTCTCTTTGCTTTCCCAACCTGTCAACCCTTCTCCAATGTAATGAAGTACAGTACACATAAAATTAGAACATTGCAGACCCACCCCTCAGAATCGCTATGCACTCGAAACTGACGAATTAGGCACTATCAGTAGTAGGGAGGAGTAACTAACATCATAAAAGTGATTTTGAGCGTGTTTCAAACCATTTTTTCACCCAGAAGGAATGTTCGTACCCCTACCAAATTTGGCATGTGTTGTCAGGTACCTAAATCCCCCCCGATTATATGTTTTTATTTTTTAAGTTCACTTTAAGCATCATGATGACTGGGAGACACCTAAAAACACCTAAATTCGGCTTGCTGTAGAAGGTGCCCAAGTATTAGCGTACCGCTGCCAACAGGCACCTACGTGTATTACAACATGGACACAACCTTAGCTGAAATGTGTGACAACTGGCATGTGAACATCACCATTTGCAATCATACGGTTTCCCATGTAGATTACGTACTAGTAAACGGTCTTGAAGAGTACCTATTCTTAATAAAAAAGTGTGTTCTAATATTTTCATAGTTCCAAAAGATGGCAATATTCTTCTATTTTAGTGGGCTGTTTGCACTTTTCAAATTTTATATAGGCTTAGATGCAAAATTACTTACAAAACAATACAACAATTCAACAATAATTAGGCTACTGGTAATGCAAAAGTATACCAACAAACACAAAATATAAAATACACAAGGCAGTCGTACTGGTGCATCAGGTTGAACTATTGTTGAACAATGTTGAGCAAAACATAACTATCCCAAAAAGGAGATTCCCAATGTAAGTCACCAGAACGTAACCGTAGGCCCTAGTAGTGTAATAGTCGTAATGTTGCCGTAATGTTACCGATTCTACGAAGACTCGACAAGTCTCAAGGCTCGGTATCGGAATCGGTCCAGCTTAAATTTTTAGCACTTATAGACGGTCTACTAAAAGTAAAACAAATGTTAATTTCAATCTAAAACGCACGCACGAAAGATTATCAAACAAAACACTCACAAAATATGGTAGGCCTAAAAAGCCTTCTGGAAATCGGAACTGTACAAGTGGTCAAGTAGCGGACGGCCTACTTGTAACTAGGCTTGGTTGAAAGTTGAAACGTTTGCCAACATTTTCCGAATCCCCCCCACCCCATTTTCTATCACAGTAACGTAAAAGTTCAAGTTTGCAAACAACCACGACACGTAAAATCGTCGGAAACGTACGTATTGTGAACGGTACACAGCATTCCCATTCCAACGACGTACATTGCGAACGATCCATGAATCCATATTTTTAACTAAACGCCCTCTGTAGACCTAACGACGTTTTTTTAGAAAATCACGTACGGTAGTTCAAACAAATCAAAACGTTGTATCTCAATGCTCCAAGTATTAACTACCCTAATTGTTTTGACTTGGTCCCTAGTCCGAAGTATGTGGCATTCATTAGCGATCCCAGTCTGTTTTACTTTTACAATGTTATAGCTTGCTTTAGGTAGGCTGAGTAACACAAAGTACGGCAGAATCCTTCGGGTTAGTTGAAACACAGCAATGCCATAAATATATAAAAATAAATTTGTTGTACTTACATTTCATTAAAAACTCGAGTTCTGCTTCTGCTTCTACCGTTGTTCCACCACTTTTAGCCGGCAGTAGTCACGATCTAGTCAGCACTTTCGAATAGCACGATCTTTAGCCACTAAGTTGTGATGTCCCCTCCGCACAAACTGTTGTTTAGCTAATAGCTATGGAGCTTTGAGATGCAGCCTGAATATTTATTATTACTGTGGTAAATGACTATTCAAGTCCAATGCCATGCAGGACAAAACGTTCTGACAATTTGTATTTGCATGAAATATAGACCCATGTCTCACGCAGTTCACCAATGAGTTTTGGATTTCTCTAGGACTCCTCTATCCTTTTCCCCCAACACATTCACTCATTTAGATCTAAATTTAAACTTTTCCCTGCACCACTCAACACTTTCTAAAGCTTCATCAGCTGTTCATAAATTGAGTAGGCCTGTCGGGTGCCGGCACACAATGACAGGCGTACATAGACTCAGATGTGATGGATTTATTAGGCTGGTCCCACCCCCCCCCCCCCCCCCCCTGCAGCCTACTGTTTTACACAATATTTCTAGCCTAGGCCTAGGTATGCGTAAGTGAGATAGGGCAAGGACCTACAAATTGCATTGGTATATTATAAACCAGGGTTGCCGTTTTCACGGATTTGATCCGTTTCCCCGGATTTTTAGGGTATTTCTATGATGACCGGATATTTGGGTAAATTCACAGATATTTTGTTAATCTTACTTTCCAAGCTTATTTTCGTAAATTTGAATTTGCGCGGGCAAATTTGCATTGAAAAAAATGTTGAAGGCGGTGAGGTATGTGCACAGTGCAGTATCTACAACGGCTGGAAATTGCTGGATATGAACTCCCATTGGCCGAGGCAACCGACCAATCAAAGATGTGTCCCAGTCATTGTAGATACTGCTAGAGTAGCAATAAGTAACAAAGATGGGAAAATGGTGGCTGTGAATTTATTTCGCTTGGTATTTGTTGTTCAAGTTTGGATTAATGATATTGTTACTTGTAAACGTGATTGAACATTGAGAAAATTCAAATTTTATGATTAAAAAGTTAATAGGAAGTTCTACAATGTTTTCTATGCACATAAAGGGTGGGCCTAGGTCAAAATCTTAGTGCATCATTCATCAGGCCTGCCCTGCCTAGGCTAGTCTTTTAACTAGGGCCTAGAGCAGAAATGATGATTTCATGTTTAAAAAATGAATTTTTTTTTATTTTTATTTACTACAATTCAGAAATCCGCCCCAACCGGGAATCGAACCACGGATCTTCTGAATTGTAGTAAATAAAAACAATTACACAGTGTTTCCCGATCAACCAAATCGAGAAATGAATTTTTCTGTAGAAGATACACATTTGTATGCATTTTAGTAACATGTGAAGCAGTCACAGGCGTTTTTGGTCCATATATTCAAGTCTGCAAGGAAGGGCTAGGCTTTTTTGTAGGTTATGATGGTAAAAATGGAAATATCATAATTTTAGCCTTGCATCAAAGAAATTACCGTTTTTGTTCTTTTCACGGATATTTAGGATATTTGCGTATATTTCACGTCCTCTTACAGGATTTGAAAAAAAGTCAGTGGCAACCCTGTTATAAACTACCTACCTACTAGATCAGTCTGTTGGTAGTGTAGGATCACCATTGACTAACATGGAAGTATGGGATCCTACAGCTTACCCTACTTTAGGGGTTAGGAAGCCTTAAAAATTTAAAAAATATACATTTATAATTTAGGACTTGATAGGGCCTGCGTCTCAAGTAGACCAGTAAGATACCTAGAGCTTAGGCCTAGTCAAATTTATGTATTATCTATAAACGTGCTTCTCGCAGCTCGCTAGCCTTCATACATAACATTGTTCATCATAAGCAAGTCAATCCCTACTCCTAGGTAGGCCTAAGCTATTTGATAATCCATTCTTCAATCCCCCTCGCCCCTTACCCACATGCTTAGTTTTAGAAAATAACCTGCTACGTAGCCTAGTTCTTAGCCCTATGGGCAAACACATTAAATCATCTTTAGGCCTATAGGCTTAGCCTATGTATTTAAAAAGTGTAAACCCAATCAAAGGCCTGAGGCTTACACCTTACGTAGACCTCAAACAAAAACTGTAGCAGGTCCCTCCATTAAATTTAAGAAAGTAATAATTTTTTAAACTTACATCTAGTAGGCTTTGGTATTGTAGTCGGTTCCTTCGAACTACCGGCAGTTGGATGGTCATAAATGCTGGCAGAAGACACCTTGTGTCTCGACCGCCTCTGCCCTGAGAGTTTGGACTTCTCACCAGCTACTCTAGACTTAGCCTCGTCGGTAAATCCCTTTATGACCGGGAACGCTCTTTGGCGGGACTTTCCGTCGGTCTCCTTTTTCCTATCGTCGAAAGTAAGGGCGATTCTGGCTGGCACAGATTCATCTTTTGCGGTGTCGCTGTCGCTCGTGCCGGAACTTTTCTTTTTAGACGCAATCTTCTCCGACTCGGCTGAATTCTTCTTTTTGATTTGAAACAATTCTGCAACGGGGCCTATTTTACGTTTCCTTTCCCGTCTTTCGGCTTTGGTCATTGTTGATGCACCAGCATTATGAAATAATCCAGGGTCCATCTGAAAATTAAAATCAATACTACTTTATAGTTTATAAGTAGGCCTATTCTGAATAGGCCTAATAATGAATGAATAGGCTATTCATTATGGGCCTAGGCTTTGTAGGTCAGAGGTTAAAATGCAGAAAATCTTATGTAGACTAAGGCCCAGTTCCCATCACCGTTGTAAGAAATTAATTTAGTTAGTATAAGGCCAGTCATAATGAAGTTACTCCTTTGGATTAGTCATCATAAGGAAAGGATTATTATGATTGGTCCATCGTAAGAATTTTGTTGTTCATATATTTCATATTATGTTGGCAAGAGTTAGTTAGGCCCTATAGGGCCTAGGCCACTTAAGCTAACAAAAAAAAGGCTACCTAAAGTAACAAACAAATCTTAACAACTCACCATAGAAAGGATAATGAAAACACTTTCTAGATCTATAGGCCTAGGTCAAAATATGCAAACAATTACTTACTGCTAGGGTTTCTTCTGTACCCTTTGAGATCTTGTGGCCTTTCACTACCTTGCAGAAACCATCAAAGAAGCCAACTTCATACTTGTCTGAAACCAGTTGTAATAAAATAAGAAACAACAGTGAAAAGTAAATAGACTGGTAAGACAAGACACGGCACCAGTCAAGCCTAATTGATATTATCACAGGCTAGTCAAATGATTAGATTTCCAAACTGAACCAAAACAGAGGCCTCAATTCAATTGTTTTGAAATCATTGTTAAAAGAGCCTAGCATTAAAAAACTACTAGTATTGAGAATAGGCCTACTTGATACTGAGAGTCAATATCAAAGTGCTTATTTAATTTATTAAATCTCAGTAGGCCTAAATACTGCAGTGCAGTGTATCCCACAGAATTGTGGCTAATAGTGCCAGCTGTTGAAGACCAAATTATGCTGACATTAATTTTTTGTTCGGGGCCACCTTTTTTCCTCGAGTGTACTTTTTCCAAAACTATTTTTAAACAACCTCAGCAAAGGTGGAGACACTAGGGTTGGTAAAACTTCCGTATGATAGCGCACTGATTTTCCACTCAATTTAAGCTCGCAATCTAACGTTTGAAAAACAAAAGTCGAGCTGAAAAACCTGGCCACATCTATACTAGGGTTGACTTCGGGTACCCGGAAACCGGTTCCCGTTCGATCTGGTTCCCCTTTTTTGGAACTGGTTCTATTTTTTTTGTTTTTTTGGTGAAGATAGTCAATTATTTACTTAATATTGACAGGTCGTCACTTTTAACACACTTGTTCTCATGAATATGTCGACGGTCTCGGGCGCCAGAGATGCTCGTTTCTAATGTCAAACTGTTGAAAACGCACTTTCAGAAGGAAGAAGAAACTGATATTGCAAGAATGCATAAATATCTCCGTCAGTCACTTATCGGCCGATTACGATGAATAGTGGTGCGTGTTGGTGACGTCACTCACTGGAGCTCTACACAGACGGAGTTTGAGCGCTTATTAATGACGAATCACTTACTGCTGCCGCTGCGCGCTAAAGAGTGAAAGCCTGAACGGCGGCGGCGTTAATTGAGCAGAATTTGAGACGAAAAACAATCAAACGAGTACCCGACGACTCATTTCATTACCCGGGCTATTATCAACAAGCGGGTACCCGTTCCGTTCACAGCCCTACACCCAATCATCCCAAAAAAAAACAAAGAATGAGGCAGCTAGGCGATGCTGCAGTTGGTAGTTGCCACCCTACAGAGGTTGTGTCATACACGTATTTTCAAGGACACGCTATGAAGTTCAACTTCAAACTAATGGAAAGCCGCTTCAGTAAGTGTCACATAAATATATGTTTTATCTAAACAAAATTTTAATGTTTAGGAGCCGGTTCCGAATTTTTCGACCCAAAATCATCCCTAATCTATACGCAAAAAAAAACACAAAACCTTTTAACGTTTCTATTTTAAATATAAAGGACAATCAAAAACCTTGTTTTTGCGCGGTTGGTATGGAGGCAGGCAAGTATGCTATCATACGGAAGTATTAACTGGGGTTTTGTAAGCTAACTTCGGCCACTTTTTCACTTTAGTGAAAAAGCGATACATATATAGAACAGCAGGAAGATGGAATGGCTTCATAGTCATTGGCATGTCGGCCTACCTAATTTTTTGCGAGCTTTTCCCAAAAGCATAGGACCCGATTGCAGTGGAAGTGACGTTTTTTTAATTGCCTGCAGTGGGAGAGCAGCTGGTGTTATCATTTGTTTGAGACAATTTTTGCTGAGAAACTGGATGTAAACACTGTCAGAAGTTTATCTCAATTAAAATTTAAAAGGGACATTTTGAACAAACTTTAAGCAAAATTACTGCAACCATGGTTACAATAAAATCAAATAGACCTACTAATTTTTAACCCATAATTTATGGGTCCTGGATCCGACAAGCGTGTTCTGCACACTTTACTTTACCCCCATAAAAAAAAAAAATTTTTTGGAAATATATAATTATGATTTTTTTTTTAAATATAATAATAATAATAATAAATAATCATCATAACTCAGTTCCAACTATGTCGGGTTGAGTGGTGGTTTTCCACCATTATCTAGGGCATGAAACTGTAGATACTAAGCTTGTCAGACTCAGTGTTTCTTCCTCATCATCTAACTCCTTCTTCTCCACCAATTTACTCCACTCTCTTCTGTCCTCCCACAGCTCGACTCTTGTCACATGCTACTTCATCCCGTTTTCCGTCTTCTTGAATTTATCTTTCTCATTTCTCTCTTGGCCTTCCTACTCTTCTTTTCCCCTCCTCTGCCGCTTCAAATTCTCGTCTTGGAATCCTATCTCTGCCCATCCTTTTCATATGTCCAAACCATCTTAGACATTCTCTTCCTAGCTTAAACCTCAATCTCTCCAGTCCCAGTTCTTTTCTGATTACATTACTTCTTATCTGTCCATCTTTAAAGACCACGAGTTGGTCGAAACGTATCAGCAACTTTGTCTACTCATCTATTTGTGTCTGTGCGACCTACCTAACGTTTTACAAGGTAAGCTGTCGTCCTTCTGTACCTTTCCCCCACTGAAACATGTTTATTGATGTTCCCAGTTTAAGTTTGTAACTCCCTATATATTTATATATTAGGGGATATTTATACAGTAAGATCTCTCTATCCGATCTCCTCTTATCGATGTTCCGTGTTAACCGAGCCGCCAAAAAAAAAAAAAAAAAATTAAAGTTTAAATACGTAAATAAAACATAAAAATAATTACAGACGCCGCGCCGCACTTTTTTAATGTACTCGCATACATTTGTAGGCATGCCTTACGAGTGAGTGCAAAGAAGATAGATCGGCGATATATCTCGACTTTCGAGCAGGTGCATCAGTGTCACTGAGCACACTGACCACTGAACTCTATATTATAGAGTTCAGTGGTCAGTGTGCGTCGGGCGCATCGCCGGTAAGCGTCATGCCTCCCACTGAGCATATAGAGGTCAGTGTGCGTCGCGCGCCTGCGCGTGCGCATACGATCCAGCCATCTCACACACAGCTGTTCAAAGATGGTCGTTGTGGAACTAGATGCAATCATGTTTCAACCGATTCACGAAATTCGTAATCACGACGCATTGAATTGTTATTCCTGGGCTTATTTTATTTCTTTCCCAGACTTATCTTGCGTCGAGAGCTTCAGCCCAAGCATAGTAGTGAGAGGTTTTCCCACATGAGAAAGAGAGCTAGGTAGGCCTAGGCCTATGTTTGCATTGTAAACCTAGGCCTACTGCGTCGAGCTTAGGCCTAGGCCTAGGCCTAGGCCTAGACATACGGTTTTATTACGACATGGAGGCCTAATGGTGTACGGGTGGGCGTGAGCTTGAATTACAAGCTATTTAAATCATTTAGTATACCCTGTATGAAGTTACGTGTGTATTTTATGTTCCTTTATCCATTACATGTGTCATATCATTTTACCACATCAGGCTATGCTACGAGAGCAAATAAACAATTGATCCGCGCCATCCGAGTTTTTCGCAAATCCGAGGTGCCCCCGGTCTCATCCAACTCGGATAAGAGAGATCTTACTGTATGTACCTACTTTATATAGTAAAAAAACAGGACCCGAAAGGGTTAACTTTGTAATACATGACTCAAATGTTACGGCTTTCCAAGGAACAGTTTTAATGGATAGATGACAGAAAGATAGGCCTTGCTCGATAGCTGCCACTTGCTTTTGTTTGTCCAAAGTGATCAGAAGTTTGTCAGAAATTTCATTGTTGTAACGCCAAAAACCTAACCTCAATCTAAGATAGGCCCTCCCCCTTAGACCCCTCCCACCTGTTGCACAGCCACCCTCACTCACCCTCACCCCAACAGTGCCTTGTAATATATTGTAAATAATTTTAAATTTAGTTCTTCTCCAACGGTCGGTGACCAAAGCCGTGTTGGCCGAAACGTACAACATTGTGTATCTTGTTTTGTAAATATTTATGTTAACCAGCCAGTTTCACGCAGCTGCCCATCTCGTTTAAGGTAAGCTGTTGGTCTCCTTTCTTCTTTCCACAATCACAAATACTAACCTACTCGATAGGCATTCTATCACAACCAACAAATATTAACAAGTTAGACAAAAAATAACATTGAAGTAGGCCTGCAAGTATGAGAATTTAATTATGTAATTGACTTGATATTAAAACATGCGCCGACATAGAAACTTACCGCCGCTTAAAATGGACTTTATTCTGGCAGCATACTTTCTGTTGTCAGACCAAGACGCCATTACTGTTTCCCCCACACGAAATGTAGACTGACTACTTCTGTTGGAAAAGAAACAAACTCAGCACATCGAAGAAACCAGTTTCTACTTGGCAGATGATTCTGTCCAAATCAAGAGTAGTTAGGCCTATCTAATAAACTTGATGTTAGTACTCAATCTAGTAAATTCAATCATTATTGGACAGCTGGCCAATTTATTTATTTATTTAGTAGATTAGTAAAGTGATTCGGACATGTCAAAAGGATGGAAAGAGCGAGATTACCGAGAAGGATGATGGAATTGGAAATTCAAGGTAGGAGACCAAGAGGCAGACCACGGCAACAATCGCAGAATAGTGTGAGAAAGGATGTAGAACAGCGAGGAGGAGAGTGGAATGTGGTGGAAAGAGGAGTGGTGGCAGGACAGAAGAAGATGGAGAGGCCTGTCTTCAATGCCGACTCAACGCAGAGTTGGACGTGGCAACAGATAACGATGATGAGAAAAGTAGGTAGTCATCCAAAATTCAAAATGGCCTCCAAATAGTTCTTCATTTTGCCTGTAGAGAGTGGCACATCTACAGGTGAAGGGTTATAATAGTATCTATGGTCACAAGGTATAAAAGGTCCACTGGATAATGTAGTTTGCCTTTACAATTTTTGTGGACATGATTGCTACATCTTTGCATCGCGGATACCCCTACATGTAAAAACTCAGTACTACAGAAGGGGGGGGGGGGGTAATCTACAAATATGAGAAGTTATTAGATCCAAGCTTACGGTGAGTGGCTTTGTAATGGCCTCAGGCGCGAGCTATCCATGGGAATCCACTCGTCGAATCGCTGAGACCATTTTTCAAAGTGTATCAGGATCTCTTCATCCTCCCAATCAACCTCGACAACTTTGGCCTTGTACCTGTGAAAAAATAACCATGTGATACACTCCAAATGACAAGTGAAAATCCTTTTCATTGACGAGCTACATTGTGAGCAAGCAGCATAATAGAGGGCCCTAAATAGCCGGCTATAGTAGCCTGTACGTAGCTGGTTTGTAAAAAAGTAGTCATATTATTGCAATTATTGATAGGCGCTAGGGATGACTTCGGGTACCCGGAAACCAGTTCCATTACGATCCGGTTCCCCTTTTTTGGAACCGGTTCTATTTTTAACCTAAAAGTTACCTGAGGGCAGGCACAGACGAGAAAAAATGAGCCAGAAACACCCGTGGTTGCTTTAATTAAAATTGCATAAAAATGTAAAATGTTATTTATTTACAGAAAATTTGTTTTAAACATTAAAATCATATTTTCTTCTGACCTGGTTAAAAAATTCTTAGGCCTAGGCCTAACCTCTACACCCTATGAATGTTGCATCACAATTTTGACCTTGGCCTAGGTTAGGCCCATGTGTTGTGTTATAATAACCATAGAGAAATAACATTGCAGAACTTGTTAATAACATTTTAATTATATACTACTTCTATTTTTCACGTTTAAGATCACATAATCCAAACTTTATAAACAAAAACGAAAGAAAAAAAAATTGTAGGCCATTGTATGTTCTTGGCTTTCAATTTAACTTGCATCCTCCCAAAAGCAACTGTTCTGGCTGTTCCTCCACAGAAGCAGTTCATACTTACTATGTTTGGGACATGGCTCCGCCCCCTATCGAAAGTCGAATCAACCTTCAGCCTTCAATGTTTTCAATCAAAATTAGCCCGCGCAGAATCAAATTTACGAAAATTGAGAAAGAAAAATATGTTGAGGAACCGGTTCCGAAACGGCAATTTTTCGACCCGAAGTCATCCCTAATAGGGGCCTATAAATCCAGTCCTGGCCATAAGACCCGTAGGAATTTCGACCTCGATGGAATTTTTCTTCTGATCCTGTTAGGGTATACCTTAGGGATAAAAAAAATCTTGGGTAGACATCTGGCATTCCGGGCCTAAGTTTTTTACGACGCCATCTTGTTTTGGGCATATACATATAGTACACGCTCTAGGTTTTCATACATTTGTACATTCTGTACATTTTTTATGTTTTGTTTTGTACTTTGAGCAAGTAGTTCAGTCAAAATATGCTGATTACCAAGATGGGGTGTGTTTTTGGAATGCATATGTTTGCGTGTTTAAGGTATATTTGGGCACAGTTTTAAGACACGATGTTATAAAGGGGCATTTAGATTGGTACTACGCTCTAGTATCTATGTGGAGCGAAAAAGAAGCCGGTTAAAGCCGATTTAAGAAATTTACCAAAACACCAATTTTCGCAAATTCAAAAAAAAATTTAAAAAATTAAAAATTCGTTTAAAATCACAGTTACAAGATATCTTTTTTAAACGGTGATTTTAGTGTAGTATTGTGCTATAGATCACGTGGTAAAAAATAATTTTTGGGTTTTTAGCCTCTTTAAATTCTGTCTTGGTTGATATATTTGGCATAATATGATGCACTTAGATATATCTACAGTAACTGCCTTTAGTGCTACACCTCGACATAATTTCAGCCCCACAATTACCTTTTTATCTGTCATTGTCCGAATCATTCGCCCTCAAAAGTGTAAAAAAAAAAACTTAAAAAACTTACCACATAATATATCACAATTACTTCTATCACTTTCATCTTCAACAATATAATTCAATTATTATTAATTACACTATTGTTGTTTCTTTAACAAATACAATGCTGTTTGCTGCTAGGATACTATATTTGGACATGCAACGATTCTTCTTTTGTTACAACAATAGAATCAACCCAAATCTACCACCACTCTCAAGGGGTACAATTTCAGTCTAATGGTGTTTTTAATTCGCAGGTCGCACTAGTGCGCCCTAGTCTGCACAGAATCGTCACTTGTCTCTACATTTGTTTTAGCAATGTTATTCAAGTGGAAGTCGACAACAATGACATTTCTGCACTCGCCGAGTGCATGCCAATGGAAAACGCCATTATTTCCACTTCATTCCATGACGAGTAAAAAAAAAATATATAATATATACAATTTTTGCTATGAATTTATTTTTTTATTTTCCAATAAAAAGCCGCAAAATGTACCCAGGAAGACCAAATTTTGTATTATTTAATTGGAAATGTCACGGAGAATCCAAATCACATGTCAGATTTATTATAGCTGTATTCAAAAGTATGGAAAATGTATGAAAACCTAGAGCGTGCACTATATACATAAGCCCAAAACAAGATGGCGTCGTAAAAAGCTTTGTTCCGGAATGCCAGATGTCTACCCAAGTTTTTTTTTATATTTGTGTATTATTAATTGTAAAATAAGTTGCAGTCTATTCATTCCACTTGCATTCCATGACGAGTAAAAAAATAAATAAAAAATAATATACAATTTTTGTGATGAATTTTATTTTTTATTTTCCAATAAATAGCCGCAAAATGTACCCAGGAAGACCAAATTAGTATTATTTAATTGGAAATGTCACGGAGAATCCAAATCACATGTCAGATTTATTATAGCTGTATTCAAAAGTATAGAAAATGTATGAAAACCTAGAGCGTGCACTAAATACATAAGTCCAAAACAAGATGGCGTCGTAAAAAACTTTGTTCCGGAATGCCAGATGTCTACCCAAGTTTTTTTTTTATCACTAAGTATACCCTAACAGATCAGAAGAAAAATTCCATCGAGGTCGAAATTCCTACGGGTCTTATGGTCAGGGATTGTATGTGTGTATTAGTGCACCTATATGCAGGACTAATAATATGTAATTCCTTAAAAATAATCCCACAATGTACCCAGGACGACCAAATTAGTATTATTTTATTTGAAATTTTATGGAGAATCCAAATATAACGTCAGATTTATTACAGCTATAATCAAAAGTATAGAAAATGTATGAAAACCTAGAGCGTGTACTATATGTATATGCCCAAAACAAGATGGCGTCGTAAAAAACTTAGGCCCGGAATGCCAGATGTCTACACAAGTTTTTTTTTAATCCCTAAGGTATACCCTAACAGGATCAGAAGAAAAATTCCATCGAGGTCGAAATTCCTACGGGTCTTATGGCCAGGGACTGGATTATATATGATAAGCTATATTTCATTTCAATTCATTTACATACATAATGTTGACCCTCACACGTTGCGCTTGGGGCATAATATTATGACATATTAGTGTTGTGAATTCAAGAACTACATGGGCCTATTCCCCAAGACTACTGTGCCTACATAAAGAATGTTAGTTTAGCCTGGTATTAGTTTTAGCCAACCTAACAATTTTTAAAGATCCATTCACATTGTAGCCTAACATAAATAACTAGGCCTAGGCCCTAACCTTAAACTTGGTTCATGAGTAATAGGGCCTACATGGGGCCACTGGTACAAGGGCATATTTAATAGGCCTACTCTGATTGATTGATTGATTGATTGCTGTTTATTGTACATAGATCCCTAGAGAATAACATAAATGTACATTCATGGATATTATACATTGTCAAACATATGATCTACAAAATACACAATGATTATGTTGCTAAAATAATGAATATAAAACATTGTGGTAACTCCAGATTTAACTACAGAACTCATCAATTGAATAAAATGCCTTATCAATAAGAAATGCTTTAATTTGCTTTTAAAGCAGTCGTCACTGGTATTAATTGTTTTCAACTCCATGGGCAGGTTGTTGTAGAGCCGCCTTCCACAACTTCTGGGCTCCTGAGACCAGCTGTAGTAGTTCTTACTGATTCAAGATGCAGGTCACCCCGATGCCTAGTATCATACCCATGAAAGTCAGAATTCTTTTTAAAGTTAGCTAAATCTTTGCGAACATTAGGTAATTGCAAGAAACATAGAAACCAATCAGAAACAATATGTCTTAGATCACAACTTACCATAATAGGCCTACCAAAAGTGATCAATTCCAACAAAATTAAGCCAGAAATCAGAATGTGTGGGAATGGAAAACCTTGGTTACGGTACCTTAGTATAGGAGTAGGATACACTATAATTCTCCAGAAATTGACATTTCATAATTCTTGGAAATACCTAACAGGGTTAGATACATAATAAATAAAGCCAGTGTTCAGTCAAATTATTGTAAAAATATCTAGGCTGGCTAACTTACCACTGGTTGGAGCTCAAGTCCTTAGCTTCGAGTCGATCTCCTGGCAAATATTTGCTGTCACCATGTTTTGAACTTCTACCATAATTCTTCTCGGGCGTAAACGAAACCGATGAGGTGTCGGTTTCTCCGTGGTCCGAGTTCTCGGACTCGATCATACTTTTCTGTAAATGATTTCCAAATGTTAAAACGGAACAAATACCAGGCCTGCAGGATAACAAAGGAGCTTGACACAATGCCAAATTATAACATGAAGAGAGAGGAAAAAGTTTATCTCTCTGTACCGACTGACTACATATTAAGAGGATGGGATTGTCGCAAAATTAAAACCACGCGAAATAACAGTTTTATCGTGATATCTCGAGAACGATGCAAAATATCTAAAAACTGATTCTAGACCAAATTGTGGTTTTGTTAGAACAATATAATGCAAGAAAAAATATTGTAATGTGATGGTAATTAAGTTTTTTATTAGAATTTTAATTAATTAAATGCATATATCTTAGATACAAACTGCACCCATTATTATATTTGAATATTTTTCCTTGCATTATATTGTTCTAACAAAACCACACTTCGGTCTAGAATCAGTTTTAAGATATTTTGCATCGTTCTCGAGATATCACGAAAAAAACTGTAATTTTGTGTGGTTTTAATTTTGCGACTATCCCATCCTCTTAAGCATAGAATGTTTAAGCTAGGCCTAAAAGGCATTTGATACCGACATACTGAAACACAAAACCTAGTTGGTAAATAAATGCTATTACCTACGTAGCCTAGAACCTCACAAAAGATAGACCTAGGCCTACTGTAGGGACCTTAAAAACATCTGAACTTTTAAAATAGTTTGGGGCCTTAGTAGGCCTACTAGTACTTACGAAAGATACTTCAGGGTCCTTAAAAACATCTGAACTTTTAGAATAGTTTGGGGTCTTTGACCTCTCGACTTCCTCAAATGAATCATCTGTAAAATATAATAAAACAGCACATATTAGCAGGACTAGGAAATTGTCAAATAACCTTTCAACAAGTTTGAATGTTTTTTTTAAGTGTGTACAGTAGGCCTACCTACAATTGGGAATATTCCACTTACTATTTTATATTTTATTTTAATTCTTATAGGCCTATATGTCTTAATAGTCACTGCACTTTTTTTTATAAGTATTTTGTGTAATTTAAACAAGAAGTAAATTTGAACCCCAGTTTGCGCGCCAAAAACGAGTGTGCGCAATCTTTGGACGGTACTACGTCATAACTGTGTAGAGTCAAGGCCAATTTGAAGCCTAAATGTACACAATATTTGTACATATTTACATACAGACGGCGGTGCTCGCCCATCCGCTCAACAACAAACACAACTCCACAGCCACTTAAATCGCCAATTTAGCCAAAGAACGATGTACATTTTCACTGAATTTTCTTTTTCTTTTTTCGTATGTGACAGCAGACTGCGTAAGATCATTGTGATAAAGGAATATGAGCATTTTTGTCTTGAAATTTTGCACAGCCTAGGACTATCGTGCTATTCTTTATCTATATTAGGCTTTAATTACTCTTCAAAGTAAGGTTTTTGTGCGGGATGTGTGTCAGAACACGGACGTGCAGGCCTGGAGTTGGCAGGCTAAAGGCTCATTCACAACCAACTTAGGCCGCTAACTTATCCTCTTACTTTAGGTTGCTGTTCACGATAACTTTTTCCGAGGTAAAGTTCACGCTGTACATAACCTTAACTTGCAAAATAAATATGCATCCTATTTCCTTTTGCCAGTATTTAAATTTAAATAACATTTACAACAATCAAATAACAATCTTCTTGTGCTCGACTGGTTGTTTAAATTAAACAAACAGCATTTTGTCAAATAAATTTTGTTGTTGTTTCTTTGGCATCCATCTTATTATTATATTTTATTTTCTAGGCACTCTCTAATTGGTTCATTCTTAATATTAAGTTAGCTGCTAAGTTTAAGTTTAAGTTTGAAGTTTGCAAACTTTCGGCTGCTGATAAATGTAAGTTAAAGGCTAAGTTTTGGTCATGAACAGACATGTTGTTTTCCATAAGACAAACCTTTAAGTTAGCGACTAAGTTGATTGTGAATGGGCCTTAAGCCTAGGGCTTGTTAAGTGAGTAATTTTAGTATTCACATATCGAGGCTTATATCCTACAGGAACGAATACGATTGGCCTAGACTGTTGTATTATAAATAATTTTCAATGCCTGGGCCTGGGCCTAGACCTAGGACTGTTTCAGTTTTGTTTTTTGAGAGCATGTCATCTTTTCTCGTTTTCCGGCTAGGCGCTAATGTAAAATGTCCGCCATCTGTTTACACTACTGTAGGCTACGCTAGGCGTTGCTT